>CAMXCT020001857.1:0-557500 GCA_947184155.2 Cladocopium goreaui
TTCTTCTATATTGTTCCTTACCCTTCCTTTTCTTCTGTGTCTTTTTCATTGATCTATATCTGGTGTAGTTTCCGGGGAGGCATTCTATCTGTTGTTTTCCCTGCTGTAGCCATATGTTTCTGACCCGCAGGGAACCTGGAGTGCCCTTGTCTCTTTTCCGACCTTATCCTCTTCCCTTTTCTCCTCCTTTTCTTCTATATTGTTCCTTGCCCTTCCTTTTCTTCTATGTCTTTTTCATTGACCTATATCTGCTGTAGTTTCCGGGGAGGCATTCTATCTGTTGTTTTCCGCACTGTAGCCATATGTTTCTGACCAGCAGGGAACCTGGAGTGCCCTTATTTCTTTTCCGATCTTATCCTCTTCCCTTTTCTCCTCCTTTTCTTCTATATTGTTCCGTACCCTTCCTTCTCTTCTATGTCTTTTTCATTGATCTATATCTGGTGTAGTTTCCGGGGAGGCATTCTATCTGTTGTTTTCCCCACTGTAGCCATATGTTTCTGACCCGCAGGAAACCTGGAGTGCCCTTGTCTCTTTTCCGACCTTATCCTCTTCCCTTTCCTTTTCTTCTATATTGTTCCTTACCCTTCCTTTTCTTCTATGTCTTTTTCATTGATCTATATCTGCTATAGTTTCCGGGGAGGCATTCTATCTGTTGTTTTCCCTGCTGTAGCCATATGTTTCTGACCCGCAGGGAACCTGGAGTGCCCTTGTCTCTTTTCCGATCTTATCCTCTTCCCTTTTTTCCTTCTTTTCTTCTATAGTGTTCCTTACCCTTCCTTTTCTTCTATGTCTTTTTCATTGATCTATATCTGCTGTAGTTTCCGGGGAGGCATTCTATCTGTTGTTTTCCGCACTGTAGCCATATGTTTCTGACCCGCAGGGAACCTGGAGTGCCCTTATTTCTTTTCCGATCTTATCCTCTTCCCTTTTATCCTCCTTTTCTTCTATATTCTTCCGTACCCTTCCTTTTCTTCTATGTCTTTTTCATTGATCTATATCTGCTGTAGTTTTTTGGGAGGCATTCTATCTGTTGTTTTCCGCACTGTAGCCATATGTTTCTGACCCGCAGGGAACCTGGAGTGCCCTTGTCTCTTTTCCGACCTTATCCTCTTCCCTTTTCTCCTCCTTTCTCTGATGTCTTTCCTGGTGGTTTTGCCTCCGGTCTTGGGATAACTCTGATGTCTTTCCTGGTGGTTTTGCCTCCTGTCTTGGGGTAACTCTGATGTCTTTCCTGGTGGTTTTGCCTCCTGTCTTGGGGTAACTCTGATGTCTTTCCTGGTGGTTTTGCTTCCTGTCTTGGGATAACTCTGATGTCTTTCCTGGTGGTTTTGCCTCCTGTCTTGGGATAACTCTGATGTCTTTCCTGGTGGTTTTGCCTCCTGTCTTGGGATAACTCTGGTATCTTTCCTGGTGGTTTTGCTTCCTGTCTTAGGATAACTCTGCTGTCTTCTTTGCTGGTGGGTTTGCCTCCTGTCTTGGGATAACTCTGATGTCTTTGCTGGTGCGTTTGCCTCCTGTCTTGGGATAACTCTGCTGTCTTTCCTGGTGGTTTTGCCTCCTGTCTTGGGATAACTCTGATGTCTTTCCTGTGGTTTTGCATCCTGTCTTGGGATAACTCTGATGTCTTTCCTGATGGTTTTGCCTCCTGTCTTGGGAATTGGCGGAACCCGTTTTATGTTCCAGCTAAAATAGCGCCGTTTTCTTTCTCACCGCGCGGTGCCATCTTGTGGGCATTTTGGTTTTTGAGTTGAGCCATCTACTTTTAGGTCAGTGTAGTTTAGGAACTTCAGACATCCAGGGTTGCTACTCCCCAAAGGGAATTACGTATATGATATATACTCTGAAATGGAAGAGACCCAATTCCTTGCAGAAATACATACATAGAATATAGGTCCCCAGTGAAAATACTCATCAGCTTTTGAGGAACACCACCCAATTCCATTGGTTTGCATTGCAAAATAGTTTTTTTTCATTTTTTTCATAGTTCTACGACACCGGTCGTCGGGGGTACCCTTCGGTGAGCCTGAAAAAATCATTTTTTTAATGCAATATAAAAAGAAATTGATCATTTCGGGGGATCTGTGTTTTTTTTGAACGTTTGTTTAGGAACTTCAGACATCCAGGGTTGCTACTCCCCCAAGGGAATTACGTATATGATATTTACCCTTATACATGAAAGAGATCCAATTCCTTGAAGAATTATATACATAGAATATAGGTCCCCAGTGAAAATATTCATCAATTTTTTGAGGAATACCACCCATTTCCATTTGTTTTCATTGCAAAATATGTTTTTTTTCATAGTTCACCCCGCGATTGCCCCAGCAAAACGCGTTGCAACACACTTTCCATGCTGAAATCGCAGTTGTCCCTTTGCGGAACTGGTTTGAATCACAGGCGGCTGCAGCAATCCATGCTTCTGTCAAAAACCTGAAAAGATTTATTTTCCTGGATCAAAATGGATAGCCGGAAATATTCTATGCATATGTTGTTTTTTCCGATTCCGGAAGATGTTTTTATTCTATGTATAGGTTTTTTTACCGATTCCGGGAGATGTTTTTGAGGCCGAAATTATCGATTTTGTATTCTATGTATCCCATCGGGATTATATATATATATATATTTACACACGCGTTTTTGCACATATCTGTGCAACTTGAAGGGGAAAACATTCGCTGAAATGCTGGGAAGCATTCTGACTGCTGAAATTCTGAAATGCTTGTAAAAGCAATTTCAAAGGGGAACCATTCTATTTGCGGAAATGCTGGTAGAAAACAATTTCAAGGGGGAAGCATTCCAACTGCTGAAATGCTTGTGTAAAAAACAACTTGAAGGGGGAAGCATTCAAACTGCTGAAAGGCTGGTAATAAAACATTTTCAAGGGGGAAACATTCTAACTGCTGAAATGCTGGTAAAAAGTAATTTCAACGGGGAAGCGTTCTAACTGCTGAAAAGCTGGCAAAAAACAATTTCAAGGGGGAAGCATTCTAACTGATGAAATGCTGGTAAAAAACAATTTCAAGGGGGGAAACATTCTAACTGCTGAAATGCTGGTAAAAAGTAATTTCAACGGGGAAGAAAAGCTGGTAAAAAAAAAAACAATTTCAAGGGGGGAAGCATTCTAACTGCTGAAATGTTGGTAAAAAACAATTTCACGAAAGCATTCTAATTGCTGAAATGCGTGTGTAAAAAGCAACTTCAAGTGGGAAGCATTTTAACTGCTGAAATGCTGGGAAGCATTCTAACTGCTGAAATGCTGGCAAAAACAATTTCAAGGGGGAAGCATTATAACTGCTGAAATGCTTGTAAAAAGCAATTTCAATGGGAACGCGTTCTAACTATACCCCAGGACTGGAAGTTAGAATGCCGCTTTGGTGGAAAGATGTGGATTTCAAGAAAAGACCCGCGTACCGCGTGACCTTATTTATTTAGTCCTGAAGGCATTCTAACCCTATTTATTTAGTCCTGAAACCCCTAAAAATCCAAATTCTTAACGCATTCTCGACCGTCCCGTGTCTTCCATGTATATGGCACTGCAAATATGCAGAATATGCATGTAAATTGCAAAAAAAACATAATGAAAAATAATGAAGAACGCCTTTAAAACACTGAAAAATCAATGGAACACATGCAACAACATTGAAAAATCAATGAAAAATAATGAAACACATCTTAAAAACAATGAAACATCCATGAAAACAATGAACAACGTCTTGAAAATAATGAAAAATCAATGAACAATAATGAAAAATCAATGAACAATAATTGACAATAATCAAAAACTTCTTAAAATCATGAAACCCATGGAAAAATAATGAAAACCATCTTCAAAATAATGAAAAATCAATGAAACACATCTTCAAAATAATGAAAATCACTGAAAAATAATGAACACATCTTCAAAATACTGAAAAATCACTGAAGCCCGTCCCGGATTTTTTAAATGGGTTTGAGGATTAAATAATGTTAGAATGCCTCCCGGAATTCTCACGCAGTACGCCTGTTTTTTCTTGAAATCCATGTCTTTCTACCAAGGTTGCATTATAACTTCCTGTCCTGCGGTATATATGTATGCATCTATGTAAACAGTATCTATGTATCTATGTTCTACCATATAATTAAAAAACAATGAAAAATAATGAAAAACCAGGTCAAAACAATGAAAACCAATGAAAAATAATGGATCTCAACCGTCATTGGGGACCAAAATTTCATTTATATATTTAAAATCTATATATATATATAGAATTCAGAAGTTTTGGGGGCATATGTTGCAAAGGCATTCTAACCCTACAAAAAACAAGGTTTGGTGGCCCCGGCAAAACCAAGCTTTTGGTCGGTTTTGGACTACGGTTTTTACGGGTTTTTATGGGTTTGGATGAGTTTTTACAGGTTTTGGGCGGTTTTTTTTTGCGGATTGTGGCGAAGCTGCTTCATCAAAGGTTTTGTTGACTAAAATTTGCTTTTTTAGCAAAAATCAACTCAAAACAAGGTTTTGATAGCTCGACCCGCGTTTTTCAGGGATTTGGTTGATGTAGGATATATGATGATATCAAACTGTGGCAAGTACTTATCTCAACCGTTATTGCGGACCAAGGTTTCATTTATATATTTAAAATTTATATAGAATTCAGAAGTTTTGGGGGCATATGTTACAAAGGCATTCTAACCCTACAAAAAACAAGGTTTGGTGGCCCCGGCAAACCAAGCTTTTGGTCGGTTTTAGACTACGGTTTTTACGGGTTTTTATGGGTTTGGATGAGTTTTTACAGGTTTGCGACGGTTTTTTTTTCGCGGATTGTGGCGAAGCTGCTTCATCAAAAACCTAGTTTTGTTGACTAAAACCTGTTTTTTCTCGCAGAAAACAACTCAAAACAAGGTTTTGATAGCTCGACCCGTTTTTTGTCAGGGATTTGGTTGATGTAGGGTGTATGATGATGATATCAAGCTGTGGTAAGTATTTATCTCAATCGTCATTGCGGACCAAGATTTATATTTATATATATATATATTTAAAATCTATGTATATATATATATATAGAATTCAGAAGTTTTGGGGGCATATGTTGCAAAGGCATTCTAACCCTACAAAAAACAAGGTTTGGTGGCCCCGGCAAACCAAGCTTTTGGTCGGTTTTGGACTACGGTTTTTACGGGTTTTTATGGGCTTGGATGAGTTTTTACAGGTTTGCGACGTTTTTTTTTCGCGGATTGTGGCGAAGCTGCTTCATCAAAAACCTAGTTTTGTTGACTAAAACCTGTTTTTTCTCGCAGAAAACAACTCAAAACAAGGTTTTGATAGCTCGACCCGTTTTTTGTCAGGGATTTGGTTGATGTAGGGTGTATGATGATGATATCAAGCTGTGGTAAGTATTTATCTCAACCGTCATTGCGGACCAGGATTTATATTTATATATATATATATATTTAAAATCTATGTATATATATATAGAATTCAGAAGTTTTGGGGGCATATGTTACAAAGGCATTCTAACCCTACAAAAAACAAGGTTTGGTGGCCCCGGCAAACCAAGCTTTTGGTCGGTTTTGGACTACGGTTTTTACGGGTTTTTATGGGTTTGGATGAGTTTTTACAGGTTTGCGACGTTTTTTTTCGCGGATTGTGGCGAAGCTGCTTCATCAAAAACCAGGTTTTGTTGCCAAAAAAAACCTGTTGTTCTCGCAGAAACTATATAGCTCAAAACCAGGTTTTGATACCTCGACCCGTTTTTTTCAGGGATTTGGTTGATGTAGGATATAAATATAATATATTTATTTCTATCTATAGATATTTAACATCTATATAGAATTCAGATGTTTCGGGGGCATTTGCTGCGGAGGCATTCTAACCCTACAAAAAAGAAAGGTTTGGTGGCCCCGGCACAACAGGTAGGCACATTTGATCAAACAATGTTTGAACATGTTTATTTACATTTACCAGCATAATACGTACTGAAAGGTAAAATTTTGAAGGGGGAAGCATTCTAACTGCTGAAAGGCTGGTAAAAAGCAATTTCAAGGGGGAAGCATTCTAACTGATAAAATGCTGGTAAAAAGCAATTTCAAGGGGGAAGCATTCTAACTGATGAAATGTTTGTGTAAAAAGCAACTTCAAGGGGAAGCATTCTAACTGCTGAAATGCTGGGAAGCATTCTAGCCGCTGAAATGCTGGCAAAAGCAATTCCAAGGGGGAAGCGTTCTAATTGCTGAAATGCTGGTAGAAAGCAATTTCAAGGGGGAAGCGTTCTAATTGCTGAAATGCTGGTAGAAAGCAATTTCAAGGGGGAAACATTCTAACTGCTGAAATGCTTGTGTAAAAGCAATTTCAACGGGGAAGCATTCTAACTGCTGAAAAGCTGGTAAAAAAAATCAAAGGGGAAGCATTCAAACTGATGAAATGCTGGTAAAAAACCATTTCAAGGGAAGAAGCATTCTGACTGCTGAAAGGCTGGTAAAAAGCAATTTCAAGGGGAAAGCATTCCAACTGCTGAAATGCTGGTAAAAAGCAATTTCAACGGGGAAGCATTCTAACTGCTCAAAAGCTGGTACAAAAATAATTTCAAGGGGGAAGCATTCTAACTGATCAAATGCAGGTAAAAAACTATTCAAGGGGAACGCATTCTAACTGCTGAAATGCTGGCAAAAGCAATTTCAACGGGGAAGCGTTCTAAGTGATGAACTGCCGGTAAAAAGCAATTTCAAGGGGGAAGCATTCTAACTGCTGAAATGCTTGTGTGAAAGCAACTTCAAGGGGGAAGCGTTCTAATTGATGCACTGCTGGTAAAAAGCCATTTCAAGGGCGAAACATTCTAACTGCTGAAATGCTGGCAAAGCAATTTCAAGTGGGAAGCGTTCTAATTGCTGAAATGCTGGTAAAAAACAATTTCAAGGGGAAGCATTCTAACTGCATTCCAACATTTGATGATATTCATAGTGTGTAGGCATTTTAAGTGAGGGATTTGTGCAAAGAGTTTTCCGAAAACAACAAAAAACTTAAAACCCGGGTGCGGAGGCATTCTAACTGAATGATTTTTTGCCGTGCGCGTGCCGCATTCTAACTGAGGGGGAGGAATATATGGAATTCGCGGAGGCATTCTAACTTTCATTTTAACGGTATATATATATATATATATATATGTACTGCTGGTATAATATATATATAAATATGTATGTGGTGCTATAAATTGGTACATGTTCGTGTCGCATCCGTTTTTGCAGGTCTATACATGGTGGTGATTTCATCCATAGTGCCATAGTCGTGGGGGATATAATCCCATCTCCAGTACTAAACCAGGATTTCCTTTCGACATGTAATATTTGGAGAATGGATTGTTTGTCTGGCAATTTTACCTTTTGAAGTGGCAAAGGCAGTTTGGAACTGGGAAAGGCGGGTCATAAACCTACTCATGGAACATGTGTGAATTGCCATGAATTGGCCTTGGCGGTACATTTCCAAAATTGTCCAAGTTCAGACTTTACGCCAGTTCAATTTTCGTTTCGAGCAAATCATTTCAACACAAACAAGAAGGCGCCAGTCTCAGTCAGGCAGTGAACCATGCAGGGAACAAAAACCTTAGAGTTGGTCCAAACTATCCAATATTTCCATCTGAAAGGTGTTTTCTTCACAATTCTGCAAAGAAAACTCCAGCAGAAACACCACCAAAACATATGTGCCATGCTGCCATGCTCAATCAAATCGTAGTATCCCACCATCATCACTGGGATTCCCCAATGGGTCTAGAGTGGTATTACTATGGTACCCATCGTCGTCGAAAGGATGACCACGACCTCTCCGGTTCGCCTCTAAAAACTCCTCGGAGTCTAAGGTGCCAGAGTTGTTGTAGTCAAGGACATCAAATAAGGCCTCCGCCTGTCGCACATCGATCTGCACCTGCGCCAGGCCAGGCCATTTGGCTGGCCCTCTATCAAGGATCGGACTCTCGCTGCGAAACCAAAAAAAGGTCGCACAAAGTTTGTCCTATCTCACACAAAATTGGTTCTCCAAAAAATGTTGTTTTTTTCTAATGTTTTTAATCATTCAACATCTGGAAACATCAATGTATCAAAAATGTACCACTATGTACCCCTCCGATACCTCCGGCAATCTAATGTGACAATGTTTGAACCGCAAATGTTGTTTTAGCATTCAATGCAAAGTTCAAACCAACAAAAAACATACAATTTTGGTAAACACTATGGTTTCACCATTAAAAAAACATGTTTTCACCCTTAAAAAACGATGGTGAAATTGGGGTTCCACAGTGTGGAAAAGCCATTGGTTTAACCGCCTCGTGCATGAGCTGCATCACGGAGGGCATGTCCATGGCCGTTAAGAAGTCCTGGCCATGGCGCCGGGATCAAGGTGGGTAATGTTGGTAATCAAAATGGTGGTTAAATGGTCATTTATAGTGATTAATATAGTGATTAAAATAGTGATTAAAATAGTGATTAATATAGTGATTAATATAGTGATTAATATAGTGATTGACATAGTGATTAATATAGTGATTAATATAATGATTAATATAGTGATTAATATATATATATAGAGTGATTAATATAGTGATTAATATATATATATATATAGTGATTAATAGTGATGAATAATGGCTAATGATGGTTCATGATGGTTCATGATGGTTAATAATCCATATGGGGGTTTCCATAAATCGGGGGATCCCCAATAGCTGGATGGTTTATACATAATGGAACATCCTAATCTAAAATGGATGATAACTGGGGGTACCCATGACTCAGGAAACCTCCATGAGGGGGGATTGAGAATTAATTGTTAATAAATCATTGTGAATAATGATGATTAAAAAAAAACATCTAGTGTTTATTGGTAGATAAATAACTATAGTCATAGTGTGAATAATATGGCTTGCCACTACTAGTAATAGTAATGGATTAATAACTAGGTAACATTAGGATTCTGCCAAACCCCACCATTCAATATTACTAGGGGGATGCCAATGTTAATGATAGTTAAGTGAATATAAACAATGTTAATAATGGTAACACTGATATAAAGTACTATTGAACCTCAGGATTATTATGTTGACCCAATTTGTTAATAGGGGAATACTAATGTTAATAGTGCTTTAGAACACTATTTTGGGGTACCCCCCAATAAAGAGTCAGAGTTGATTAATCCAAGGTTGGCTTTACTTGGCTATGCAACATGCTGGGCTTATCAAACAATGGCGGTCGAATGAGGAACAGACCCTCTGGTTATTTCACAGCAAGGCTACACTTGGGAAGTCATGGCCCCATTTAGTTCGGGTAAAAAAAATGATTCAGGGAACCTAAAGCTGGTGATGTTTCATAGCTACTTAAAGTTACCAAAGGGTAATTGATCTTTTGCCAGGGATGATTATGGATTCTTTCCTGAGACTCTGAAGTTGGTTCATATGCCCCATTATGTCAGTAAGTGTATAACCATGTCTCCATATGATGCAGGTTATATCATATCTCATAATATACCGCCTCCATGTTCAACCCAGAAGCAAGGATTCAATTCTGTTGCTTTCATTTTAAGTATTCTCCACATCTCTTTTAGATATTCCCACAGGGATCCAGTTATGATAGTTATTTGGCAATGATACTAGGCATTATTAAGCTAAGTAGCAATTCATTATTTGATGAACAACACACATAATTAATACATTTCCTAAATAATGCAACATATGAGTACATTGATGATTCGATGATGAAATTGGTAGTAATGATGATATTCAACATGGATGATATATACATATATATATATTAATGTAAAACACACTAATGTTCTATGAATGTTCCGAACACAGCATCAAGAAAATATGAATATCGTATAGAATGTGTATACATATACATACATATATTGGGTCTATGTAAATTGAGCCTCAGCTGACCCACCAAAAATGTTTTTTCTAGGAAACAATTTGTGGTGTAGTTACCCGTGTGTATGGGTCAATTGGGGGTCCACGTGTATCTTGCATACGTGTATGTATAGTTCTACATGCAACTCCATGAGAATATATGTGTAAATGTGCTTTGTATCAACTTATCAACCTCTACTCCACTCCCAAGCACTGGTAGCTTGTACCTTTACCAGCCAGTCATACCATCCCCATCTGAATCTACCAAGTGGTCGCAGTACCATGAAGGATTCCAACCATGAATTCAGGCTGGGGCAGCCCCGAAAAGTCAGTCAGTCATTTTTTTCGCGGTGGTGCCATGGCACATTGCATGATCCATGGTGCCCCAGAAAAGATATCTGTTGTTTTTCTTAATGACCTTTTTCTGGCCTCGTGGAGAAATGGCCGATTTTGCGAAGACTTCACCATGGTCATCAAGACTGGATGGCAGATTATGTGTTTGACAAAAGGGATGGAAGGTACCCTATAGGTCAGGCAAGGTTATTTGGAGCAAAATAGGTAACTCTAAAAAAATTACCTTTTTGAAGATAATTTTGGTCGATTTTTTTAAACTATTAGTTAAAAAAAAATTACCTTTGAAGGTAATTATTGAGAACCTTTTTCAAGGTAATTTTTAAGGGTTATGTTTTTTTCACTTCGTTTTTACATATATATTTATTTATTTTCTTTTGTTATATGGTATGTGTCTGATGTTCTCTTGGGGTTACTATATACGTGCTGCTGACATATGTGCATGGGTTTATTTCATGTATTTTGACAGGGTCTCATGTTTTTCCCTTGGCACTTGGATTGGATCAAATGATTTGATCATGGGTAGTGTTTGTGTCACTGACAAAATTTATGAAACAACAGCATGGCAAAAATGAGGAAAAGTCAGAAAAGGCATGAAACAAGATTATGGCAATAATGAACCAGTCATACTTGGCAATGAAGCATTGTCCAAGCATGCATTCTGTCTTTGAAAGCTCAGTGAGGGCATCCTTCAAAGTATCATTGATTTTTGGTCTTTCTTGTCTCTACCCAGTCGCTCCTGAACCACTTTGGTTTCTTTGATGTCATGCTGCACACTTGCCCAGCTCAGTTTAACAGGAGCATCAGAAATCGCTTTTGGCAATGCTGAGGATGAAGTAACCACAGCTGGTGTAGAGGAAGCACTGCTACCACTACCACAACCACCACTACCACCACAACTAGCTCCAGTGCCAAGCTGGCTCCAGGGCCTGCTCGACATGAATTGACTCATCTGCGAATAACTCATCCTTGGTGATGTTGGCTTGGCCACCATGCAAGACCATGGAACTGCCCTGCTTCTTCTCAATGGCTGTGGCTATTGTCCTGACATGATAGTAACCATCTTTCTGATAGACATCACCTCGTCTTTCTGCTCATTCAAAGCTTGCTGGTTTCCCTGGATTTTGTCCACAACCTAAGCCAACCCAGTAATCTGAGATTTGTTGCAAATCTCAGAGTTCTTCTTGAAAACTTCGGACACTGGATATTTCCAGGAGCAAACACAGACTCGCCTCTGGTGTTCAAGAGAATTCTTGGAGCCCTCTTCTTCATAGAGCTGCTGAAGATCTTCTGGCACCTGGCCACTTTTGATCATTCTGGCACATTTCCTTACCTTGGGGTAGCTTCGATGCTCATCATCAG
The DNA here is from genome assembly GCA_947184155.2 of Cladocopium goreaui. NCBI lineage: Eukaryota > Dinophyceae > Suessiales > Symbiodiniaceae > Cladocopium > Cladocopium goreaui. The sequence goes on from CAMXCT020001857.1 coordinate 11,577, forward strand.
CAACTGTTGCATCCTCCTCTTTAGGCTCCTCATCTTCTCCTTCTGCATGGTCATCAGGAACTGGCTCATCCCTGGTCTTCTTCCATCCTGCTGCCATCTCCTTGACAGTCTTCGCTTTGGCCTTGGCTTTCGCCTTCAGCTGCATCAGGTCTTGTCAGGATTTTCTTCATTGTGCTCTTGGCTTTTGCCTTTTGAGCTTTCATTGGCGAAGAAGTAACCCCAGGAGCTTTGCTGGCAGCAGCCTTGGCTTTACCTGCTGCCTTTGCCTTGACTTTAGATTATGCTTTCACCTAGGCTTTGGCCTTTGCCTTTGGTGCTGCAGTATCTAAGAATCTAAGTCAGCTCATGGGGCAGTTTCTTCTGGAGAAGCCTGTTCTACAGATTCTGGTGCTGGTTCAGGTGGAGGCAACATGCAAGCATAGCATCAGGTGGACAAGCAGGCCTCTTCATGAGGTTACCAACAGGGGCGACAAGTGACAAGTAACTTCAATCTTGAGCACCAGTGTGCTACACAGATGGTATATGCAATTGGGGATGTCTCAAGATAGGGGGCCCCAAGCCCTTGTTTTTTAGTGTGCAAAACAGAGCTTTGGGGCACTCCTATTTTGAGACATCCCTAAGTGTACACTTGACGTAAATTCCAGCCTTTCACCAAAAGTAACTCCATGAAGAACATGTTTTGCCCATGATGATGTCAGAAAAGCTTACAACATAAATACCAAAGACCTTGTGAATGTATCAATCAACAAATGTGATATCTATACTTCACAATGGATGTTGCATGGCTTTTTCATTTTCATTGAACAAAACTTAAAAAAGTAGAACTGGAGATGTCTCAAAACGTCTGAAAATTGGTTCCCGAAACCGAAGCCTAACATGTTCAAAAACTGGTTCCACAATGGTACCTAGGAAAATGAAAGGTGCTTTAAGCCATCTTAAGGTACCTTTCATTTTTTGGAAAAATAAAACATTAAAGAAATAGAAATGGAGATGTCTCAAAATGTCTAGAGCAATTATTTTATTGCAATTTCAGTATTGTACATATCTTGTTTGTTTTGTTATTTATGTGCTGCTCTTGTCCTATGATTATTTTGATGAAACTCTAAGACGTAATGTGCCTAAATATCACTGTCTATATATATATATATATTAAATATATATATATATGTATGCATTAATACGCATGTATTCAGGTGGTGTGGTGTTATTAGTCATTAGTTGGCTTGGGGTTACAGTTTTGCAAACCACACCCATTGCATGCCAACCAACCCTATAAGGTACCTTGTAAAATGAAAGGTGCTTTAAGCCCCCCTTCAGGTCCTTTTTTTTGCAAAATAAAACAAAAAAATGGGAATGTCTCAAAAATGTCTAGTGCAAATATCTGATTATAGTTTCTGTATTGTACATGTGTTTTTTCTTTTCTTATTTATGTATGTTCACCTAATGCAATTGCTCTTGCCCTATGTTTTTTTGATGACACTTTAAGGCATAATGTGACATAATGTACCCACATACTAATGTGGAGGTATATGTGTATTCATGTGGTGTGGGGTTATTATTTGGCTTGGGGCTACTGTTTTCAAACAAAACCCATTGCATGCCAACCAACCCTATTAGGTACTTTGTAAAATAAAACGGTGCTTTAAGCCCCCCTAAGGTACCTTTTCATTTTTGGGAAAAATAAAACAAATAAACATATAGATGTCGCAAAATGTCTAAGGCAAATGTTTGATTACAATTTCAGTATTGTACATGTGTTTGTTGGTGTTTTTTTTAATGTATGTTCACCTAATTTAGTTGCTCTTGTCCTAGGATTTTTTTGATGCAACTTCAAGACATCATGTACCCAAATACTGATGTGGAGGTATATATGTATATATGTGTGTATTCATTTGGTGTGGGGTTATAATTTGGTTTGGGGTTACTGCATTGCAAACCAAAACCATTGCATGACAACCAACCTATGTTTGGGGTTTCTATTTTGGAAACACACAGCATTCAATCAAACACAAACCATGGTTGGTACTACATGCTTATCTAAACACCAGGCAACAATAACCTTCGTTTTTTATTTGATTTTTTTGAATGAGAAAAACACTTACAAAGAATAGTAATCCATATTTGGGGTTACTTCTTTTAAAATGATCCCAGCAATAGATCCCTATGTTGTTTTTATTTTTTTCAACCAGTAACATACATGAAACCTATTAAAAAAAACAAAAAATTGAAATGAAAAACTCATTTTTTTGAAACAAACAAACATGGTTTTCAAGAAAATAAACACTATTTTTTAAAGAAAAAACAAGTTTTCTCTATATTTTTTGTTTACTGCCCTGAAAGTTTGTTGAAAGTTTGTTGCAAACTTTCAGTCAAACTTTCAGGGGGGGTTGCAAGTTTGACTGAAACTTTCAATGCAAACTTGCAGGGCTGGATTGAAAGTTTCAATGCAAACTTTCAAGGCTGGATTGAAAGTTTAAAGAAACTTGCAGGGCTACATTGAAACTTTCATGCAAACTTTCAGTGTAGCCCTGCAAGTTTCTTTAAACTTTCAATCCAGCCTTGAAAGTTTGCATTGAAACTTTCAATCCAGCCCTGCAAGTTTGCATTGAAAGTTTCAGTCAAACTTGCAACCCCCCCTGAAAGTTTGACTGAAAGTTTGCAACAAACTTTCAACAAACTTTCAGGGCAGTAAACAAAAAATATAGAGAAAACTTGTTTTTTCTTAAAAAAAAATAGTGTTTATTTTCTTGAAAACCATGTTTGTTTGTTTCAAAAAAATGAGTTTTTCATTTCATTTTTTTAAAAATAGGTTTCATGTATGTTACTGGTTGAAAAAAAATAAAAACAACATAGGGATCTATTGCTGGGATCATTTTAAAAGAAGTAACCCCAAATATGGATTACTATTCTTTGTAAGTGTTTTTCTCATTAAAAAAACAAACAGTGGTTGTTTATTGTGCAAATTGTTTTGACATGTTACACCCACCATGTCTAAATGTGTTTTAAAAAGTAACCCAAAACATGGTTTGGTTGTCATGCATTGGTTTTGGTTTGCAATGCAGTAACCCCAAACCAAATTATAACCCCACACCAAATGAATACACACATAAATATATATATATATATATCCACAGTAGTATTTGGGTACATTATGTATTGAAGTTGCACCAAAAAATCCTAGGACAAGAGCAACTACATTAGGTGAACATACATAAATAATACATCAACAAACACATGTACAATACTAAAACTGTAATCAAGCATTTGCCTTAGGCATTTTGAGACATCTATATGTCTATTTGTTTTGTGATTTCCCCCCCCAAAAAAAAAGGTACCTTAAGGGGGCTTAAAGCACCGTTTTATTTTACAAAGTACCTAATAGGGTTGGTTGGCATGCAATGGGTTTTGTTTGAAAACAGTAGCCCCAAGCCAAATAATAACCCCACACCAAATAAATACACATATACCTCCACATTAGTATGTGGGTACATTATGTCACATTATGCCTTAAAGTGTCATCAAAAAAACATAGGGCAAGAGCAATTACATTAGGTGAACATACATAAATAAGAAAAGAAAAAACACATGTACAATACAGAGACTATAATCAAATATTTTCATTACACATTTTTGGGGCATTCCCATTTTTATTTTTGTTTTATTTTGCTAAAAATAAAAAAAGGTACCTTAAGGGGGGTTTAAAGCACCTTTCATTTTACAAAGTACCTAATAGGGTTGGTTGGCATGCAATGGGTTTGGTTTGCAAAACTGTAACCCCAAGCCAACCAATAACACCACACCAAATGAATACACATATATCTCTACATTAGTATTTGGGTACATTATGCCTTAAAGTTTCAAACAAACCTAGGACAAGAGCAATTACATTAGGTGAACATACATAAATAAAACAAAAAACCACATGTACAATACTGAAACTGTAATATGTTTTTTTGCCACATATACCACCACTGATTATTGATTGAATACATATATATATATACTGTATATATATATATATATATACTATTTATGTGTTCATTTATTGTTTTTTGTTATTCATTCTTTATATATATATATATATGTTTTATTTTTCTAGTTATATATTTGTTTATCTTGTTAATGCTTTTGAACACGAACCACTTCTTAAAGTCGCAGCATATTTTTAAGTATTGTTTTCCATTATTGCATGCATAGGACAAATATTCATTTCACAAAAACATATTACCATCCAAAAATAAGAAAATCTCATGCAGCACCTTTTGTGAATGATAAATAGCACAATGGTTGGTTGATGCATGCACGAGGTCTTTGGTATGTGGGCTACTTTTTTGGTGAAAGGTTGGAAAATATGTCAAGTGTACAAGTGCATTTTCCATCCATGTAGCACACTGGTGCCCAAGATTGAAGTTACTTGTCACTTGTCGACCCTGTTGGTAACCTGATGCTATGCTTGCTTTTTGCCTCCACCTGAACCAGCACCAGAATCTGTAGAACAGGCTTCTCCAGAAGAAGCTGCCCCATGAGCTGACTTAGATTCTTAGATACTGCAGCACCCAAGGCAAAGGCCAAAGCCAAGGTGAAAGCAAAATCTAAAGTCAAGGCAAAGGCAGCAGGTAAAGCCAAGGCTGCTGCCAGCAAAGCTCCTGGGGTTACTTCTTCGCCAATGAAAGCTCAAAAGGCAAAAGCCAAGAGCACAATGAAGAAAATCCAGAAAAGACCTGATGCAGCTGAAGGCGAAAGCCAAGGCCAAAGCGAAGACTGCCAAGGAGATGGCAGCAGGATGGAAGAAGACCAGGGATGAGCCAGTTCCTGATGACCACGCAGAAGGAGAAGATGAGGAGCCTAAAGAGGAGGATGCAACAGTTGCTGATGATGAGCATCGAAGCTACCCCAAGGTAAGGAAATATGCCAGAATGATCAAAAGTGGTCAGGTGCCAGAAGATCTTCAGCAGCTCTATGAAGAGGGCTCCAAGAATTCTCCTCCCCCAAGGTTATTTAAGAGTCAATTCATCAACAAAGTCTTTCAGCAGAACACCAGTGGCGAGTTTGCTTTTGCTCCTGGAAATACCCAGTGCGAGGTTTTCAAGAAGAACTTTGAGATTTGCACCAACAAATCTCAGGTTACTGGGTTGCCTCACTCCATCATGTCGTGGAAAAAATCCAGTGAAACCAGCAAGCTTTGAATGAGCAGAAAGACGAGGTGATGTCTATCAGAAAGATGGTTACTATCATGTCAGCTCAATAGCCACAGGACAATAGCCACAGCCATTGAGAAGAAGCAGGGCAGTTCCATGGTCTTGCATGGTGGCCAAGCCAACATCACCAAGGATGAGTTATTCGCAGATGAGTCAATTCATGTCGAGCAGGCCCTGGAGCCAGCTTGGCACTGGAGCTAGTTGTGGTGGTAGTGGTAGTGGTAGTTGTGGTAGTGGTAGCAGTGCTTCCTCTACACCAGCTGTGGTTACTTCATCCTCAGCATTGCCAAAAGCGATTTGTGATGCTCCTGTGAAACTGAGCAGGGCAAGTGCTCCCAGGAGCGACTGGGCAGAGATTGTCAAAGACCGGCTGTCAAAATCTTTTTTTGACAAGAAAGACCAAAAACTCAATTATACTTTGATGGATGTCCTCACCGAGCTTTCAAAGACAGAATGTATGCTTGGGGTTACTTCATTGTAGCTTTGATGTTGTATAACATATCTTCAAAACATCCAATCAGATTTGATCTTCACAAATAAAAACTTTGATTTGCTCAAACAAGTATAAGTTCAAACAATATAGTTTTTTGCACTTCCAGTAATCATGTAGGACTGACTTCACACAAAATCAAGAAACATATTGTTAAAATACCTTTCAAGCAATTGATAATGTTCACTTTACTATGGTACAATGTTAAGAAAATGTCGAAATTCATTATCTTTTTTTCCATGCAAAAAATGCAAAATTTCAAGGTAAATTTTGAAGGTATTTTTTTAAACACCAAAAATTACCTTGAAATGGACCCTTAAAAATTAACTATGTAGTTTAAAAAAATTAACTATTTTTGTTTCCTTAAAAATAAACTATTAGTTAGAAAATTGCCTCCAAAATCACTTTTACCTATTTTGCTCCAAATAACCTTGCCTGACCTATAGGGCAGACGTGTCGTTGCTTCGTTTCGCGTGGCAGGCGTGGCACTTCGTGACATTCAGACGTGTTCTGGAACGTGTCGAAAGTCGTTTTGCGTGGCAGGCGCAATACTTTTGCGACGTTTTCACAAGATGTGTTGCCGTTTTCGTGGCAGGCGCAGCACTTTGGACGTGTCCATCGTCATTTTTCGTGGCAGGCGCAGCACTTTAGACGTGTCGCGTTGCGTGTTTTTTGCAAATCGCATTGGCAGGGCTGCGTTAAATGGTGACAAGGTGCAAATTCCGTGGCAGGCGTGGCGTTTTGTGACATGTGCTGAAAATTGACGGAAGCCTCGCACGAAACATCGATTTTGAGGTTGCAAATTTTCAGGTTCTAAGGAAAACTCGTAGGAAAACGTCGATTTTGAAGCTACAAAGTGTGAAAAGTGGAGGAAGTCTCGCACGAAATGCTCGTTTTGGTGCTCCCACGCGTCTCGTCTCGAGTCTCTGGTTATCCCGTGGCTTCGCCGTGTCTATGGGGGGAAGCTGCAAAACCTGTCCTTTTGTCATGTTGCCAACTGTGAAAATTGCCGGAAGTCTCGTACAAAATGCTGGTTTTTCTGCATCCACGTGTCTTGTCTCGAGTCGCTGGTTTTCCTGTGGCGTCGCCGTGTCTATGGGGGAAGCTGGAAAACCTCTCCTAATCGAATGTGTCCAAGCAGGTTGTCATGTCCTTTTGCGTGGCAGGCGTGGCACTTTGTGACATTCCAACCTGTTTGATAACGTGTCGAAAATATCAAAATTGGAGAAAGTCTCGCACGAAATGTTCGTTTTGGTGCTCGTCTCGAGTCTCTGGTTTTCCTGTTGCGTCGCCGTGTCTATGGGGGAAGCTCCGCACTCCACACTCTACACTTTACACTCCACAATTTACACTTTAGACTCCACACTCTACACTTTACACTCCACAGTTTACACTTTGCACTTTACACTCCTCACTCCTCACCTGAGACTTTACACTCCACACTCCACACTTTACACTACACTCTACACTTTCCACTCCTCGCTCCTCACTCTACACTTTACACTCCACACTCTACACTTTACACTCCACACTCCACACTTTACACTACACACTCCTTACTTTATATCCACACTTCACACTCCACACTTTCCACTCCACACTCTACACTTTACACACCACACTCCACACTTTACACTCCTCACTCCACACTTTACACTCGTCGCTTTACACTCTACGCTCCACACTCTACACTTTACACTCTACACTTTACACTCTACACTCCACACTTCACACTCTACACTTTACACTACACTCCACGCTTTACATTTCACACTCCACACTCCACACTCTACACACCACACTTTACACTTTCCACTCCACATTCCTCACTTTACACTCCACACTCCACACTCTACACACCACACTCCACACTTTCCACTCCAGACCCCACACACTACACTTTACGCTCCACACTCCACACTTTACACTCCACACTTTACACTTTACACTCCACACTCCACACTCCACACTTTACACTCCTCACTCCACACTTTGCACATCACACTCCACACTTTACACTCCTCACTCCACACTCCACACTTTACACTCCTCACTCCACACTCCACACTTTACACTCCACACTCCACACTTTCCACTCCACACTTCACACTTCACACTCCACACTTTACACTCCACACTCCACACTTTACACTCCTCACTCCACACTTTACACTCCACACTCTACACTTTACACTCCACACTTTACACTCCACACTCCACACTCTACACTTTACACTCTACACTAAACACTCTACACTCCACACTTTACACTCCAGGCTTTCCACTTTGCACTCCTCACTCCACACTACACTCCACACTTTACACTCCACACTCCACACTTTACACTCCTCACTCCACATTTTACACTCGTCGCTTTACACTCTACACTCCACACTCTACACTTTACACTCTACACTTTACACTCTACCCTCCACACTCCACACTCTACACTCCACACTTTCCACTCCACACTCCACACGCTACACTCTACACTCCACACTCTACAATTTACAAACTCCACACTCCTCACTCCACACTTTACACTCCTCACTTTACACTCCACACTCCTCACTCCACACTTTACACTCCTCACTTTACACTCCACACTCCACACTTTGCTTTTTACACTCCTCACTCCACACTCTACACTCCACACTCCACACTCTACTCTCCACACTCTACACTTTACACTGCATACTCCACACTCTACACTTTACACTCCGCATTCTACACTTTACACACTCTACACTCCCCACTCTACACTTTACATTCCACACTGCCGACTGGCAACAAGGGAACATGTACAAGACTGTTCAAATAAACTATTGCAGAAAGGTATTGTGCGTGACTGCATAACCATGTGTATTGACATCTGTACCATTAACATACGTGTGAGCATTCGGGTTCGTGGGCTTCATCTTGTTTCATCATCCCACCTGCGGCCGGAAGAACGATCTTTCGAAAAATCCAATGGCATTCCGTGAGGAAGTTTCATACAGTAGGCTTCATATAGGCTTATAATGTCAGAACGGGATAACGGGGAATCTTAGGATGAAATTAGGAACAAAATTCGTGGTGAATTGCGAACCCAGACTGGTTACAACCTTGGATGAACCAACACCTTTGTTGATTCAAAAATCAGGGGTCCCGTGCGCCAAAAAAGGTGATTTGTTCTCGTGACTAAAATATAGGTTTCTCCTTCAAGTAAACAGCCCACAAGGAGTCTTATGAATGCGGGGGTGGAGACTATAAGGTTATAGGCTATAGGTCCAGAGATTAGCTGGTTGGTGGTTTGGAACATTTTTTATTTTCCATAATATATGGGATAATCCTTCCCATTGACTTTCATATTTTTCAAGATGGTTGAAACCACCAACCAGTTAGAATAGAACCACCATTGACTGAGTACGACATCTCCAAGTTTGGGGCAAGTTTGGACCCATGCCTGGTCATCCAAGTGAGTGGCCATGCAGAGTCGGGTCACTGGTGGCTCATCCCAGTTGATAAACGGAATGTACTAAGCCTACTTACCTCATTTATAACCAAGGTTGTAGCCCACTTACTAACCACAAGGTATGGTTAATTGCTACTTTTGCAGATATCCTTACTTGGGCTCCGGGCTGTTTTTGTGGCCGGCAAGTCTGGATGGTTTATGGCATTGTGGATTCCATATTGATGTAGGTTTGTCTTAAACTGGGGTGCCCCCAAACCCAGTGGTTTAGTGTCAAAATGCCATACATGCGGGGGTATACCTCATTTTCAATGGGTATTTCCTTAGTATTTACCCACTACACCCCTGCTCTATTCCCATTTTATCGATTTTTGCCCAGTGAGAACTGCAATGCATCGACTCGGCGATGGAACGGCTCAAGTTTATGCGAGCGCCGCAGTTGCAGAACACCGTGCAACGCAGAGTTTTAAACAGGCACCGGCTGGCCCCACGTCTGAAAGAGGAGCCTTCCGGGGGGATCATAGTCATTCGGGGGTTTCTGAAAATTGGTGATTTCCAAGTCACCATGGGTTTCAATTGTCAATATTGAATGGTTGTTTAGCCCCATTTTAGGAAACGTCCAATCATGATTTCATCAACATTCAATGCTCCATGGTGCTGGAATATTTACCAGCATTTACCCAACAATTGTGCCAAATGTAGGCATGTATTTCATGGAACATATGGGATCAAACAATTGGGAATACTATTGATTTAAAAGTTATTGTTGTTAATGATTGGTTTGTGAGTAGAATTTTACTACCATCATTTCTGGGGATCAACCAACTCTAGTTTTTTTTAATCTTCCAATAGGTTCTGAACACATCCCATTTGGATGTCTTCAACCGTGATCAACCGTGCGGGTTTCTGCTTACAATAAGACTTACAATCATAGTTGATCAGCTCTTTTTTTCAAAAAAAATCGAAGATTAACCCTTTCGCAAACTGGAACATCACCACGGAAATTTCAAAGCCAAATCATTGAACCAAAAAAAGGCCATGGCTTCGGATGTGCCCACCCGTCAGCTGAGAGAAGAGCCCCTAATGACTAATTCACCCATGAGTTTTCAAGTTTTCAAGTTTTCACCATGGTGAAACATGGTTTTGAACTATCTCTGTTATCCCAATATTATCCCAAGTATGCAGGATCCATAGGGGTCCATAGGGATCAGCCATTGGGAGCTCCTGGCGAAAAACCCTCCGCTCCATGGCTGATCCTCCAGGATTCATCAAAAGTCGGTGAGTTAGGACCCACGTTAGAACTACACGGCCAACTGGTTGGTGGTGACTGGAACATGGCTTTTACGACTTTCCATTCAGTTGGGAATGTCATGACCCCAACTGACTTTCACTCCATCATTTTTCAGAGGGGTAGGGCTCAACCACCAACCAGAATTGTTGTTACTTGTATTAGTAATAACCCATTGTTGGCAATGATAATCACCTATAGCCTATAACAATACCAACAATTAGTATATACTGTGTGCAATAATGATACATATCATTATACTAACAATTAGTACTCTTGTACTAGGTCAATCTTGGATGGGTGCTGTAATTCTTTGGTCTTTTGGTATCAATGGGATTATTATCTATATTCACCAGCCAAGAATTTGTCATTTTTTGCGTATCTGGCTGATTGGCCATGATTCAAGATCCCTATGAACTCCTATGGAAAACCATGCCATGATCAAACCATCTGGGAAGTCCCATCCAAAATCATCCGGGAGAGGATGGTTGATGAGACTTGCCAACGACTGCGCCAATGAAGGACTTCGACTTCTACCTCCAACATCTCTCAGTGCAAGACAGAGCCTCATGCCGAATCACCGCCTGAGTTGGTGATCGATTTTTTTAGACCCAAAACCGCAGATTTTCCATATAGCCTATATAGTCTATATATATATATATATATAGTATATATGTATCCATATAGACTATATAAATATGTACAATATATAAATATGTATAGATGAACATCGATTCATCAATTGCTTCCGTTTTTTGGGAAGGATCAGATTCGGGGTACAAAAAATGACTTGACCCGATGCAGCTTGGAATAGCGACCAACTGAGGGGTCCTCGGATTCCTGGGGCATTTACTGGGGACTCATCCCGGTTCCGTTTGAAAATTGCCATTTGAAGATCTGGTGGATGGAATTTGTCTTAAACTTACCATGGCGGTTGCCAACCTTGGACTTTGCTTCGGGATAATGCTACTTGATACATGCATATATATAGTAATCCCCAAAAAGATCGAACAGTGTTTCCAGTGGTATCCAACTTTTTAATCTTTATTGGGCTGGAATTTCACCAGTGACTATGAAAAACCGACCTAGATAGAAAGGTAGACAGATAGATAGGTAGATGAATAGATAGATAGATAGATAGATAGAAAGAAAGATAGATAGAAACACCAACCAAGCAGGGGGGTTGAAACCAAACAGACCTAGGTCATGAACGCTGCCTTGTTGTGCCGTGGTACTTTCATCGATGAGGTGTTCATCTGCTCGCTTTTCCGTGTCGGTGATTCCCAAACCGGTTCGCTCAACTGGGGTTTGCTTAGCAACTGGGGAAATGGATATGATTTACATATCACTTGTATTTCAAATTGAGGTTCTGTCTGAAACTAGGGTACCCCAAAACCAACTGGTCAATCATGATTTTCCCTATTACAGTTGCCATTTCTGAGGTATACCCAAGTCAGACCCATTTGTTGTTAATAACAGTTTATACATCTATGTCCATTCATAGTCATTCCTGCCCATGAGAAAGGTTTTTGCGGTATATTCATCCAGCCAAGATCGATGCAGAAGCTTCAACTCTGCAAAAAACTTGTCAGCTCTATACTAGGTCAATCTTAGGAGGGTAGAAACTAATCCAAAACAATTTGTCTTTTTCTATCAATGGGATTATCTACGTCCACCAGCTAAGACATTGGTCATCTATCTGGCTGATTGGCCATGTATAGGACTTGGTGCACTTTTCCTGAAAAACTGGAGGCCAAATCGTCGGAAAAGAACATGTAGCTGGTAGCCCAAATAAACACTTTTGCTAGCCAAAATATGTTAACTAAATGATTATGATTTTGTAATGTCAACATAGTGTTGAAACGACAATATAATGAGTTAAATAACAATCAAGATGACATCAATCGCAATTTTTTTGGGAAGCCACATGTTTGTATCCGAATCTACCAACTGAAAGAACAATTTTCATGCTGAACATCTTGAGAAACTAGTGGTATTTCTGGTTGTCCCATAATTCCTGGACAAGTCCACTTGCACTTGGGCAAACCCAAAAATATCCCACTGCAAATATGATCACTTTGACCCCCCCCCGGAATGCCATTAAACAAGGGAAGGTCCCCTTCTAGGCGTCGCGCGTTTTTTTAACGCACGACGCCTTTAAAACCTGCATTTCGTGATTTTTTAAAAATGCATCTTCCAAGAGGGGTCTCCGAAGTAACTTTTTCCCGAGAGCGTCTGAGCGCAGGGTTCTTCCAATAGTGGGGGTCTGTAAAACATCTTCTCATCTTCACATCTCATCTTCACATCTCATCTTCACATCCTCTCATCTTCACATCTTTTCATCTTTACATCCTCTCATCTTCACATCTCATCTTCACATCCTTTCATCTTCACATCTCATCTTCACATCCTCTCATCTTCACATCTTTTCATCTTTACATCCTCTCATCTTCACATCCTCTCATCTTCACATCTGCTCATCTTCACATCCTCTCATCTTCACACCTTCTCATCTTCACATCTGCTCATCTTCACACCTTCTCATCTTCACATCTGCTCATCTTCACATCTGCTCATCTTCACATCTGCTCATCTTCACATCTTCTCATCTTCACATCTGCTCATCTTCACATCTGCTCATCTTCACATCTCTCATCTCTTCATCTGTTCATCTTCATCTGCTCATCTTCACATCTGCTCATCTTCACATCTTCTTATCTTCACACCTGCTCATCTTCACATCTGCTCATCTTCACATCTGCTCATCTTCACATCTGCTCATCTTCACATCTGCTCCTCTTCACATCTTCTCATCTTCACATCTGCTCATCTTCACTTCTGCTCCTCTTCACATCTTCTTATCTTCACATCTTCTCATCTTCACATCTTCTCATCTTCACATCTGCTCATCTTCACATCTGCTCATCTTCGCATCTGCTCATCTTCACACCTTCCCAACTTCACATCTTCTCATCTTCACATCTGCTCATCTTCACATCTGCTCATCTTCACACCTGCTCACCTTCTCTCTCACGCCTTCTTTTTATCTTTCTCTCTTAAGGCCGAGGGTGGTGCCGGCGGCGAGTCACGAAACGTCAACCCTTTCGCACGAAATGAGGGTCGATCGGCAAAAACTGAGGTAAAATTGCGGTTTGACTTGTGCTGGAGCAACCCTTTCGCACGAAATGAGGGTCGATCGGCAAAAACTGAGGTAAAATTGCGATTTGACTTGTGCTGGAGCAACCCTTTCGCACGAAATGAGGGTCGATCGGCAAAAACTGAGGTAAAATTGCGATTTGACTTGCCCCGGAGCAACCCTTTCGCATGAAATGAGGGTCGATCGGCAAAAACTGAGGTAAAATTGCGATTTGACTTGCCCCGGAGCAACCCTTTCGCACGAAATGAAGGTCGATCGGCAAAAACTGAGGTAAAATTGCGATTTGACTTGCCCCGGAGCAACCCTTTCGCACGAAATGAAGGTCGATCGGCAAAAACTGAGGTAAAATTGCGATTTGACTTGCCCCGGAGCAACCCTTTCGCACGAAATGAGGGTCGATCGGCAAAAACTGAAGTAAAATTGCGATTTGACTTGTCCTGGAGCAACCCTTTCGCACGAAATGAGGGTCGATCGGCAAAAACTGAGGTAAAATTGCGATTTTACTTGTGCCGGAGCAACCCTTTCGCACGAAATGATGGTCGATCGGTAGAAACTGAGGTAAAATTGCGATTTTTCCTGTGCCGGAGCAACCCTTTCGTCTGTGTGTAAAAGCGTCTGTGTGTAAAAGCTTCTGTGTGTAAAAGCGTCTCTGTGTGTAAAAGTCTCTGTGTGTAAAAGCGTCTGTGTGTAAAAGCGTCTGTGTGTAAAAGCGTCTGTGTGTAAAAGTGTTTGTGTAAAAGTCTTTGTATGTAAAACCGTCTGTGTGTAAAAGTGTTTGTGTGTAGAAGCTTCTGTGTGTAAAAGCGTCTGCGTGTAAAAGCGCCTGTGTGTAAAAGTGTTTGTGTGTAACAGTGTTTCTGTGTAAAAGTGCCTGTGTGTAAAAGCGTCTATGTGTAAAAGCTTCTGTGTGTACAAGCGTTTGTGTGTAAAAACAGCTCCTGTGTGTAAAAGGGTCTGTGTGTAAAAGTGTCTGTGTGTAAACGTGTCTGTGTGTAAAAGTGTCTGTGTAGAAGCGTCTGTGTGTAAAAGCTTCTGTATGTAAAAGCTTCTGTATGTAAAAGCTTCTGTCTGTAAAAGCTTCTGTGTGTAAAAGCTTCTGTGGGTAAAAGCTTTGTGTGTAAAAGGTCTGTGTAAAAGCGTCTGTGTGTAAAAGTGTTTGCGATGCAAACTATTGTCTTGCACTTCTCACTATTTTGTCTTGATACTCCTCTTCTCGACTGCCTATAACACAGCTTTCATATACCGTTTCTAAAATTGCATCTCCATACTAACAAGAGAAGACCCTGCTCCTCTACGCTCTCGGGCCATCCGTCGTCTAGTTTTTACCTCACCGAAGCAATTGATGATGATGAAAATGATGATGTCGACAATGATGATGATCATGTTGATGATGATGTTGATGATGATGATTATGTTGATAACGATGATGATGTTGAAGATGATGATGATGTGAATTGCAAAGAAGAAATGCGTGTAAGGAAGTAGTTGCAAGTACGCTGGTTAACGTGAACGTTCTAATCCCCCCCAAACCCAACCCCATGCCCACACGCCAGCGGACACCAACGTCAACATATCAAAACCGAAACATCGACCGCGTGTCAAACCGTGACTTGCAAAAGTGAAAAGCATGTCAAGAACGAAGATGCAGGAACGTTAATAAACAAGAACGTTATTAGCCCCCCCCCAACACCCCAACCCCCCCCCCCCCCCCACCCCCCCCCCCACATCCCACCCCCCCGAACAAACCCTGGCATGCCAACACGCAACTACCACCGCAAGCGCGTCACGAAACACAGCAAAAAGCGCAGAAAATGCAACGGCGCGCAAGAAAACAGTGTAGAACGTGGAATGAAATGGATGCTTCGAAAATGACGTAAACATGAAAAAACGACAACACTCCGCGACGCCCTCGCAGGGTCCTTACCTTAAACAACCATTATTTGGTGGGTTGGTTGTATTCTCATATTAGATTACCACTTTTAAAAGAGGTATTGATACATTCACACACCTATATTACTATCGTCACTTTCCGGGTATTACTCCCGCTTGCTGTAAAACATACCCATGTCATATCAAGATGCTTGCTATCAATACATATCCCTCTACATCCTACAAAGACATCCAACCAAACACGGTTTTCCACAGTTATGGTTCTGGATTCAATATAGCCTTAACTATTCCCACACATGGAAAAAGCCAATTGCCAACAAATATTCCAGTGCGACTACATCCAATTACATCCCAATATTTTATCACAAATGCATACCTGATAACCACAAAACTCATGCGTACCATACTAATGCCATAGAAACACCATGCCACCACAAAATCATTTGCATTACCCAAATGCCACAAAGTACTGTAAAAGATCCATAAACAACGCATAGAATCCCACAAAACATCGTAAAACTCATGAAACCACAAATAAAACGCCAATAAAACACCAATAAACACCAATAAAACATCATAAACCACCAACAAAAACACCAATAAAACATCATAAAGCGCCAATAAATCACCACTAAATCACCCTAAATTGAACATTGAATCCTATGAAAAATAATCATTAAATCCCAACAAAATACGAATAAAAAACACCCAAAAACCAAGACGAAATGGCGCGATTTGGGCAGGTCTCCACCTGTGTAGCACGCTATCACAGTTGTCCCTGCAGCGGCGAAGTGTGTAATCTGGAGGCGATCCTGACGGGGGGTTCTGAGAATTTAATGGGGTTTGATAGGATTTCATGGTGATTTAATTGTGATTCCTTGGGTTTTAATGGTGGTTTAATGGGATTTTATGATGATCTAATGATTTCTGATGATTTGATGGTGATTAATTTGTGATTAGTAGTAACTTAATGGTAGTTTATGCTGGTTTAGGATGATTTATGATGATTGATGATGATTCAAGAGGATTTACGATAATTTATGACGATTCATGGCGGTTTAGGACGATTTAACATGGTTTATGATGATTTATGGGGTTGTCTGGTGGTTTAAGATTATTCATGATGATTTATGATGATTTACGGTGATTTAAGATGGTCTATGGTGATTTATGTCTTGTTTTTTCAGTTGATTTCTGATTATTTGCGGTGGTTTTTTTAACATGATCTAGGCTGATTTATCGTGGTTTAAGATGATTTATTGATCCCATCATCTGGAAGGTTTACCGGCGCTAGCCTTGGACTTTTCGTCGGTGATTTAAGGCTTTTCCCGGAAATCCACCGTCTGACTGGGGAATCGATGTTCAGTGAATATGTTTTCTGGTTATGACTAACAGTTCGCCACGGAAAATCAGGTAAACCATCTATTTTTATGGGCCATGGCTTCCATGGCGAACTGTCAAATAACCAGATGGTATGTTTTCTTTTGGGGACCAAGGTGATGCGCATATCCAAGATGTCCAGAATTGCCTGGCGCATATCCAACCGTTTTGGACCGGTGAAGCCCCATTTTCAGAACCGGGATTGATTCCCTGGCATTCATCATGACGCCCAGAAGGACATCGGGAGATAAAAAACAGATGTGTTGGATCGGTGGAACACCAGAAAGATGGAGGCTTCCAAACGAAAACCACAGAAATAAATAACTTAAATAAACAAATCTTAATATATCTACAAATAGATATTTTTTTCTAGAAAGATGCAGGTTTCCAAACGAAAAACGACAAGTAGAACCCTGCATCAAATTCAAGTTTTGGTGATTCCGACGGTGTTTTCCACCAGTCGATTTACCTACATATTTCCCATGATGTTTCAATTTATGGCTGGTACCCCCTGGTGGTTGGAATACTACAAAATACAGATGATCGTATCGCAAATTATACTTCAGAATATTGCTCAAACTGAAGATAGTGAAGTATAGTTGAAATGAAACCAGATTAATGAGTATTAAACCAATTTTGACCATATTAAAACCATATTTTCACCATATTAAACCATATTAAACAATATTTTCACCATATTAAACCATATTAAACCATATGTTCACCATATTTTCACCATATTAAACCATATTTTCACCATATTAAACCATATTTTCACCATATTAAACCATATTTTCACCATATTAAACCATATGTTCACCATATTTTCACCATATTAAACCATAGTTTCACCACATTAAACCATATTTTCACCATATTAAACCATATGTTCACCATATTAAACCATATTTTCACCATATTAAACCATATGTTCACCATATTTTCACCATATTTTCACCATATTAAACCATATTAAACCATATGTTCACCATATTAAACTATATTTTCACCATATTAAACCATATTTTCACCATATTTTCACCATATTAAACCATATTTTCACCATTTTAAACCATATGTTCACCATATTTTCACCATATTAAACCATATGTTCACCATATTAAACCATATGTTCACCATATTTTCACCATATTAAACCATATTTTCACCATATTAAACCATATGTTCACCATATTAAACCATATTTTCACCATATTAAACCATATGTTCACCATATTAAACCATATTTTCACCATATTAAACCATATTTTCACCATATTAAACCATATTTTCACCATATTAAACCATATGTTCACCATATTAAACCATATGTTCACCATATGTTCACCATATTTTCACCATATTAAACCATATGCTCACCATATTTTCACCATATTAAACCATATTTTCACCATATTAAACCATATGTTCACCATATTTTCACCATATTAAACCATATTAAACCATTCACCATCATTACCATATTTTCACCATATTAAACCATATTTTCACCATATTAAACCATATGTTCACCATATTTTCACCATATTAAACCATATTTTCACCATATTAAACCATATTTTCACCATATTAAACCATATGTTCACCATATTTTCACCATATTAAACCATATGTTCACCATATTAAACCATATGTTCACCATATTTTCACCATATTAAACCATATTTTCACCATATTAAACCATATTTTCACCATATTAAACCATATGTTCACCATATTACCATATTAAACCATATGTTCACCATATTAAACCATATGTTCACCATATTTTCACCATATTTTCACCATATTAAACCATACCATGCTCACCATATTTTCACCATATTAAACCATATTTTCACCATATTAAACCATATGTTCACCATATTTTCACCATATTAAACCATATTTTCACCATATTAAACCATATGTTCACCATATTTTCACCATATTTTCACCATATTAAACCATATGTTCACCATATTAAACCATATTTTCACCATATTAAACCATATGTTCACCATATTTTCTCCATAGTTTCACCATATTTTCACCATATTTTCACCATATTAAACCATATTTTCACCATATTAAACCATATGTTCACCATATTTTCACCATATTTTCACCATATTAAACCATATGTTCACCATATTAAACCATATTTTCACCATATTAAACCATATTAAATTCAAGGGTCTTTAGCCCACCGGCAACTGGTCACTTCTTATCGATCCTCAGGAGAGGAGGGAGTCCATCTACGTGTCTCGGCGCCTTGGCTCAACGGTGTTTGTTTTGGCTCTCTCAGCTGTGGTCCTTAACACTTACATAGTGGTGCCCCATAGATAGCGTTCAGTTGGTTTATAACTACAATAAGTGGGACTTATGGTAGATATATCGAACTAGTTGATGGGGGTTATAAACTAACTTATAACTGGGGGGTACCATATTGTATAACTGGCGAGCAGAAAATAATTAGTGTATTGAACAGTGGGTGTTTAACTTAATAACCAACAATAATTTAAACATAACATCAACCCAAGTGACATTGGCGTTATGTTGACCAACTTAGCTATCGTACAAGGTGGTGCCCCTCCAGTTATTAGCTATAAGTATGTATAAGTTGGTTTATAAACCATATAGTAACTAGTTCGATATGTTTACCATAAACATCCGTGCGGGGGGGTTACAGGACGGTGTTTTCACCCTTGAAAGCCACAATCCCTCGCGTTTGTCAGCGAAAATTGCCTTTTGAAAGGCTTAAACTTGTCTTCAACATCATCACGTTTTTTTTCAATCGCGTTTTACCACAGTTTTGGATTTTTCCGTCAACTTGACTTTTTACCCTCACATGTTCACTTGCTTTGCAATTGCCTGGCAGTCGATCTCAGCGCGCAGTCTCTGCTGTGCCTTGAGCGCCACTACCACTGCCGCATATAAATTTGTTGATCTTGCCTTCCTTTTTTCTATAAATGCTCGGTGAAATCTGATCTTTGATCATCCTCCATGTGCAATCGATTCCACCTGTATCAAAAAGATCTCGTTAACGTAGCATCAAGATAGTTAGCAAGTGCCAGAAAGATCTAAGCAACGTAACGTCAAGATAGTGTGCATGTGAAGATGAACGTTAAAAACCCACCCCACACCACCAAAAACAAAGAAACGTGTTGGCCGGTTTTGCCCCCGCCAGCATAAACATCCATAAACCATTGCCTAACCAAGTTGTGTGCTTCAACTTAGCGATTCCGAACTGGGGCACCACCGAACATAGACAGGGGCAGCAACTCTCAGCAGCTGAGGCTGCCAGCGCGTGCTGAGATGTTACAACTCGACATGACGCCAACCACCGCGTCCGAGTCTGGAACTGATGCTCGCAGCACGGGAAAGTTTTGTTGACTCCGGTCGAGTGGGCTGGAAATGGACATGGGGTGTACTCTGGTGCCTGGTCAACATCCCAAAGACCAGTAGAATATGAGTTCAAATCTTAGACTAGTTGGTGGTTTGGAACATTTTTTTTTCCATATATTGGGAAGAATCATCCCAACTGAGTAATATTTTTCAGAGGGGTAGGCTCAACCACCAACCAGTTAGAGCCTTTGGTTTCTGTTATCAACTTCCTGACCAGGTACGTCTGGCAGCCGTGCGGTCGAAATCCTTGGGCTCTACCCTGTTCAACCTTGACCAACGCTAAGGACAATTTCCCCAAAGAAACTAAACATGAAAAGTGATCGTTGAATAAAAAAAACACCAAATAGAAATTGCGAAGTTGAATGTGGCAAGAATGAAATGGAATGTGAAAAAACACCAAGAGCAGGTCACAACATCGACCGGGATAGAAGTTTTTGGCTTTCAGTGGGTCATATGCGTTTTCTCAAGCTTCGGCGACGCTTCCAATATGAATTTGCCCAAAAATGGAACATATCCCAAAATAACCATCTTCCAGGGGAAGATTATGGTGTTTACCATGATTCATGGGATTTAGTGGTTGGATTTTTTAGGCAAACCCACGGTTTTGCGTCATATTCTGCTTCAGGGTTTCCGATTTGTTTGCTTTCATTGAATTGCTAGGGTTCGTGCATTTTCAACCGTTTTATGACTCTTATGTTATGTCTGTGATTGGTATCAAGGTTCTTAGGAAAATTAACACAAAATAAATGCAGCGGTTTTCAACTGACTTGGACGCACCAGTCACCACTGAAATGCTCCAAGATGTCTTCAACTTTTGTGTCGGCCCCTTCAATGCTGATGCAATCGCAAATAAGCATCCAACCTCCCAAGGCTACAGCCACTCATGTTTTCACAGAATCTGACCTGGTAATGAAAATGAGTCTTTTTCTATGGAAAATGTATGAAAATGGATGAACATGCCGGATTGAGTTCAATGATTTGCCGAACTTCAAAAACGGTGATTTTCCATGGCGCCATGGCTTCCCTAAAACTCAGGAATTTTCCAACGATTCGCCTATGACGCTCACTCCTCTCGTGTTGCCCAACAGAAATTGATGGGGGGGAAGGGATCAAACAGAACCAACGCTAGTAAGACAGCTACTTTTTAAATAGTTTTTGGGTGGTTTTGGACTCGCATTTTTTGTTGCGCAGATGGGATGAATGATTCATGCAAAACCAATGTTGAATAAAAACCTAAAATATTTTATTCCACAATGTTCCCATATGCAAAACAATGACATTGAATAAGTTTGGTCCGCTCTTGTTCCATTTATTAACATAAGATTGGCGATTGTACTCACTTGACCGGTTCTTTTAATGGTAAAGAAACCCAAAAACATTGATGTGATCAACGACGAATTGCATTCAGCCAAAACAATCTTGATTTAAACCATACTATGGATTTTGACATATTTTGAGCATCAAAGATGGGCTATGCTATGAGATCATTGATAAGTCCTGGTTGATCCCAGCTGTCATGACTGGACAGAAGGCACTTGATACTACTTCCCAAGAAAAGCCACCCCCTGCTGCAGTTATGATCGTTAATGGACATAACTATGGTAACCCCCAAAAGTTGGGATGTAACTGATGTAACCTCTATAACATGGTGATATTTTTGAACTTCTAACTGGAACTGCACCCCCAAGAAGTCCCCCAAGTAAAACTACAACTCTTTGGCTGTTGTGATTATTTAGAGGGGGGAATGAGGGAGGTAGTTTGATGATTTGTTTAATGTTCATTTTCCCCACCTGCCAGGTGAGGGTCTATATATATATATATATATATAGATTTCAACAAAGGTGCAGGTGCAACTCCTCTCCCTTCTTCTTCTTATTCTTCTTCTTCTTCTTCCTTCTCCTCGTCTACTCCTCTGCCAAGCCCTATCGCAAGCCCAGGAGGCACTGTATAATCAGTCGAAGCTAAACATAGTTAAACAATGTTAAACCGACTTCGCAGGGGAGCTGGGAAACAACAAGAAACTCTTGGGCCTTGGGGGGTCACTGTTCTTCACCATGGCTCGGTGAGTTGGTGCCCAGGACAACCATGGTGGGATTGGGAGGAAGCAGCTGGGACCTATGGTTGTATCCATATTATATATGTGTATATATATATATATATATTATGTGTATATATATATGTATATTATATTGTGATTGGCGTGGAACCAAATCACCCTGGTAGCTGGCAATTTCCCAAATTGCAAGTAGTCAAAATGATAGATGGTCCAACCTTCTATGTAATATTCAACCAGATACTGTTGAGGGGCCCTGCCACACTCCCAAACCGCAGCTGCACCGCAAATGTTGACCCGAAACACTATGGCTTTCGCACCGATGGTGTCCAACACCAAAATGCCGCAACCACAACCCTCCGCTGGTGCTTGGGCAGTCATGGGACCGCCATGCAAGGCAAGTCACATCAAGGTAGGCATGGATACATGCATGAAAGTTCACACTCCTCTAAAATTCTTTTGATGTGACTTTCGACTGATTGAAGGCTCCATTCTGTTGTTCTCGGATCCATTGAACAGCTTGCTTGCGATGAGCATTTCGCTCCAAGGATTCATTTCATCGAAAAGTTGAAAGCAACCAGAAGACAAAACTTGCCGCAGTAAAATTGGGTCCATAGGTTTGGTTAAAGCATCAGCCACCTGTAATGAAGTCGGAATCCACCTGAAATGACAATGCTCTTGACACCGTTCCTTGATGAGCAAAACTTCAAGGGTCGTCCTAAACTCTTCACATGATGGCATGGCGGTTCTGCTGACCAAATCAAACAAACTTTTGCAATCTGTGACAATCGTTGCCTTTGGAAGTGACCTGAATCCACGGAGAGGATCGCGCCAGTCAAACTGAGCAATGTGAATGGTTCCCCATAACAGTCGCATCCAGCCTAAACGATCTACGCTTGCAGACATTGAGTATGCTTCAGCGGACAATGTCGAACGAACCACACGTGAAATCTTTTTGGACGTCCAGGTCAAGGGACTGATGCGTGCTTTCTTATTAAGATCCAGTTCATGATTCGTTGCGCAAATCAAGGTTCCTTGAAAAGAGGACAATTGTTTCGCACTTGCAAACGAGGCATCTCCAAAACTTACGTGAGTCAACTGGTTCACAGGAATGCTTCTAAAGCATATCTTTACGTGACTATGTTCCTGAGCCTCTCTCAAAACTTTGTTTACCAACAGAAGAGTCTGGACTGTGGCCCTTGCAACGGAAACTTGGACTTCGCCAAGCTTCGCAGCGAGATCTGGCCGGGTATGAGACACTGCGTATTGAAGACTTCCGATCAGGCCACGGAGTTTGTTCAGCTCAATGTCATTGATGGAAGCATCCGGTGTTGCTCGACGGGATTTTCCAACATCAATGGCAGGGATATTCTTCACGTATTCTTCTTGGGAGGCCATGATACTGAAGTCCGGCAATTGTTCAAGGTGTATCCCGGTGAAAACGAACTTACGCTGCTTGAAGGATCCAAAGGGCAAAGCTTTCTTCAAGGCATCAAGTTGGGCATAGAAATACGAGTCACCACCACATACTCCATCATCAACATGGGTACCGATAATGCCATGCAGGGTACGTTGGTTACCTTGTGTAGTTTCAAGTAGATAGATACATGGTTCAAGTGGGTGTTTTGTGAAATGGAGCTTATCAAGTTGTTTTGAAAATTCCTTGTAGAACAACAACGGTGCATCAACCCTCCCATAGGCATTTCCAACCAATGCACAAACTTGATCGGTAGTGAGACCTAGTTTTTGACGCAACTCCGGTGGAGGCTCCATGGCCAATGGATTGTCTTTGTCAGACTGGCCACGCAGGAAGGCTGTCTTAATGTCAAATGACGACAGATCCCATTTTTGGCTGGCAATTGTCTGCAGCACGGTATTTCGTCCTTCTCGAGTCAAGGTTGGAGAATCACGTGCAACTTCACAAAGCTTTGGATCTTGAAAACCTAGAACCACTAAACGAGCTTTTGCCTTTCGCTGGGGCTTAGTGCTGTCTTCCTCGTTGATTGCCTTCCAAGTCAAAATCCAGCGACTTCGGAGGATTTGTGCAGGGTTCAACTTTCTTCGTAGGATAGGCTTTAAGGCACTAGTTTGAATCCAACAATTAAGTTCTGCGTCCTTTGCCTTTTCAAACAGGATCTTTTCTTCAAGGCTAAGGTTCTTGACACTCACCTCAGCACGAGCCCTCTTACACACATTGGCCACCCACGCCATTTCTTCGGGTTTTGCTGAAGATGACCATTTATGAACATCATGATCACTGATGTCAACAGACAAAACAAAACACTGTTGTTCTTCACATTCAAGAGGTTGTTGAATCCTTGGCATGTCATCCTCAGCAAGTAGAATCTGATCACTCGGTGAGTCAGTCGCCTCTCCAGGTTCCAGCATGGTCACTTCATAGAGCGGTTCACAACTGACTTCAGACGTCAGGGCATGGCAATGGAGGATGGGCAATGTGTCCATTGCGGAAAGCGTGGCATCACTAGCATTGTTCTCAGCATCCAGGTCAATCATTTCAGGTGGATTTGGTGGAACATCAGGGATCTCAGAGTTTTCCGGTGATAGGTCTTGGGTAAGTTCAGGAAACATTTCACTTTCAGGTTGGATAGAGGAATGTGGTGTACTGGATTGATTGGGAATGGCAATGACGGGTTCAGGCGCAATGCTAGGTTCATAGTCTGTGGCATTGTCAGGGCTATTGGGTAAAGCAAGATTAGGGGTTTTTGGATTAAGTTCAGGAATCCATGATTGGGCTTTCTCACTGTGGGTATTCCATTCCCTCAGGGATGCGGGGCGAATGCTTTCTGGTGCACACTTGAAAAGTCGTTCAGCATGGGATAACCAAACGGCTGTTTGGCTTTCCTGTACAATGACTTTGGCCGGTCCATGCCATCGGCCTGCTTCTTTCCGGCTGGCTTTGGGTCGCTTAACCAGTACATCACTAATTGTCCAGGTTCAAAAGGACCTCGGACGGGACAGGATCTGCGAAGCAAGGCGCGTCGGATGGCTTGATCATTGTCGGTGATCAGAAAGGCCTTTTTGGCTCGTGTGCGAACTTCCAAAATTTTTCGAAAGGATTCACTCTCAGGATCATCTCCTAAAGCAAGGTCATGCGCTATTGCGTTCTCATCAGATGATAGGCTAGCAGGAATCTTCTGAGATTTTCCAAGGACAATCTGTTCCGGGGAGAATCCCTTTTGTCGCATGAGTGAATTCTTAGCTTGAAAGCACGCCAACAGTGTTCGGTCAAAGTCTTGCAAATTTTCTATTGGATTTTCAAGGTCACAACGGGTGAGCATACGCTTGATGATCTGGCCATGTCTCTGAACACGTCCTCGCTGCCAAGCTTCAGTTGCAATCAACAGTTGAATGGACTTTGAAGTCATCAGTTCTTTCCACTTGTCAGAGATAAATTCTCCGGCAGGATCGGTGTAGACTTGGTCAGGATCACCAGCCCACGATGTCCAAAAGTTGGACCAAGTATCAATTACCTGATCAGTGTTTCGGGTCTCACAGCGCCTGCCGAGATGAAACAGTGAGGACTCATCAATGCAGTGAAAAACATGGACACGAAAACCTTTGGAACCGGACCAATAAAATCCATCTATTCCTACTAGATCATTGAAGTCTCGAGGCTCATAAAGTTTGGCAGGTCGCTGGTGTTTCCGACCTACTGATTCAACACAAGCATCACAAACGTACTCACGTGCTGCTTCGACCACATGTGGAGCGGCCTGATGTGTCTTCAAGTGTTCAGCCAACACATTGGGATCTGGATGACCAAGATTCAAGTGCAGTTTTCTCAGATCCGCTTTTTCAATTTCACTTAGGTTTCTAAATTTGGGTCCATGGATGGCTATTGGAGGAGGGGCCCATCCCTCACAAATCTCGTTTTGGCCAAGCTTGGAGACACTTCTCACAGCATCCGCAGGATTGTCAGGACAGGGCGCCCCGTCACTCACTGGTGGAGCAGCTTTGTTGTCTGGCTCAAGCATTGGGTGCTCACTGGAAATCTTTTCTTCAGAGAAAACTCTTGTTGAGCCAAAACATGTGATCATGAGCTTGGAGGGAACAGCATTCCTTATTCTACAACTGCGCTTAAGGGTCACCCATTCTTCACTTCCAAAGTCATGAATTTCACCTGTACTACGGTGAAGGCTTACCGTGTGACGTATGGTGTTCACTTGTCGGTCTGGAAGGTTCACTGGCAGTTGCATTCGTTCAGTTCCTCTACACACAAAAATCACCTGAAGATTCATAAGTGGCACCAGAGCTTGTACCTGAGCAAACACCGCATGACTCGCATCAACCAAGAGATTGCCCACACGTGGAGCGATACCTTCCATGCTTTGAAAGATGGCTCTCCAGGCTTCATTCGCAAGTGGAACTGAGGATGTTTTTTTGGGATTCCTCAGCTGGGCATTTTCTTGGGCATCGCTTGCTACGGCTGGCAAATCATGGTTATGAGACTGTCGTTGATTGTCATCAAGTTGGGACTCCTGAGGTGGAAGCCCATTACCTATGAGAGAGGGCACATTTGAGGCTGTCGTTGGTACACTGGGATTGGAAGCATTTGCATCAAGGTCAATCACATGTGATGACTTGAAACGTTTCAGAGGATTGTTGGTAAATCGGCTTCTCTTTGCGGGAGGTTCATCGTCATGTTCACCCACCATAAGTTCATGTTGCATGTTTTGAATCATCCATCGGGCTATCTTATGGACAAATCCAGAACCATATGTTGCACAGAACCTGGTCAACGGCAAGCGGTGTCCATTCACATTGACACTTCCTTCGATCGGCTGATGCATGTGTCGGTGATCACACCTCGAGGCCTGCAACTTCAAAACCATTGAGGGATCTGTGGTAAACACTTGACTGGACTTTCGAAGAAATCTGCGACTGATTGGATGCTTTAAACCAAACATGCACATGTCAAAACTGGCTCTTTCGGTGGTTTCTCGAATGGCTTGGAACGCAGGCAATTGAGGCATGGTGGAACCATTCGGCTGTTCCAAGTGAAAATGACGGCTCCTCTTAACCTGAAAGGTACAGAGTTGGGAACACAGCTCCACGTGACATGCTTCACGTTTTTGCCAGGCCATCACTTTGTCAAACAAGGCAACACTCTTGAACATGTTGAGACGATTCCAACCTCCCCAAGGACCACATTCTGGGGCTACCCAGATATTTAAGGGTTGGTATTCGTCAACGAGTTTCCACAGGGCTTTGCGTCCTTCGGTGGTGGACAAGTCTCCATCTTTTCGAGTAAACCTGATGGCAAAGTAACCCAAATGGTTCATGGCATCAGTCAGTGGGCTGTTTGAATCGGTATACACTTCCAGCAAAATGCATGGCTTTCGGGGCAGGCTCCAGGTTGGGGACACAAAAGCTTCATGAAGAATCCCTTTAGCATCATTCAAAGATTTTTGAATACTCACATTGAACAAATCAGGACCCTCACTGTTGAACAATTGTTGACGAACTTGATGAACCTCATCATGGAACTCTTGATCTCTAACACGTACAAACTTCTGGGATTCTAGGCATGTTGCTCCAGATCTTGCTGCACTCGGCAGTATTTGACGAAATCCTGAATCTCCGGTGTCAGGCTTCCGTAGCGGGCATTGGCCCACTGGAAGTATCCGGGATCGCGATGGTAGACCTGGGCATATGTTTCTCCTTTGTGCTTCTTTCCCCAATTGACTTGTTGCATGACGCGGCCAAATTGCAAACATCCGGCAACGGTTCAGGCTGCTTCCAGGCTCTTGGAACACTCAATGCAGGGCTTTGCCGGTTGGTTCGGCTGCCGTTCACTGGGAAAGCATACCTGGGCAGTGTCGGATGCTCTGGCTGGCTGTGGACGCCAGCAAACACTTTTCGGATCCTATCCCTGAGTTTGTTCTTTACCACGGGATCATGCAATGCTTGTACAACATAGGCATCATGTATGGTTTCATCTTTCTTATGGTGCATGGACATGGAGTACAAAACATTACTTTGAGACATGAAACCCTGGACATCTTCGGCTCCGGAGGGCAAGGACTCGGGTTCAGAAAGGACTTCATGAACATCGGCAACGGGCATCTCTTCGGCTACGTTGGCGGCTGCTGCGGAATTCATGTCAGGTGCTTTGTCCCGGTTAGGGCACTCAGCTTTCCAGTGGCCCTTCTGATGGCAAATGCGACACGTGGATCGGGCGATCCTAGAGAGAAGCTGCTCCCTTTGACGCTTCCCCTTTCCACGACCCTTGAACTTGCCATCTGCTTTGCCACCCTTGTCACCAAACTTCACGGGCCAAAAGCCGCGGCTGCGGCGCCTTTCCAACAGTTTGGAACGGGCCTCCAGATAAGAGACCATAGCATCATGCATATCCGGAACATCCTGTAAGAACTCTTCAAGCTCCTGTTCAAAAGAGCTCACTGTCAAGGCATCCTGGTCCTCAGCAGCAATCATGATGTCCATGAACTCGGCATCGAGGTCAAGGTCGGGCTCCTCAGTCAATGTCACAAAGGCACGCTCTGCTGACACATCATCATGCGACCTGGAGTCATAGTCAATCGTTTCGGACACATTGACATCGTAGACCTTGGTCTTGGCACCTTGGCGATTCCCTTGAACCTCTGAGAAAAACTTGCTTCCAAGCAGTCGATAGGACTTGACCACTGGATTGTATTTCAATTCCCCAGAGTGCTCAAGCAGGATTCGCTTCTTGTCTTCGGCTGACAGAAGCGATTGCCTGAGAAGTACATAGGCCTGCACTTCCTCAAGCTTTGTTCCACGATTCAACAGCTCTACAAAGCTAGCTTCCATTCTGGACAGGAAAGAATCATGGGACTCATCACTCCTTTGGACTGTGCCATACTGTGCTTTTTCGAAAAACTCATATCTTTCTTCCAGTTCCGTAGCACCCCATGAACCTCCAATTGCATCAACCAAAAGGGCTATGCCGGTCTGATCATTGACCCGAAGCTTTGCTGGGTCCAATCTGGCTACCTTCTTGAAAGCCGTGCCCTCCACAAGCAAGGCTGCTCGTGGTGCGAGCTGGCTCAGGTGGTCGGTTGGCCACATTGCAGCTAGAAACTTCAGTTTCTGAACATACTCCTGGACATTTGTAACCCCTGGTGTGAACTTTGGTATGCTATTCCATGGGAGCTGCTGGACAACGGGACTCGGTTCGTCCCCAGGCACTGGTGTTTCGATTGCAGTCTGCATGCTACCACTTGTAGGTCCTGGATCTCACTCTTTCAGCAAAACTGTGCTCAAAGGAGCAAACGGAGCTTGCAAGTAGTCAAAAATGATAGATGGTCCAACCTTCTATGTAATATTCAACCAGATACTGTTGAGGGGCCCTGCCACACTCCCAAACCGCAGCTGCACCGCAAATGTTTCCCCGAAACACTATGGCTTTCGCACCGATGGTGTCCAACACCAAAATGCCGCAACCACAACCCTCCGCTGGTGCTTGGGCAGTCATGGGACCGGCATGCAAGGCAAGTCACATCAAGGTAGGCATGGATACATGCATGAAAGTTCACATATATATGTATATATATATATATACACACCATATGTAATATTCTGTCTTAAATGGGCAGCCAAGGGGGCTACGAAGAGATCTTCCAGACCACATGGATAGATGAAACCACAAGTTTAGATCTACAGCATATGGGCGTGTTTAAAGATTGGCGATTTACATTGATTTACCTTCACCCATCCTCACCCCAGTTTTGACAAATCCACTACCCACAGTTATGGGATAAATGGAATTATAACTCCTATAGCTAAGGTTATATATCATTATAAGCCTGTATCATCCTATAATGGAATTATATCATGGATTTATCTAAGGTTATATATATATACATCATTATAAGGGAGCTAACTATAGAAATATCCATTATAGGGTTATATTTATCATACATTTATATATTATTTATAGGTTTTTATATATAAGTGTATGAATTGGGGAGCCTTGGGGAACTCATCATTTTCCCACGAAACGAGCCGACGAGCCGAGGTTGAGCTATGGGAGCTATGGCTTGCTCGGCATGGCTTGGTCGAAATGATGGGGGTTGCACTAGCTAATTTACTGGATACTTTAATTAAGTATATATATATATATATATATATACAATGTGAGGCTCCCGTTGGATAGCTAAGTTGGTTTAACAAAAGCCCCAGTAACTAGTTCGTTATTTGTGTACCATAAACCATAGTTATTGGAGTTATAAATCAACTTATCTATCTTCGGGGCCTCACATTGTGTATATATATATATATGGGATTACGACCCCCCCCGTATTTAAAGATGAAAGGCCTGAAAAGGGTCAGATGATTTTGACACATGCATCTTTGGCTCAGCTGTTTATATATGCATATACAGATATACTTATCTAATTGATTGTTAGCAATGGGTAGTTCTACCATACCATACCATACCTAATGTCTTGGGGATTATGATAATCCATAGTTAGCGGGATAACGTTATCAGCCAACCGTTGTATCATTGGAAAACAACCAATGATCCAGACGGTGATATGTCAACGGTATGTCTGAAACTATCATGGGAAAACTGAGCCTATCTAGAATTCCCTCCATGCGTCAGCTGTCCACAAAGGAAATGCGACCAGCTGGACCATCGGAATGGTACCTATTGAAAATGGCCATGGAAATAGTTGATTTACCGACCCACCAAAATTGGTGATTTTCCATAGTTATGTAAACGTTTACCAGAGGGTAACCCAAACAAAAACTGCCAGACATTTTGATGTCTCAGTTTTTTGAAATTGGGAAAGGCGTACTCTCCGTGACTGTCACGTCGAATGGTTGTTCAAATGGATTGACAGTTCTGAAACTACGAGCCAAGATTTTTTCCCAGCCATGGTTTTGAATCAGCTCTGAGGTTGATTTTGCTGGTTTCATTCACGGTGTCGAAAATGCCATCCCAAGAAATTATGGACGGTTTTCTCTCGTAACTTTCATGTTTTTCACGGTTGGTTCATCCAGAACACCAACACATTTAACACATTCTACCCAAATTTGTAGGGGTTCATACTCCGTTTTCGGTGCTTCAATGATGAAAAACCCAAGATTTTTCTTGGTTGCATCACCATTTTGGTTGCCTTCAGTTGTTTTCCGGAAACAAAACCTGCTGCAACGATGGAAATCGGGGGACCTTGGACAGAATCCCATATGCTCCATGGAAATTCTACCAACATTTGCCCAACATTTGCATCACCCATGTAGGTGTGCATATACCAGCACCATGGGTTGCATATGGGAATGGATTTAGAACTGAGGATTTAACTTGACTTAGCACAATTATTTTAGGATTCAACTGAGGACGATTTCGTGAATGGAATTGTTCGATAATACGACGGTGAATGTATTACTCATAGGAAATATCTGGGTTTTAGTGTTTCAGCCATTGAATTTTTGCGCAATAAATCTCAGCCATAAATCCGGTACTAATCCGATGTAGATTCATGTAAACCGATCCGAGTGATAGTACCTCATCGAGATTTACTATTCGAGATCAGATCTACTTCAGCGATTGTTTCGGATACTTTTTTGGGTGAGGTAAACCAACAGAAAGCAATGAGATATCTCATTATATCACTAGATCGGGAATTGAATGCATCCATTATAGCCATGTAGTATATCCTGACAATTGACTTTTCATAATATGACATGCTGGTGCTCAGTAGGGAATGGATGGGAATAGGGGAATGGTCGTCAATGGGAAGGATGACATCCCATGTATCATGGAAAATAAAATTCATGTTTGAAACCACCAACCAGAAAATAGTTCATGAACCTGAATAGTTGGGCTAGCTGGGGATAGAAAACGATAGAAAACGGACAATCCAATTTTCATCCAGTTTCCATCTGCGAGCTCTGAGATCGTTATGGATCCAAAGAGATACGAACATCCGGGGCTTTTCCTGGGAAAAAAACTACTTTCATGGTGGATTCTCCATCTGGTTGGTGGTTTTTCGCCCTACCCCTCTGAAAAATGTGAGTTCGTCAGTTGGGATGATGAAATTCCCAACTGAATGGAAAAATAAAAATGTTCCAAACCACCAACCAGCCATAACTATGTTAATTTCCTGGAGGGTCATAGATGAGATGATGAATAAATCGATGCTTCATCATGAACAGTGTGGAACTCCAATTCCGGTATATGTCATGTTTCAGAGGGGTTGAAACCACCAACCAGTATTTTCCCCAGAAAGTCCATTTGTTCGTTAAAGCTCCATTGTATCCCCACTGAATATCCCAATCACATCCCAATCATCTGCGGGTGTATCCATCTCAAATGGATAACCGGGTCAAGTCATTGGGCACCTCAATAAATGGATGGTTTTCATACATGTTACGATCTGGTTATGACTAACAGTTCGCCATGGAAAATCACCATTTTATAGCTAAACCATCAATTTCTATGGGCCATGGTTTCCATGGCGAAGTGTTAGTCATAACCAGAGGGTAATACGAAAAATAAACTAAGCCATCTGTGGCCCCCTCTTCAATTTTTGACCACACATTCTTGTTGGTACACCCATTGTTCAATACAATTACCCTCTGGTAAACATACAAAAAGCTATTGAACATGGTCATAGAAATAGTGGATTTTCCCATTAACAATTGTGATTTTCCATAGTTATGTTAGTTTACCAGAGGGTATTACGGTATAACTTTGTAGAATTACCATAATTAGAACGTACTTTGAAAAATAAATGAAAGTTAACAATTTTTACCCCCCTCCTTTAAAAGCGTCTAAATTGTAGCTTACATTTAGGGTCGGTCCCCCTATCTTAAAAGGGTAGTGATGAATTACCCATTATTCGCCATAATTAACCATTATTACCCCGTATCCATACAGGATGGTGCCCCCCAGTTATGGTCGTTGATTTATAAACCCCATGAAAACTGTAGTTATCTATAGTTACCGTTTGGTTATTTAACGTAGCTATGGAAAATCACCATTTTGGATAGGTAAATCATCATAAATCCTCTATAAATGGACAATTTTCCATGGCTGTGTTAAATAGCCAAAGGGTATATCTACCATCAACCATAGAATTTCGCCACAGCCATATCTCAACTGAACGCCCATCCCGTTGTAGCCGTTGTAGCCAGGCCACCCGGAACTTTGTCACCGTCCTTGCGTGCACCTGGCCAAAGGCCCATCCGAAGGATGGGCGGCTGACCCTCTGGTAGTGGAAAGCATACCATATTTAAAGGAGAATCCATGGATGTCTGGTGTGTTTTATATTTTTTTATATGATAATATCATCCATAATCAATCATCATTATGATTAAACCGTGTGTCTAACACGGTCTGATATGGTTTAATCGGGTAATATTGAATAGAATATTAATGGATTTACCCTCCTGTAGTCAAACATGGCTGGAACATCTCCTATTTTTCGCTGATTTTCCTAGCTCGACACCTCAATTTTTCATGGAAATCATAGAATTCTCAGTTTGTCTCATCTCCCCGATTAAAATTTGGTCACTTTGAGGACCTACAAAGCCCACGATATCATTGGCATCCACCTGCTTCACTTTTTTCCACCAACATTTTTGATTTTTTGATTTGCGTAATTCCTGGGTTGACTGCACCAAGAACTTTGACCATGCAGCTCTGAATCACTTTCATATCCGTGTTTTTTTTTGTTTCCCTCGTCATCATGACTACTGATCCCACCAAGCTATACCGAGTTTGCTGTCTGCCACCAAAACACATAGCAACCAGTAGCCACCCCAAGAACAGAACCAGTTGGACATATCTATCGCATCCTGAACATCCTGGACATGTTGTGTTTCTGTACTCCATTTCAGGGCAGTTGTCAGGGCTGCATCCGCATCTGTTTCTTGGTTTAAAAAACGCCAATTTTTTGTGAACTCTGTTCTGGTTCCCACTATAAATCCATGTTGCAAAATTTGCAAAGATCTTAAATCTTGAGTTTCAATACCTTAAATACCTCAAATGCAATAAATAACAGTAATGTATACAGTAATGTTGCTTCCCAAAAAACGCAACAGTACTTTTAAAAGCCAACAGGCAAGTTAGCTGCTTCCTCAAGTGGTTTCAGAAAAAACCGGACCTGTCCACCGGGTCACAAAGGGTGACATCAGGTCAATGTGATGCAGGGGCGGACTGTGGATATTGCCATTGTCAGCACAATCGACCCGTACATCCTGATAAGAAGCACCTGGGACATCTGGGACGTGTATTGAAAGGATGGGATGGAGATGTTACTCAAATGTATTAGTGTTCTCTGGGGAGTGGTGACAGTGGTGACATTTTTCTTTTAAGGTTTATTGGTGCAAAGATATTCTGTACATGAGTACGCCTGTGTGTGTAAATTTACATATGAATAGTATATATGTATGTGTATGTATCTACGTGTAGTATATACACATGAATATATAGTGCAACAATAGCATTCATAACATGTATGCATGTAATGTTGTATTATACTATCTTGTGGTGTCATGCTATGCGACGTAATGGTGCGTCATCTTGGTTATATCAGCATCTTTTCTGTCAGGCTATGCTATTCCGTGTATGTTATGTTATGGAATTTGTGTGTCACAGTATGTCATTTTCTGTCGTGTTATGGTATGCATAATATCTATATCATGTTATCAGTCAGTTCTATTATGTTATGTCATGTGTGTGTGTTGTATAGTACTGTGTGAGGTAAGGGAATCCAGATTAATCTAATACAATGCAAGGTATGCATCATATCGCATCATGATCATTATGCATTGCATTTTTTTGCGTGTTTATGATGCAAGCATGCTTGCATGGCAACGTGAATACGTGAATGTTTCGTGCAGCAAGTGATTTTTACGGCAATTGTAGAGAGAAGCCGTGCTTGGGTGCTTGGCTAGGATGAAATTTGCCCATGGCATGCCTGGTGGGATGACCACAGGGTGCTGAAAAAACCTATAAAAAAAACACGCCATGTTTCTTCAGAATAAGGGCTCCCAGTCGATAGCGTTCAGTTGGTTTATACATGGCTGAATTAACTCTGGTTTATGGATATTTATGGTATACCACGAACTAGTGGACGGTTTTATGGGCTTTACAAACCAAGGACCATAACTGGGGGACCCCATCCTGTTGGTGAAACATCATGGTATTCAACACTGTGGCGATGGACTCATAGTTGGAACCCCTACCCTCTGGTAATTTAACAGTTTGCTATTGAACATGGCCATAGAAATAGTGGATTTACATATTAAAAATGGTGATTTTCCATAGTTATGTTAGTTTACCAGAGGGTATTTCAAATGGTCGATGATTATATTCACTACATGATAGGAACCATGTGAATGGTTATGGTTTTAACTCTGGCACCAGAGTTTGGATGGTGTATTCAGTGTATTCCATCCCATCCCTTTTTTTCAGAGCCGAATTTTGGCCATGTTCCACGGGTCGCCACGGGTCGCCACGGGTCGCAGGCAGCGAGTCTTCTTAAATTCACTGAGCTACGCGCAACTTTTGGCCACTGCAACTCGCCGGATGATATGCGCTGCAAAAGGACAGAATTTTGGGATGATTGGTTGAAATGACTCATATATATATATATATGGGAGCTGAAACAACCAACCAGTGTGCAATGATCATATGGATTAATATATATCTTTTGGCTTAGGAATACATATGGAATATCCCCACTTCATGTAGATTTCTGTATGGTTGGCGTGTTGGGTAAGCTTCCTATCCACTTCCGATGCGCAGGATGCAGCCCCCAGAGACAGGGCTTCACAGGAGGGCTATTTGCGTATATTGCAACCCCATATTTTCCGGCCTCAAATGGAAAATGGAGTTTCCATGATTATGATATGGTTTATATATATGGTTTATTTATATATAAACCATATCATTGTCCATTTTCCATCATATTTATTTTTATTGCGTAAATGATATGGTTTAGATGATATGGGTGTTTCCATAAATGGAGGTACCCCGAAATGGTTGGTTTATTTCATGGAACATTCTATCAAATGGATGACTTAGGGGTACCCCCATTTGAGGAAACCTCCATATGTTTATATCCGGGTCAATCTTAGATGGTTAGAAACTAACCCAACATTCTCTTTTGGTATCAATGGGATTCTCTACTAATTAACCAGCTAAGAATTTGTCATTTTTTGTAGGGTATCTGGCAGATTGGCCATGATATGTGGGAAGTCATCCAAACTAAGCTTCAGGTCGGATTTTTTTATCGGAAGATGTTCCGGGATGGATGAGAAAATAAACATGCATCCCTGTATGCCCCTGTAGATTTTCCCATAAGTGTGTTGGAAAGAAATGGGAATCATCGTTTTGGAACAGGCACTGTACCCAATTTGCCCAGATGTGACTGGTGACCTGTGGTATGGCTATAGGTGATTAATACAAACCCCAGAATAGATGCTGTTGGGTGAAAAATCCGGAGCTTGCCTCTCAAAGTGATTGATACTGGTTAGTGGTTTCAAATATAGTTTTCAGCCATGGAACTGGGATGATCCCAAAGACAAAGTCATATTGTGGCCAGGAGAACTAGCAATCAGGATAACTTACACTTAAAGTTGGTATCCCCCATTTTGCTTCGCAAAGTGAACGGAGTTCAACACAAAAGGCTCCAGTGATCGCTCTGTTTATGGCTTGTGGCTACAGAGGTACTTAAACATCTGTAGTTTCTACTAAAGAACCTCTTATGCAAGCAAATTACCCTCTGGTAATTTAACATAGCTATGGAAAATCCATTATAAATGGAGGTTTTATTGGGAAAATCATCTGTAAATGGTCCATTTTCCATAGCTATGTTAAATTACCAGAGGGTATGCAATGTTAGTTCGTCTGGGTTTGAGAAACCCAAAAATTCATGATTTTTTTCAGGCTGGACCGCTCCCTATTCGTAAACAGAAGCAGCGATTCCAATGGTATGGGCATGGCTACCCTGCTAGATTCCATTCTTCGGTGCTGGAAAAAACATGTTGTAAACCAACAGGTACAGTCATGGCCTTTAACAGTTATAAATGGAATTATAGCTCCTATAACTATAGTTGGTTAATGTTGGTTAGATATCATTGTTCATTAAAAACCCATAAAAATAGCTGTTAGTTGGGCCATAAGTGTTCACCATGGTAAACCATCTCAGGAACCAACGGGTTTGCAGGTCATAGTGAGCATCATCCCATTTTGAACCGGGGAATTGGGGCATGACTGGCTATAGACTAGTGTTCGAATCCTTGGTTCTTGCCAAAAAAAACGAAACTCAAACGTGGGTGAAACGCAGATGGTTGCTAGTTGAAGCCTTGTTGGTGGCTTGAATTCCCATTGTTGGCTTCCCAATTTCTTTCATGAGCCCACAAAGTCGCAGAAAAATCCACGACACCCTGAAGCCACTCAGGTCATTCCTTACATCCGTCATCGCTCGCAGAGCCTGCCACCTGGAAGCTTCAGGCTCCTGTTGGTCCTTGGTGGGTACAAGGTGAAGCCCCCTTTCACGATAGCTAAGTGGCACTTGTGGAGATTGCATCTAATTTAAGTAGCAATAAATTGCGAACATTGGGATTAAGAGTCGATTTCTCCTTATAGATAAATTGACTTATATCTCAATTGGTTGGTGGTTTGGAACATTTTTTATTTTTCCATATATTGGGAATGTCATCATCCCAACCGACGATCTCATATTTTTCAGAGGGGTAGGCTCAACCACCAACCAGTCAACTAGTTAGTTTCAATGCGCACAACAAAAGTGCGGGCAGCCTCTGGGGCTCCAACGGCAAGGAAAGAAACTGGGAAAAGGATGGGAAAAAACGTAGGCAGTAGGCAGGTAGCTGCGGGGAGGTGGTCAAAGCTATGTCAGATCCTTTTCAAACAAATTCACACAGAAACTAAGAACATGTTCAGGCCCAAAATACCCCGAGATCAGGGCTGCGACGTCCCCACGGGTGCTTCCTTACTATAGTAGGCCCGAAAGATGCCGAAAGGTTTTTGAAAGGTATCACTAATTTAAAGATTACACACTTGTTCTTTCCTCCCAAAAGAGTCTAAGCCTAAGCAATTTTTACTTTCCCGAAGAATTAGACTCGAATTTCTATTTCGATGGATAAACATCTTAACACACTCCCAAGCCGTATTGGTAAATTTGAAACCGAGGGACGGAATGATTTCAAATTCCCCACCTGCCGGTGAGTGTTGTTAGATTTTATCAGAGCGCTCTTCCTCCGCGTCCTCGTCCTCCTCCTCGTCCTCCTCCTCCTCCTCCTCGCCTCCTCCTCCAGTTTCTCCTCGACCATGTCTGCATCAACTTCCACCTGCACTTCCGCCTTGCCAACTCTTCGCCCAGCTCTTTGCCAACTCTCTTCGCCGACTCTCTGCGCCAAGCTCTTTGCCAACTTCCCAGCTCAGTGTGCACCGCTGGACCTCAACCGGGGACCTGCCCAGCTCAGTGTGCACCGCTGGACCTCAACCTGGGACCTGCCCAGCTCAGTGTGCACCGCTGGACCTCAACGGCCAGATAGAATGCCAGAAGATATGCCAGATGGAATGTCAGATAGAATGCCAGAAGATATGCCAGATGGAATGTCAGATAGAATGCCAGAAGATATGCCAGATAAAATGCCATGAGATATGCCAGATAGAATGCCAGAAGGTATGCCAGATAGAATGCCAGAAGGTATGCCAGATTGAATGCCAGATAAAATGTCAGATAGAATGCCAGAAGATATCCCAGATAAAGTGCCAGAATGTTTGCCAGATAGAATGCCAGAAGATTTGCCAGATAATATGCCAGAAGATATGCCAGATAGAATGCCAGAAGATATGCCAGAAGATATGCCAGAACATATGCCAGGTAGAATGCCAGAAGATATGCCAGATAGAATGCCAGAAGATATGTCTGATAGAATGCCAGAACATCTGCCAGAAGATATGCCAGGTAGAATGCCAGAATCTATGCCAGATAGAATGCCAGATAGAATGCCAGAAGATATGCCAGTAACAAAATGTATAAATGTCATGGTGGGCATCACACGAAGTAAAGTAATTTATTTTTCAATCAACCCATACTGTTCATTTTTGGAACCTGAACAGCACAGTTCCAGTGCTTTGCCAAGAGATTGGGTGTGTATGCAGAATATATGTATATATCCCACCGATACTTGGTTGTTATTTGTTTCAGACAAGTTCTTTGAGAAGACTTCTGGAGGATTGAACAAGATCAGCTTATCAGAATGGAACATTACATATGGAGAATAAGTCAGAGAAGAAGCGATCAGGAGGTGCCAGCTCAGAGAGGGCAAGAGTTTCGTCCAAGATTTGGAAGCCAGGATGGAACGGTGGCACTTGTCTGAGATAGAAAAATTAGAGCTATTGGGCATCACTTCAATCATCCCTTCACAACCTACTTCAGTTTCTTCGCTGATGGAACGAAGCAAAGAAATGCATCTGAAAGTCACTGAGCCGGATGAGTCAACATACAACGATTTTCTGGAGTATGCTGGTCGGACTGACCTTTTCTGGTTTTTGAGGAAAAACAAGAAGATTAGACAAGATCAACTGGAAGGTTCTGCAAGTTCCAAGAATATCATCTTGGATTTGGTCAGGCGAATCGAAGAAGACAGCTACAGTCTTTCGTTCGAAGACATTCCGGAAAACATTCGGATGAAAAATGTATTCAAGCCATACAATTATGCCGCTTTCTGGTTCCTTTTTGGGAAGGACGAACTGATTTGACGCCATCGTGTGCAAGGCTACCCGGAATTTTCCAACGCAACGGACAACGAGCATGGGTTTTCAAGCACTAGAACATATACAATTTCTAAAACAACACACACACATATATATATATTATCACATATATATATAATATTAAATACTTATCACATATCACATAACATCAACATCAATATTACATTAATTACTTAAAGCACTACGAAAAATGCACTGAAGATCACCAGCCCCACGTCGGAACCGAATTCGAATCGAAAGGCTCATGCAGCTCTTGGAACGCGAAGTCCTACTACGCCCTGCCAAGGTCGTTCCAAGGGCGTTCCGTGGATTGTGGAGTGGATTTTGTGGTACTTTTTGTTGGATAGCCTCTGGTAAACTAACCATTTCAGGAACCAAATTATTGAAGGTACCTACCATATATAAGGCCTATATAAGGCCTATGTAAGGGAATCAAAAAAAACTGATTATATATAGTTGATTTATAGTTGATTTATAGTTGATAAACCTATTAAAAATCCCCAACTAAGAATTAATCATCACCCCTGAGGAGTACATGTGCACATGAGAAATATAGCCTCTGGTAATTTAACAGTTTGCTATGGTATAGATGAACCATTTAGTTCGATGAGTTAGCTATTAAACATGGAATTTTCCCGTACTGGTAGCCATGTTCGTTTACCAGGGGGTAATTTGGGATAGAAGTTGAACAAACTTGGAGTTTTTTGCGGATTTAAGTGATACTTCAACAACAGAAGCGCTAGAAAATTAAACCAACTCAGCTGTGGATCTGGGAACCAGCCAACCATTTGTTCTGGACCTAGCTGTCCCAGCTCCCACCCCTGCGACATTTCAACGATTTGAAGGGCCACATCAGAGCTAACCAAGGATGATTGAGCTAACCAAGGCTTTATCACTGATTGACATTGCTCATGATTTCGGATGATTTCATTCATGTTGATATCCCTGTTTGATGGATTTCTCTTCGTTTGTAGCTCTAATAACTGTCGGATGTCTGCGTGGATAAACAAAATGACTGGGTGAATCTCAACCAGGCACAGCTCGAGGGGGTGGTCCCTATGGTTGAGAAGTATCATGGTGGTCCCATCATGGAAAAACTCTTCTAGAAATACATCTTTTTCAGGTCTCCTATGAGCTAGATTGAATTCTTCCTAAGTAGTTTGTGACTCTAACATAGACGGCTAGGAAATGCAGCCAACGAAACACATGTTCACCTCATCAATGTTTGCTGGCTGGTGGTTTCAAACATTTTTTTTATTTTCCATTTCATATATGGAATGTAATCCTTCCCATTGACTTTCATATTTTTCAAGATGGTTATTGCACCACCAAGCAGTTTGGGTTCACCAAAAACCCCCAAA
Source organism: Cladocopium goreaui (assembly GCA_947184155.2). Taxonomy (NCBI): domain Eukaryota; class Dinophyceae; order Suessiales; family Symbiodiniaceae; genus Cladocopium; species Cladocopium goreaui. The sequence continues at coordinate 53,017 of CAMXCT020001857.1, forward strand.
CTAAATCCAAGCATACCACGGAAGGATCCCCCAAGTCAATCCTTAAGTTCTTGGGGAAACAAAACCAAACATCATTTTTTATATATCTACCAGATCTACAATGTGAGGCCCCCCAGTTATAAGTTGGTTTATAAGCCCCAGTAACTATAGTTATAAGTACCATAAACCATAGTTATTGGAGTTATAAACCAACTTAGCTATCTTGGGGGCCTCACATTGTACCCTACAGAATTCGGCCCCAAAAAACGACGGAAATACCCTCCGGTAAACATGATATGGCAACGGACAAATCGCCTATTTATAGATATAAAACCTCCACTTCCAGCTACATTAGATTACTGGAGGGGACCTAGTGTAAATCGCACGAACTCGGCAGTGAGTTTCGACCAACGCCAGGCATGTGGTATTCGTGACCGCCAATTGACACAACTCTTGTCTCGTATGTCTTTGGCAGGTCGCCCGTTCCGTGGGCAATACTTTGGGGCTTTCTTAATTACAGTAAGTCATGGGGGGATCCCCAGTCGTCATAAAACGTTTGTTTCAATACTAAACCGTGGTCATCCATGACGACTGATATGGGCTAGCATTGAACTGAGGACACCTGCATGATTGAATCCACTGGTGGGGAAAAAACAAAGCACTGGATGACCAAACCGGGGGGTCGAGGGAGCAGCGTCGCTCCAACGAAAGGGAGCAGTGGGCAGAATTTCCTCCATGATTTTTGAGATCAGCCGGTCCGACTGGATGGGTAGTTAAAGGTAGTTTAGTACAGTACAACTTCTTTTTTACCAGCTAAAATCAGATAAATGGGATAAACTACCCATCAATGATAAACAACCAATACTGGTTGGTGGTTTGGAACATTTTTATTTTTCCATATATTGGGAATAGTAACCCCAACTGACGAACTCATATTTTTTCAGAGGGGTAGGGCTCAACCAACAACCAGATGAAATCAGCTAAAGTTTAGTACTTTCAATGGGGATATTTTCTCAGCCTTAAAGAAACGTGATGTAGCCATCAGCCAGGAACCATGAATTCAGCCTGGCGCTTGAATCATCCACAGCGCACCATCTTGCACCATTTCCCTGGCATTCAGAAAGGTCTAAATTATTTCTAATACCCTCCGGTAAACTAACAGTTTGCTATTGAAAATGGCCCAAAGAAATAGTTGATTTAGCAGTAAAGTTGTGATTTTCCATAGTTATGTTGGTTTACCAGAGGGTAGATGATGTTCCATCATGTTCCATCATTTTTCAGTTTTTCCACTTCGACATGAGGATTCATTCCAATGTTGGTTTCTCCATTAATTATGTGTCATCTTTATATAATAAGTTGTCCGTATTTCAAGGTTGTATTTTCCATATTTGCCACACTTACATGTTCCCGATCATTTGCACTTTATGTGGACCTGCAGTTAAAAGTGGTGTGTTATCCCAACTCTTGGTGCTTTACACCCCAATATGTTTATATGATTATATATTACATTAGGAGTCCCACAATGTTGGCTACCGTATATATATATTATATATATATATATATATATCATATGTCCCATTTAATACATTCCATTTTATATCCCACATAATTCCATGAACCCCATGAAATATCCATGGTTTTTTATCGCCGGAAAAAATCTGCAATTTGGCTTATCCCCCACCAGGTTTGGTCGGACTCATTTCAGTTCGCTCACCTGCTCCCGTGCGCTGGGGATAACCATTGTTATATATATATTATATGTATATGTAGGTTATACAACAAGTTTAGTGGTTAAAATCCCACTATACCCATGGTACTTCTCATGGGTAATAGTGGGTGAAGGCTATGTTATGTCCAAACTGAGTAACCATGGGTGAAGGGTTGAGTGCCACTGATTCTTCTGCTATCAATACAATGTGAGGCCCCCGCTCCATAGCTAAGTTGGTTTATAAGTCCAATAACTATGGTTTATGGTACTTATAACTATAGTTACTGGGGCTTATAAACCAACTTATAACTGGGGGCCTCACATTGTAGGGATGTACATTACCCTAACCAACTGAAGAAAACAAGACATGCAGGGTATCTACGATTCGCCACGACGTTGTGAGCTTTTCAAGATAGAGAAGTTCTTTTCTGAAGCCATCCAATTTTAGATATTTCCACCAATATCATAGAATACCATAAAACCCTATAGCGAACCTACAGGATGGTGCCCCCCAGTTTTAAGTTGGTTTATAAACCCCATTAATTATAGTTATATCTACCATAAACCATAGAACTCAGTCACTTATAAGGCAACAGAACGCTAAGTGCGGGGCCCCATCCTGTACTAAGCCAACGCTAGGTAAGTAGGGAGACGTGTCCTCAAACGTGTCCTCAAACGTGGTGGGCCGCTGGGAAATCCCCACAATGGAGATTCCTGGATCAGCCATGTTTGGCTGGAGAATGTATCCCCATATTTTTCCGTTTATTTCTGGCTTCTTCAGGATTGGCTGTAAGGGAACATTTACTTGAGAAACCCCAACCAATTTCTCATGGGAAAATCCATGGTTTCCTGTAGAGATCCAATGATGTTTGGTTGGTACAAAGTGGTGCCTTGCCCGATGTTTGTTCGTTTATAAACCCCATTTTCCATAGATATATCATGATATATCATGCTGTATCTCTAGCATATAGACCACATAGTTATAGAATCTTATAGATACTTATAGACCAACTGAGATATCTAGGGGTGCCCATCCTCATACCCGGAATCAGCATCCAAGAAATCCATATATTCCGATGGGGGAGAACCTATGATGATTTGCCCAGCAACAGTTTTTTTTGGCACCTGCACAGATAAGGCCTTATTAAGTGGTGGCGCGTTAAACTATTCAACCAGAATTAAACCTCTATGTTAAAGGGCGGATTCCCGTTGGTGGGGTACCTCAAACCTGCTAAGAAACTGGTTAGTTGATGAAAACCCATTGACTTAATGCTAATCAGTTGGATCATCCAAGACCGCGACCAGAAATAAGAATAAAGACCCACCAGAACAAATCTCAAGTTACCCTCCCAGAACCAAAACTAAAAAATCGAACACCACCATGCACATATGCACCAGCAACGTCGGAATGGGATTTTTTCACCAAACTGGTCCCCCTTCAAACTGGTATCCCGCTTCAGGTACTAGCCCTCTTGCGATACTACATGGAAGATTTGCGTTTGAACCTGAAAGTCGCTGAGGGCCCTGCCGGCCCCGCTGGCCCTGGCCCTTTGGGCCCTGCCCCAAGCCCAAGCCGCTCCAGCCGTGCTGGCACTGCGTGAAGCAATGTGTTGCGTGGGTGCCCTGACCCAAATGAAGTTGAGGTAAAGTGGACTCCGGCAGAGTGAGGCGGTTCAAAGCTAGTTTTGCTGGTGAAAAGATGTTAAGATGAAACCCTGAGATTCGACGGGCGTCACCGAGGGTTGGTTGAATCATGATTTATACAATTGGCTGGTTACTGGTTTGGAACATGAATCTTATTTTCATTTATGTTCCATTTCATATTAATGGGATGTCATCCCAACCCCATTGACGAACTCCATGATTTTTCAAGATGGTTATTGCACCACCAACCAGATATATTATTCATTAGATCAGGTATTAATCACTAACCTCTATTAACCACTATTAACCACTATTAACCACTATTAACTTCTATGGCCTCGCGCTGACCTGACGAAACCGGTACGGTAGCACTGGGTCGGCCTTTTGTGGACTACATGGGATCGCCCAAAATTTAGACGTTTTGCAGGGTATCTCCCATTGGGACCGGAGGTCTGACCGGAGATCTTCCCAATGGTAAATCATGCAAACAAATGATAGAGGTGATAAATCATTGGGAAGATAAATCAAAATGAAACTATTCAAATGGTAAATCATTAAACTATTCATCATTGGGAAGATAAATCATGATACATCCCAATGAAATGGTGAGAGAATTGAGGATCTATATGGATATGAATTTCATCTATGACATAGTTAAACTATGTTCAAATCCCATGATGTTAGCCCCAACTTGGTGCCCCCGATTGTTCAGCTGGCATCGTCACGTCGGACCCACACCTCAGCTGGTCAGCTCATCTTCCAGCGAATCCGGGGCGAATGGGGAGACGGAAAATCACACGGGATTTCTCGGAAGATGGGGTAGCCTTAATTCCAAAGGAAATGATCATTGATCATATTACCCTCTGGTAAGTTAACGTAGCTATTGAAAATGGCCATTAATAGTTGATTTTGTCATTAAAAAATGTGATTTTTCCATAGCTATGTTAGTTTACCAGAGGGTAGTAGCCATTAATGTTTAACCATTATTAACCATTATTGGTTAAACAATTATTAATGGAAAATTATAATTTATCCCATTCAAATAGCCATTGTGGGTATCGGGTACACCAACCTATACAGATAAATCTGCAACTGGTTGAACATCCACAAAGCAAAAACACAAGTGAATTCACGTAGTTATAAGTCATAAACCAACTTAGCTATCATTACTACTCAGATAAATCCAATATCCTGCCCAAATTACTGCGACCCCAGCCGAGGTGACGAGGTTAGTCAGAGAGAATTAACGAGGTCAGTAACGAGGTTGCTTATTGAGAATTAAGGAGTATGGGCAGTTTTCGGACATGTAGATGGCACGGACCCATGGAATAAAACTTTTGGAGAGCTGGAAAGTTTATTTTGATGATTCAAGCAGGCGGTTGAGTTAAATTTGTATAGAACGAGGCGGCTGCGCAGTGGAAGTAAATAGATTCCAAATCCACCAAAATAAACTTTTCAGGCTGCCAAAAGTTTGTTTCATGTCCATCCGGTGCCTCCAAGACAGCGCGCCAGGGTTTGTAGCAGACAAAACTTTTCAGTGCCGGAAAAGTTTTTTTGCCAGACACCCTCACTTCAGTACTGGGGCTCAAAGACTCGCACGCTCAAAGTTCCAGGGCCATCCCGCTGCGAGTTCTTCTCCCGTCGCGTCTTGGGTGGCCTTTCGAGGCCATGAAAGACCTTGATGCGAGTTTCGGAGAAGTCTTGCAGGAGTTCGCTGCAAACAAAGGGTGGCACCCGTCTGTGTTCACCGTTTACGTTGGTGACAAGCTGGTGCAGCCAGAGACGAAGCTCTCCGAGTGCACTTCTGGTGCATATGTCTTCTCCAAAGGGGTACGAAATTAAACTGTACAGGCCCGGAAAAGTGTTTTCCCCGGGCTCACCAAATTAAACTTTTCAGGTCCCGAAAAGTATTTTTCCATGGCTGAGCTTGAAAAAACTTTTCCGGGGTCCGAAAGTTTTTTTTTCCAGACCCTTGTTCCCGATCACCAGGAAACATTACAGCAATTCAGTGCCTGCGAAGCACATCGAACAAAGCCTTCTCGTGGCACACGGACCATCGCCGCTGGAAGCTGTTTCGGGTCCTCTCTTATAAAAGCCAGCCTGGACACTTTTTTGACGAAGGAGGGCCAATATTTTGGTGGTGCGTCCTACCAGCGCTGTTCCCCACTGTTTCTAGGCCCACAAACTGAAGCTGTTTCAACGGGCTTTAGTCCCCTACAAAGAATTTTCCAACTTTCCTTGATTCCTTGGACAGGAGCGCAGAATGACGACAGCTGCTTTCATTAGAAAGGGGAAGGTGATCGCACAGAGGAGAAGAGCCAAGCGATCTGATGCTGGAGCCAAACAGCCTCATTACAAGCGAAGGAAGGAAAGGCCCGCAGGGCCATTGCGAGGCCTGAGCAAGGGCGATGCTGCGCTTGTGGACAATCAAGAACGTAGAGCTTTTTCCAATATATTGGATGAGATGTCCCCTCCCAAACGCCGTAAGGCGGAGGATGGACACTGAACCACTCTCGGCAAGGCAACGTGAAAAAGCCTTTTGGAAAGAAGGGTTTGGAGACATTGGAACCTGTCCTTGTTCGTGCATCAGACATGTATCAATGTTTACTCACAGGCATTTTTAAATCCTATAGATATACATATGTACATATATATATATATGGCCTAAGGTTAAGGAAGTCAAAAAGTGACAAGATGTTTTTTGGGAATATTTGTTGGGTTCCATCCACAACCGCCATTGACTCAATATGATTCCAATAATTGATGTTCATTAGTACCCGAGTTCAACTGTTCAATGGAGTCGTGGTTGCCCTTGCGGTAACCAACCTCAGAATCAATTCTGATGATATCATCATTTTAATTTGACAAAAAAATATAGTGACGGACACTCACTTAGAACGTCATTTGGAAAACGCTTTTTTATTTTTATGCCTATTTCTATGTTTGGAACAGCCGTGAACCCTCACGGTAAGAATTAGGAAAATCGATCATTTAGAACATCCCATGATGATCTATTGACACAACTATATTTATATGTGCACAAAAGTTATCAATTAGCTGTGGAGACCCCCGCACTTAGAACATCTCATGATGATCTATTGACATAACTATATTCTATATTTATATGCACACAAAAGTTATCAATTAGCTGTGGAGACCCCCACACTTAGAACATCCCAAGACATTACAACACACACACACATATATATATATATAAACAGATAAGGTCCTCAACCCACATAGAATATGGAATTGAAATTTTGGTTTCCCCGGGCATCCCAGGAATTGAACTTGAAAAACGATACTTATAATATTTTAGAAGAATGCAGTTGACGTCAAAAAACCTATACTTAGAATACCGTTGGACCATATAAATTCTTTCGCTTGTCCAGACGAATTCGTCATTTTTCCATATAAATTCTTTCACTTGTTCAGTCAAATTCAGCATTTTTCCATATAGTTTTCATTTTTCTTTAAACATCCTTCACATGTTCCATACAAATTCTTCACTTTTCCAAATTTCTTTCATATAAATTATTTCAGGTTTCCAGACAGATAGATAGGTAAAGTTTTCACAAGGTGTTTGATGCCAACATCAAAAACTGGCAGGGTCCCCAAATTGACCGATTTCTTATTACTTTGTACACTAAAAAGTACTTTTTTTCGCCGCCGCATAGAGATGTACAAAGGCTTCGAGAGCAAAGGCCATATGGGCAGAGAAAAAAAACAACATGGAAATGGGGGGAATATTCTAAGTACATTTTCGGCAAATTTGCCTGTGCAATTGAAACATGCATATTCCATGTAAGCGGAGAAGCTTATATTTCTATAATGATCTATTGACGTATCTACATTTATATATAAGAACACAAAGTTATCAATCAGCTGTGGAGACTCCTACACTTAGAACATCCCAGGACACTACAACACACACACATATATATATTTATATATATGATGATGATCTATTGACATAACTATATTTAAATGAACACAAAGTTATCAACCAGCTGTGGAGACCCCGACACTTAGAACATTCCAAGACATTACAACATATGTATTTGTTTATAATGATCTATTGACATCACTTTTTTTGAACAAAAAGTTATCAATTAGCTTTGGAGACCCTCACACTTAGAACATCCCAAGACATTTCACATATATATATATATTGAAAATAATCTATTGACAAAACTATATTTATATGAACACAAAGTTACCAATCAGCTGTGCAGACCCCCACACTTAGAACATCCCAAGACATTACAACATATACACATATATATATATATTTATTTAAAATGATCTATTGACAGAAATATATTTATTTGAACACACAGTTATCAATCAGCTGTTGAGACCCCCACACTTAGAACATCCCAAGACATTACAGCATGTAAATATATAAGGTCCTCCACCCACATAGAATATGGAATTGAAATTTTGGCTGCCCCGGGCATCCCAGGAATTGAACTTGAAAAACGATACTTAGAATATTTTAGAATACAGTTGACGTCAAACAAGCTATACTTAGAATACCGTTAGACCATACAAATTCTTTCGCTTGTCCATACGAATTCGTCATTTTTCCATGGAAATTCTTCACTTTTTTTTTAAAAAAAAATCTTCGTGTTTCCACACAAATTCTTCACTTTTCCAAATTTTTGTCATATAAAGTCTTTCACTTTTTCAGTCAATTTCAGCATTTTTCCATATAGTTTTTCATTTTTCTTGAAAAATCCTTCACATGTTCCATACAAATTCTTCACTTTTCCAGATTTCTTCCGTATAAATTCTTTCATGTTTCCAGACAACTAGATAGGAAAAAAATCACAAGGTGTTTGGTGATAAAAAAAAAACTGGCAGGGTCCCCAATTTGACCGATTTCTTATTACTTGGTGTACTAAAAAAGTACATATTTCGCCGCCGCATAGAGATGTACAAAGGCTTCGAGAGCAAAGGCAACATGGGCAGAGAAAAATCAACATGAAATGGGAACATATTCTAAGTACATTTTCGGCAAATGTGCCCGTGCAAGCTAAAAAATCAAATTATATGTACGCGGAGAAGCCTATATTTCTATAATGATCTATTGGCATAACTACATTTATACGAACACAAAGTTATCAATCAGCTGTGGAGACCCCCACACTTAGAACATCCCAAGACATTACAAAATATATTTATTTGTATATATATATATTGAAAATGATCTATTGACAAAACTATATTTATATGAACACAAAGTTACCAATCAGCTGTGCAGACCCCCACACTTAGAACATCCCAAGACATTACAACATACACACACACATATATATATATTTAAAATGATCTATTGACAGAAATATATCTATTTGAACACACAGTTATCAATCAGCTGTTGAGACCCCCACACTTAGAACATCCCAAGACATTACAACATACATATATATATATATTCTATTGACATACCTACATTTATACGATTACACAGTTATCAATCAGCTGTGGAGACCCCCCCACACTTAGAACATCCCAAGACATTACAACATGTATGTATATATATATAATAAGGTCCTCCACCCACACAGAATATGGAATTGAAATTTTTGGCTTCCCCGGGCATCCCAGGAATTGAACTTGAAAAACGATACCTAGAATATCTTAGAATACAGTTGACGTCAAAAAAACTATACTTAGAATACCGTTGGACCATACAAATTCTTTCGCTTGTCCATACGAATTCGTCATTTTTCCATGGAAATTCTTCACTTTTTTTTTAATCCTTCGTGTTTCCACACAAATTCTTCACTTTTCCAAATTTTTGTCATATAAAGTCTTTCACTTTTTCAGTCAAATTCATCATTTGTCCATATAGTTTTTCATTTTTCTTGAAAAATCCTTCACATGTTCCATACAATTTCTTCACTTTTCCATATATGTTTTCCATGTAAATTCTTTCATGCTTCCAGACAGATAGATAGGTAAAATTTTCACAAGGTGTTTGGTGATAAAAAAAACTGGCAGGGTCCCCAAATTGACCGATTTCTTATTACTTGGTGTACTAAAAAAGTACATATTTCGCCGCCGCATAGAGATGTACAAAGGCTTCGAGAGCAAAGGCAACATGGGCAGCGAAAAATCAACATGAAATGGGAACATATTCTAAGTACATTTTCGGCAAATGTGCCCGTGCAATCTAAAAAATCATATTCTATGTAAGCAGGGAAGCTTATATTTCTATAATGATATTTTGACATAACTACATTTATACGAGCACAAAGTTATCAATCAGCTGTGGGGACCCCCACACTTAGAACATCCCAAGACATTACAAAATATATTTATATGTATATATATATATATATATTGAAAATGATCTACTGACAAAACTATATTTATATGAACACAAAGTTACCAATCAGCTGTGGAGACCCCCACACTTAGAACATCCCAAGACATTACAACATATACACATATATATATTTAAAATGATCTATTGACAGAAATATATTTATTTGAACACACAGTTATCAATCAGCTGTTGAGACCCCCACACTTAGAACATCCCAAGACGTTAGATACAACATATTGATCTCTCTCATGATCTATTAACATAACTATATTCACATGAACACAAAGTTATCAATCAGCTGTGGGGACCACCACACTTAGAACATCCCAAGACACCACAACACACATATATATATATATATATGAATCTTGAATGATCTAATGACATAACCATATATATATATATATTTGAACACAACGTTATCAATCAGCTGTGGGGACCCCCACACTTAGAAAATCCCAAGACATTAGATACAACACACACACATATATATATATATATTTTTTATATATATATATATATAAATCGTGATCTATTGACATAACTACATTTATACGAGCACAAAGTTATCAATCAGCTGTGGGGACCCCCACACTTAGGACATCCCAAGACATTACAAAATATATTTATATGTATATATATATATATATTGAAAATGATCTACTGACAAAACTATATTGATATGAACACAAAGTGACAAATTAGCTGTGAACACTACCACACTTAGAACATCCCGAGACATTGCAACAAACACACACATATATATATATAGACATATTTAATGATGTATTGACATAACTCTTTTTATATATATGAACCCAAAGTTGTCAATCAGCTATGGAGACCCCCACCCTTAGAACACCCCAAGGCATTACAACATGTATATATATATTTCTATATTGGTCTTTTGACATAAGTATATTTTGGATGGCTAACATGTTGATTGGGCGCAGACAGGAAAATAAACGTGACCGAACCGAACTCTTTGTTTGTGATGTTATGTCTGGGAATCCAGGGTTAGTTGCAAGGAGCCTCACACTTAGAACATCCATTTCCTGATGTTCAAACTGTTTTGGGTCAGTAGTGTCAACCATGTTCTAAGTGTGGGGGGTCACTAATGTTCTAAGTGTGAGAGTCCAAAATTTTGGAAAATTGATGTTCTAAGTGATTGTCCGGCACTATAAACATTTAGACAGAGCGGTCTATATCCAAAGTGGGTTGATTTCGCCTGGTCGTTGTAGATTTTCATTTTGCTCTCAAACATGAATCTGATTTGATCTGATAGCATAAATCAATAATCAAATTAAATAAACATGGGGTTCCCATCAGGCCATCATTTATTGGAGCATTGGAAAATCAATTTATTTCATGAAGTAAAAGTAATAATGGGATGATCAAAATCAAACTCCGCTGGCCCTGACAAAGGAAGCGCATGAATCAATCTCACAACAACAATTAGGAATTTGTAATTAGCTTAGCTGCTGCTGATGAACAGCGCTTCTTCTGTGCTGTGCTTGGTGCTGCTGGGCGCTGAGCTCTGTGCGGCTGTTCTGGCAATGCACAAACTCTGCGGAGAAGCATGGGCTGTCACTTGCCTTTACCTTACCAGTGATGAAATGATGCTGATGCCCCTGGTGATGACGATAATGAGGGTGGCCTGATGACGACGACGACGATGATGATGATTTCCAGATAATAACGATGATGGTGACGATGGTGGTGATGATGATGATGACGATGGTGACGGTGATGCTGATGATGGCAACGATGATGGAGAAGAATAGTAGAAAAATACATGGACAGACAAATGCATTTTCAAGATGACGTTGTTTTAAATCAATAGGCTATCGTCCGGCTTGGACAAGTATATCAATGGTTATAATTGGGGTGAAATCTGGATCAGCAGTAGCCTCTGCCATACCTCTGCCAGGACTGCACAGAAATATACAAAAATTAAAAAAAACAGGAAAGTCCGACAGGTGGTGATAAGGAAATCAGTGCATAACAGATAGGGTCTGACAGACCCTATACCCTGTGCACTCCAGAGCGCTACCGAGTGTGCCCAGCCTCTCCTGCACTTAACACCATAGGGCAAAAATTACGTATAGGGCCTATGCACTCCAAAATCCATGGTCCGTACAATGGTGGTGATAGGCTGGGTGCACTCCAGAGCGCTACCGAACGCACAGGGGATAGGGTCTGTCAGACCCTATCCGTTATGCACTGATTTCCTTATCACCACCTGTCAGACTTTCCTGGCTTTTTAATTTTTGTATATTTCTGTGCAGTCCTGGCAGAGGTATGGCAGAGGCTACTGCTGATCCAGATTTCACCCCAATTATAACCATTGATATACTTGTCCAAGCCGGACGATACCCCATTGATTTAAAACAACGTCATCTTGAAAATGCATTTGTTTGTCCATGTATTTTTCTACTATTCTTCTCCATCATCGTTGCCATCATCAGCATCACCGTCACCATCGTCATCATCATCATCACCACCATCGTCACCATCATCGTTATTATCTGGAAATCATCATCATCGTCGTCGTCGTCATCAGGCCACCCTCATTATCGTCATCACCAGGGGCATCACCATCATTTCATCACTGGTAAGGTAAAGGCAAGTGACAGCCCATGCTTCTCCGCAGAGTTTGTGCATTGCCAGAACAGCCGCACAGAGCTCAGCGCCCAGCAGCACCAAGCACAGCACAGAAGAAGCGCTGTTCATCAGCAGCAGCTAAGCTAATTACAAATTCCTAATTGTTGTTGTGAGATTGATTCATGCGCTTCCTTTGTCAGGGCCGGCGGAGTGTGATTTTGATCATCCTTTTTTTTTACTTCATGAAATAAATTGATTTTCCAATGCTCCAATAAATGATGGCCTGATGGGAACCCCATGTTTATTTAATTTGATTATTGATTTATGCTATCAGATCAAATCAGATTCATGTTTGGGAGCAAAATGAAAATCTACAACGACCAGGCGAAATCAAGCCACTTTGGATACCCTGAGTCTCGAAATCTAGTGTTTTTAGTTTTTTTGATGATTTTACTTTACTTGGATTTTGTTACTAGTAAAGTTTACTTTGGTTTAGTAAAGTTTACTTTGGTTTAGTAAAGTAAGTTAATTTAGTAGCCAAGTATTTTTTGGACAAAAAAATGAAAAGCATAAGAAACACAAAAGAAACGCATATAAAGTGCATACTTTTTTTTCCGGATCATGTTGACCATGTTTGAAAGAAATATAACTTTCTCATTTGTTTTTGTATTGTTTTCATGTGACACAAGTAGAAATTGGCATGCTTTGAATTTATTCTATCTTGCGCAAGTAAATAATTTTCACAAGTAATGCAGCATTATTTTTCCCAAGCTCAAATTCTGCCCTGTCGCCAATAGTTACTTTTGTTTCCACCGCCATAGATGATTACGAAGATAAGATAGAGGTGAAGGCAAGTCATCACATGTACAATGCATTTGCTAATTTCTAGTCATCGCTTGGCTTCCACCTCACAAGTAATTTTCACATATAAGCCTCATTGTTTGCTTTTAACCTCACAATTTATTTCCACATGTAAGTGTCATTGTTTAGTTTGAACCTCACAAGTACTTTTCAACTGCAAGTGTTATTGTGGGGTTTTAATATCACAGGTAAAATTCACATGTAGGTGTTATTCTTGGGTTTTAACATTACAAGTGATTTTCACATGTAGGTGTTGTGGTTTAGTTTTTACCTCACAAGTAATTTCCACATGTGAATGTAACTGTTTAGTTTTGAATAGTTTTGACCCCACAAGCAATTTCTCCATATGGGGATGTCTCAAAATGAGGTGTCCGTTTTTTCCCTTAAAGGGGCCATTTTGGAACCAAAAACGGACACCTCATTTTGAGACATATCCATTTAAATTCTACACCAATATTTATCAAGTCAGTCAGACGGTTTTTTTTTTGGAAAAACAAGGCAGCAACAACGATTTTGAAAGAAAATCGTTGAATATGGCTAAGTTCCTAATTAGCTATGTTTCAAATCTTATATCTAGATGAAAATTCACATGTTGCTGAATTATATTTGCTCAGCTCAGCGGTGAACAGCAACTTCCACTTGTGAAAATATCAAATAGCACAAACCACAAGAAAATGAAAACTTAAGTTGTTCAAACAATTATGCATTTATACCTTTTGAAAGTGTTACTTGTGGAGTACTTGTGGTGTAATTGTTTCTCAGTTTCACGAGCATTGTTTTTCTATGGTGTTTTGCTTGCAACATGGCTGTTGCATTTGTTGGACTACATGTGCCTCACTTGAGAATTTCATGTTGATGTAGCCACTGTTGGATATAGATTAGCTGCCCAACAGATGAGGTTTTACCCCTGCCCCGTTCAATCTATCCATGGAAAAAATAGATTGATAGAAAAATAGTTTCCCCGGTTTTGCTCTGACTTGTGACTGCTTGTGATACTATCTCAATAATATCTATGATATCATGGCTGTCACAATTGTTGAACATGTGAATGTGGTTGTTTGAAATAAAGGCCCATCCTGCACTACTTGTGCCTTACTTGAGACTTTCATGTTGTATGTAGTCACTGTTGGGTAAAAAAGTTCTTCACCATTGCATTACTGGCGGAATATTATGTTTAGTTTAGTGCTTTTGTGATTCATTGAAGATAACTGCATAACAAATGAGGTTTTACCTCTGGCTATAATCAATGGTGACGATGCCAAATTGGTAGTGAGATAGTTTCTCTACGTTTGGGTCAACTGCCTTGTGATTACTTGTGACGCTGTATCAACTGAAACTTTTTGTTTCAATATTTTTTGAGGTAACACCAATCAAGTCTTAGAGGGGGGCTGCCTTCTTTCTTTGAGGTAAGATTTTTTAGAGACCATCCATGTATGTGGAAAACAAAGGTGATGATGTTTTGGGTGGCAAACCTGATGGTACTTGTGGAGAGCAGTTTGTACTTTGTACACTTAGAAATTACTTGAGAGTGTATTGCATGTACCTGTGATGCTCATGTTTCATGGAGTTGACTTGTGACCAGGTTTAGTGTTACTTGTGGACTCCTTCAGATACCTGTGGTTCATGAGATTAAGCAAACCTGATATACATGTGGAATCTTATTCAAATATGTTATATACTTGGGATACCTGAGTTGAGCCAAGGTTTTTATCTTTTTGCAATGGTTTGATAGTTCCATGGTACTTGAGAAGAATTGAGTCTTTTACATGTGTTACGGTAATGCTTTGATTGTGCATTTCCCTTTCAGTGCAACCTTGTGTTTTTAAACATTTTCTGATAAATTTTGATGGGCCAATCATGAATTTACAGGTTTTTTTGTATGCATGTCTTATGCATTTCTTTTGCATTTCTTATGCACTTCTTATGCACCTTTTAAAAGCGCATAAGAAGTGCATGTACTTTAAATCAAAGTACATGTACTTCTTATGCACTTTTGTAAAGTGCATTAAAAGCGCATAAGAAGTGCATAAGAAATGCAAAAGAAATTCATTAGAAAATATATCAAAAATATATTTTTCTACAAATGCACAAAACCAATGACACAAGTAATGCATAGGAATTATATGAGTAACCAAAAAAATTTTAACTAAACAAACCTAATTAAAACATGATTGAAATTTGTGCTCAACATCAGATGTACTTTGGCAGTCAGAAAACAATAACAGGATTTATTTTTTTTCGAGGATGATTCCTTATTTGGTACAGTTGGTCATGGCCCAAGATAGATCTGATACTATGGTCTTCATATTTTTTTTGGTTTGTTTTGCTGTATATAAATTTTCCCAGCTCAAAAAATCAAAGGTGACATGGTTTGAACCATGTCAAATGGACAAAGGGGATGCACCATCGTCATCCTGAGGCTTGTCACTAACATGGAGAGACTGCAAAAAATAAGGCAGCCTTAGTTGGTTTCTGGAGGGTTTACTTCAAAAAAATAAGGCAACCTTAGTTTCATTTGTTTGAAAGAAAACTCTAAACACAACGATATTATTGAGATAGTATCACAAGCAGTCACAAGTCAGAGCAAAACCGGGGAAACTATTTTTCTATCAATCTATTTTTCCATGGATAGATTGAACGGGCCAGGGGTAAAACCTCATCTGTTGGGCAGCTAATCTATATCCAACAGTGGCTACATCAACATGAAATTCTCAAGTGAGGCACATGTAGTCCAACAAATGCAACAGCCATGTTGCAAGCAAAACACCATAGAAAAACAATGCTCGTGAAACTGAGAAACAATTACACCACAAGTACTCCACAAGTAACACTTTCAAAAGGTATAAATGCATAATTGTTTGAACAACTTAAGTTTTCATTTTCTTGTGGTTTGTGCTATTTGATATTTTCACAAGTGGAAGTTGTTGTTCAGCGCTGAGCTGAGCAAATATAATTCAGCAACGTGTGAATTTTCATCTAGATATAAGATTTGAAACATAGCTAATTAGGAACTTAGCCATATTCAACGATTTTCTTTCAAAATCGTTGTTGCCGCCTTGTTTTTCCAAAAAAAAAACCGTCTGACTGACTTGATAAATATTGGTGTAGAATTTAAATGGATATGTCTCAAAATGAGGTGTCCGTTTTTGGTTCCAAAATGGCCCCTTTAAGGGAAAAAACGGACACCTCATTTTGAGACATCCCCATATGGAGAAATTGCTTGTGGGGTCAAAACTATTCAAAACTAAACAGTTACATTCACATGTGGAAATTACTTGTGAGGTAAAAACTAAACCACAACACCTACATGTGAAAATCACTTGTAATGTTAAAACCCAAGAATAACACCTACATGTGAATTTTACCTGTGATATTAAAACCCCACAATAACACTTGCAGTTGAAAAGTACTTGTGAGGTTCAAACTAAACAATGACACTTACATGTGGAAATAAATTGTGAGGTTAAAAGCAAACAATGAGGCTTATATGTGAAAATTACTTGTGAGGTGGAAGCCAAGCGATGACTAGAAGTTAGCAAATGCATTGTACATGTGATGACTTGCCTTCACCTCTATCTTATCTTCGTAATCATCTATGGCGGTGGAAACAAAAGTGACTTAATTCGATTTCGTCTCACAAGTATCCTACAGTCTCGAATAGTTTTGGAATCAAAATAATACCCTATAGAATTTAATACTTACCTTTGCACTAGCTTCAAGTCTTACAATTTGTTTTGAAATGACAACCGAAGGACCCACAATCTTTACATTTCAAGCTAAAACTCAAAGTTTTAAAAACATCTGCTTGATTCCAACAAGTTTACTAAGAGTCTCGCAAGCACCTGAAAAACATCACTGGTATCCTCACATGTCACAATATGTCACAATTAGTTTTTGAAAATTCACAATTATCTTACAGTCTCACAAGTAAAATTTTAGCTCCCAGCTATCAAAATTTTAACACTTTTGTTTGAAAAAACAAGCAAGCCAAAAAATTACATGCTTAGTAAATGGAAATTTACTTGGCTAGTAAATTTATTTACTTTGCTAGTAAATTTTACTAGGCTAGTAAATTGATAATTTTACTTTACTAGGTCCTAGTAAATTTTACTAGTAAATTTGAAAATTTAAGTAAATTAACGGGCTACTAAAAACACTACAGTAGCTTTCGAGACTCAGGGTATAGACCGCTCTGTCTAAATGTTTATTTTATTTTGTCAAATTAAAATGATGATATCATCAGAATTGATTCTGAGGTTGGTTACCGCAAGGGCAACCACGACTCCATTGAACAGTTGAACTCGGGTAATAATGAACATCAATTATTGGAATCATATTGAGTCAATGGCGGTTGTGGATGGAACCCAACAAATATTCCCAAAAAACCATCTTGTCACTTTTTGACTTCCTTAACCTTAGGCCAGATATATATATATATATACATACCTACGGCCTGAAATTAACGAGGCGAGGGGTTATTTTCGAAACCAGATTTAACGAGGCGAGGTGCTATTTTTTAAACCACATGTAACGAGGCGAGGTGCTAAATGCGCGTAACGATGATCAGACACGAGGTAGACGAGGTAAGAAATAAAGTAATTTGCACAGAATATCAATCCCCAGGTAGTTCAATTCCAATTGATTTCCTATTTACTAACCAAGCACCAACAGAGGACTGAAACAAGTGGGGAACTCTGCGACCTTTCTGTCTCCGGCGCCCTGCAAAAGTTCCCGAACGTCGTTCCCATCTCAAATTCTTTGCATTGGAGTGCGTGGCGCGCTGCGAAGGATCAGGTGCACTGGCTCAAAGGTTTTTTGGTTGAACGGCTTAGAGTTCCTTTGGGTAGTCTCCGAACGTCCCACTGGAAACATTTAAGGGTCAATTGTGTCAGGATTGGGGGAGCTATCCCAAAGTGGCCAAACCTTTGAGGTCGGTAAAGTCATTATTTTGACTTGAAGAATATGATCAATTTACAAAGAGCTAGCATTGTTTCAAGACGGACACCCAAAAATGATCCAAAATTACGATCTAAGATTTTTTCAGAATATCTAAACATGTCGTTAGCCCCGATGATGCATGTGATTGCATGGTATCCTCCTTTCAGACAAATCCATGATTCAGTTTCGAATGGTTTCATCTGAAGTCTAGGCCACAGACATGTCCGACAGACAACTTCAAGTGTTAGTCGATTTTCTTGATAGGTTTCATTGTCCATTTTGGGAGGGCTCAAGTATGTTCCGACCTCACGTCGGTAACTGTAGACACTGTAGATGATGGTTATTGGATTGGAGTAACTATCTACCAATGGCCGAACATTTCAGGTTGGTGAATGATAAGTTATCCAGATACACCATGATAATATATGATATAAATTGATAGAATATATTACCATCTGGTAAACGTTTACGTAACTATGGAAAGATCCACCATTTTGTAAATCCACTATTTCTCTGGTTCATTTTCAATAGTTATGTAATGTTATGTATACGTTTACCAGAGGGTACCATGGGTTTTTTGATAGAGGCTAAACCCGGCTATTCTCTGCGGTAAAGCCCATGATTATTGCTTGTATTATGTATCCCATTGATCCATTGTATCCCGAAAAAGAAGCTCATTAAATCACCCGTATTACCCCCATTGAACTAGTGGTACTAGATGGTACTAGCAGCTAGCAAAATGTGAGTTTACCAGGGTACCATCTGGCAATCAAACTTGGCTGGAAACACATTGAGTTTGATGATTTTCGCGGAATTCCCAGCGAATTTCATGGAGGACACAGCAGGGTAGCTGCTAATTTTCAATGGTTGGTTCTACCCTCTGGTTAATTAACATTTATAGAGGATTTATGATGATTTACCTATCCAAAATGGTGATTTTCCATAGCTACGTTAAATAAGCAAACGGTATGTCCCATGAAATTTTGTTAATTTCCACTAAAAAATCCCGACATCCACATGTTCCAGTCATGATTGTTTGGATATCCCAAAAAATCCTGCTATGGTAATATTATATATCTATTATATTCCCATATGCTATAGTCCTATCAATCATATTCCCATATCTCAACAAAAGTCTTATTCTATCTACTAATATCTATTATATATATATATATATTCCCATTAGATCTGATAAAATCCACTTGACAACGGTCCTATGATTCAGTGCCCCTTGACAACGCGTCCCGAAGTGCAAGCGTCGGCACACCAGCCAGCTTGCGCTGGACAGGCTCAAGGCCATGTGGGTTAGGAGAACAGGAGATTCGCACAAATCCTAGCAATAAATGGATAATTAATTGCTATATATAACAATGAATGGGATTTAACGTATGTGGTTAAGTACACAAATATGGGTTTTCATTTAACATGGTATTAAGCTATTTCATATTCTAATTGGGAAAAAACATGGGTGGTGGTAATTCATGAATGGGTAATTAATGGTATTTAACACGTCATTAAATATTGGTATTGAATTCAGAATATTGTTAAATCAATATATGTGGTAAAACAATGTCAGAAACCACCCATGACTGGGAATGGTGAACATACCACCTATTAATGGTGGAATTGGGGGATGGTATATTATTGTTTTACCAACATTATATGTGGTAATTGAATGATGAGTGGAACCCGATGGGACAATATATTGAAGAATAAGACGCGTGTTTTCTGTGGTTTTTAATATGGTTCATTATTGGGATGATAATGAGATAGTTTTTTCGTGCTCAGAATAATAGTGTGCCTGATATGGTTTAGTAATAATAATAGTAATAATAGTAAAACCGTACCTATAGTGGTCAGGAAATGGTGTGTTCAATATGGTTTAATATGGTTTCGTAGGGATATTATTGGAACTTTCTCATAAGATATGAATTTTTGGCCTCCGGTGTCTCATCGAACTGGGGAATTAATTGTCATTGCTCTGTTTGGCAAGACACCGGAGGGTACCCTATGCTAGAAAATCCCCCAGTTCTAGAGTTCGATGATGTACATCGGGGATTTCCCAGCCATGATTGATCAGAAGAAGTCGATTAGTTAGGACCCACCTAACTACACTAACTGATATAGTTCGATGATGTTCCAGGGCAAAACAATTGATCATCAGAATAAGTGGTTTATGGACCCACTAACTGCTTGGTGTTTTTGGGATTCAGCCACTTACGAGGACGGGATGATCATCCAATTAGAGAGTGGCCTTTCCTTCCTTTGACCAAGGTGGGTCTCACGACCTTATTTGGGAAACGTTGTATACATATCTGGTTGGTGGCTTGGAACATAGATTTTATTTTCCATATATTGGGAATTTCATCATCCCAACTGACGAACTCAATTTTTTCAGAGCGGTTGAAACCACCAACCAGTTATACTCACTACACTACGCGCCCTAGAATTCACCTAGGTTCGGCAAGTTGATGAGATCCCTGAGGTAAGTCATGTGATTTCATCTACAGGGCTGATCAAAGCCCATGGGGTTTGTGAATTCGCTGTCGTCTGAATTGGGCTGTTTTTTGTATTGTAAATCCACTGTTATAGTCAAAAAAACATATCATGACTTTTACTCAGTTGCATAGAATATATATATATATATATATAATTATTTTTTTATTATTATATGTACTACAATATATGTATGTATAATATATAATATATAATATAACACATATATATATATATACATACATATATATACCTAATATTATAGATTATACATACGTGTTGTATTTATATATATAATATAGTTTAAAATATATTAAATGTAATATATAATATATAATATATCATATATAATATATAAATATTTAACATATTATATATTATATAATATATAACATATAACATATTATATATTATATAATATATAACATATAACATATTATATATTATATAATATATAACATATAGCATATTATGTATAATTTCTAATATCTAATATATAATTTATTATAGCAGTTATAATATATATATATATTATGATATATCTCTATATATATATATATATCATACGCATTTAAAATTAAAAAGGGTCAGTGTCTTTTTATATGGGGGAAAACAATCGTGTTTTACAAACTCATCAATTTTTGCTCAATAATAATAATATTTATTTTGCAAACAAACCATAATATTTACATTATTTTGGCTCTTTTGCTCGTCCAAGTAAATTTTTGAGGCCCACGTCCGTACTTGAATAGAACCTCTCAGCTACAGCACTGACATGGGCCTGACAAAAACGCTGCGACATTCACATCATCCTTGTACCACTAGTTTAATGGGGGTAATACGGGTGATTTTTTATGAGTTTCTCTTTCGGGATACATTGGATCAATGGGATACATGATACAAGCAATTTGTTCATGTGTTTTCACGCAGAGAATAGCCGGGTTTAGCTTATATCAAAAAACCCATGGTACCCTTTGGTTTAATGGTGGTTTAATGGGGTTTAACCAACAACATGGTGGTTTTAATGGGATAAAAACCCTCTGGTAAACGTATACAAAAAGCTATCAATAAGCCATGGCCCAGTCGATTCATAGCGGATGAATCCCCAGCTATGATTCAGGGTAAACCTCCATTTTTGCCAATGCTTTTCCCATGGTTTGCCTATGGGTTTTCCCATGGTTTAACATCATCCTTGTACTGATTGTACTGATTGTACTGAAGGCAGAGAATAGCCGGGTTTAGTTTATATCCAAAAAAAAATGGTAAAACCCATGGTTTTTCATATCTTTGATGATGTTTTTGGCTCCATTACTTCGACCATGTCAGTTGTGTATCTGGAATCGCATGCAACGCGATGGAGCTCCGAATCTGAGACGAGACTATACCGGGTATACAGGGGATCTTTCATAGGACAACTGTGAGGTATCTATGGTACTTCATGGAAGAATTCATGGGGATATTTCATGCGGAGTGCAGTGAAATTATACCCTCTGGTAAACGTTTGCATAGCTGTAGAGAATCACCATGTTTCATGGATAAATCAACTACTTCTATGGCTTTTTTCAATAGCTATTCTGACATAACCAGAGGGTATAACCAACAACGTGATATTTTCGCGTGTCTGGAAAAGAGGAAAAATCATCCCCCAAGTGATGGCAATTTTCATAGGGAAAATGCGGTTCTCAGGTCCATAGGTTTTGGTGGTTCTCCCAGATTGTTTTGGAAAAAACCATCTAAGGCCACAGGATTTTATCAGTTGGCTTACCACCCTATCAAACTCCAGACATACCATCTTGTTATTTAACATAGCCATGGAAAATCACCATTTGTAGGTAAACCATCTATAAATGGGCCATGTTCCATGGCCTTGTTAAATAACCAGAGGGTATTAAACATAGATCCGACTCTTAGCGCGGTTCCGCAGCAACAGAAACTCATATTCCAGCGTTTCCCACCTATGATGCTCACCATAGGAGTGGTAAGTGGCTAACAAGTCGCCAACGGTCAGCTTACCCAGTTATAATGGATATAACCATTTGCATTTGTATATGTATAGACTCTATAGACTTATATCTATATACATATATACCTCTAGACAATTATATATACACTCTCTGTAATCAAACATGGCTTGCTAGAAAATCCTCCATTTGGTTCGATAATGTCCCCCCAAAAAATGCACATCTGGATATTTATCAAGATTTATGGGGGATACCCCAGCTAGCCATGTTTGAGGACATAGGAGGGTAGCTGCTGATTTTCAATTATGGTTTGTTATATATCCAATTGAATCCCGTTAGATTTTATTTAACTCTGATTGGTCTTGTTATTAGCTACGTACCATTCCTAGTGTCATGTCTGCTAGCCACCTCCTTGGTTTAGTAGGTTATCATATGTTATCATATATCTGCGCGCAATGCCACCACAACATCACTGGACCCTAGATCCAGTAGGCATGATGGATAATGAGGGTAGCTATCCCAAATAGCCTTATTTCAAGATTGTGATGTCTTAGATAATCTATCCACACACACATATATATATATCCTTATGGAATCAAGTACCTCCTGAGGGAGTATTTGGGCATGAGTTGGGGGTCAAGCACCTTTGCAGAAAGCGTTTGGATCCGCAAGGTGTATATATGTGTAGTAATAACCATGACAACAACAATAACAATGATGGTAGTAAGAATAGTATACAATTTCCCAGGTACCCTCTGGTTATTTAACAGTTCGCCATGGTACAGATGGCCCATAAAAATAGTGGATTTTCCCAGTAAAACCTCCATTTATGAGGGATTTTCCATGCTTCCATGCAACCTTTATTCGGGGCATCATCGCAGATTGCTGCTGTCGTTCCGCCACTGAACCCTGGGGTAGGTGAGCGTGTCGGGTTGCAACTGTCACAGGGATGATTTCAACATGTCACGTCATGGGATTCAACAAGCCCTCCCCAAAAGCTACCTCCCCAATCAGAGTTGATCAAATGCTTATTACCCTCTGGTAAACAAACATAGCTATTGAAAATGGCCCAGTCGAAATAGTTGATTTACCCATTAAAAATGGTGGATCTTTCCATAGCTATGTAAACGTTTACCAGAGAGTTAATAAATCTATTCCTACAGGATGGGGCCCCAGTCACTTAGCGTTCAGTTGACGAACAGAAAAGTGACTGAATGAAAACTCAACGGTTTATGGTAGATATAACATGATATGTCACACGGGCACTAAACCAACGACCGGTTTCCTGGGGACCATCGTCCCTGTGGGATGATTGTGGATGGTTGCGAAATCCCCAAAGGCTGAATGGTTGAAACCCTAAAAGTCATGGGATGTAAAAACCATCATTTTTAAGACTGCTGCAAAAAGTTACCCTAGTTTTTCACATGTTTTTCACATGCAAAAACCGTTTTTTTTCACCATGATTTTTGACGGATAGTTGAAACCCTAACTACGGATGGTTTTCAACTGGTGCAGGATTTCGCAACCATCCACCGTAGTCCGCCGGGCCTAGTGACCGGCCCCACCATAGCCTGGTGGAGGTTTTTGCGACCGCGTAAGTGATGATTAATGCAGG
The DNA here is from genome assembly GCA_947184155.2 of Cladocopium goreaui. Classification (NCBI taxonomy): domain Eukaryota; class Dinophyceae; order Suessiales; family Symbiodiniaceae; genus Cladocopium; species Cladocopium goreaui. Next base: position 77,160 of record CAMXCT020001857.1, read on the forward strand.
AAGTTGTTGGCATCAAACACACTTACGTTTGAGGTTTGTCTTAATTAATTGCACAGTACTTTGGATAACTGGTTGGTGGTTTGGAACTTTTTTTATTCCCGAGAGCGTCTGAGCGCAGGGTTCTTCCAATAGTGGGGGTCTGTATCTCATCTTCTCATCTTCACACCTTCTCATCTTCACACCTTCTCATCTTCACACCTTCTCTCACACCTTCTCATTTTCACATCTGCTCATCTTCACATCTTCTCTCACATCTTCTCTCACATCTGCTCATCTTCACATCTGCTCATCTTCACATCTGTATCTCATCTTCTCATCTTCACATCTGTTCATCTTCACATCTTCTCATCTTCACATCTGTTCATCTTCACATCTGCTCATCTTCACACCTTCTCATCTTCACATCTGCTCATCTTCACATCTTCTCTCACATCACACATCTGCTCTCACATCTTCTCTCATCTGACTCATATTCATATCTTCTCTCACATCTTCTCTCACATCTGCTCATCTTCACATCTGCTCATCTTCCATCTTCTCTCACATCTTCTCTCACATCTCCTCTCACATCTTCTCTCGCATCTGCTCATCTTCACATCTGCTCATCTTCACATCTTCTCTCACATCTTCTCTCACATCTGCTCATCTTCACATCTGCTCATCTTCACATCTTCTCTCACATCTGCCCATCTTCACATCTGCTCCTCTTCACATCTGCTCATCTTCACACCTTGTCTCACATCTTCTCACCTTCACATCTTCTCTCCTTTCTCTCTCCTTTTTCTCTCTCTCGCCTTCTTTATCTTTCTCTCTTTAGGCCGAGGGTGGTGCCGGCGGAGAGTCACGAAACGTCAACCCTTTCGCATGAAATGAAGGTCGATCGTCAAAAACTGAGGAAAAATTGCGACTTTACTTGTGCCGGAGCAACCCTTTCGCACGAAATGAAGGTCGATCGTCAAAAACTGAGGAAAAATCGCGAGTTTACTTGCCCCCGAGCAACCCTTTCGCACGAAATGAAGGTCGATCGTCAAAAACTGAGGAAAAATTGCGAGTTTACTTGTCCCGGAGCAACCCTTTCGCACGAAATGAAGGTCGATCGTCAAAAACTGACGAAAAATTGCGAGTTTACTTGTCCCGGAGCAACCCTTTCGCACGAAATGAAGGTCGATCGTCAAAAACTGTGGAAAAATTGCGAGTTTACTTGCCCCCGAGCAACCTTTTCGCACGAAATGAGGGTCGATCGTCAAAAACTGCGGAAAAATTGCGACTTTACTTGCCCCCGAGCAACCCTTTCGCACGAAATGAGGGTCGATCGTCAAAACTGCGGAAAGAGAAAGAAAAAATGCAGACTTCTTTACCTTGCCCCCCGACAACCCTTTCGCACGAAATGAAGGTCGATCGTCAAAAACTGACGAAAAATTGCGAGTTTACTTGTCCTGGAGCAACCCTTTCGCATGAAATGAAGGTCGATCGTCAAAAACTGAGGAAAAATTGCGACTTTACTTGTGCCGGAGCAACCCTTTCGCACGAAATGAAGGTCGATCGTCAAAAACTGAGGAAAAATCGCGAGTTTACTTGCCCCCGAGCAACCCTTTCGCACGAAATGAAGGTCGATCGTCAAAAACTGAGGAAAAATTGCGAGTTTACTTGTCCCGGAGCAACCCTTTCGCACGAAATGAAGGTCGATCGTCAAAAAAAGCGTCTGTGTGTAAAAGCTTCTGTGTGTAAAAGCGTTTGCGTGCAAAAGCTTCTGTGTGCAAAAGCGTCTGTGTGTAAAAATGTTTGTGTGTAAAAGTGTTTGTGTGTAAAAGTGTTTGTGTGTAAAAGCATTTGTGGTGTAAAAGCGTCTGTGTGTAAAAGTGTTTGTGTGTAAAAGCGTCTGTGTGTAAAAGCGTCTGTGTGTAAAAGCGTCTGTGTAAAAGCGTCTGTGTGTAAAAGCGTCTGTGTGTAAAAGTGTTTGTGTGTAAAAGCGTTTGTGTGTAAAAGCGTCTGTGGTGTAAAAGCGTCTGTGTGTAAAAGTGTTTGTGTAAAAGTGTTTGTGTGCAAAATCGTCTGTGTGTAAAAGCGTTTGTGTGTAAAAGTCTCTGTGTGTAAAAAGCGTCTGTGGGTAAAAGCGTCTGTGTGTAAAAGCGTCTGTGTGTAAAAGCGTCTGTGTGTAAAAGAGTCTGTGTGAAAAAGCGTCTGTGTGTAAAAGCTTCTGTGTGTAAAAGCTTCTGTGTGTAACAGCGTCTGTGTGTAAACGCTTCTGTGTGTAACAGCGTCTGTGTGTAAATGCGTCTGTGTGTAACAGTGTCTGTGTGTAAAAGCTTCTGTGTGTAAAAGCGTCTGTGTGTAAAAGAGTCTGTGTGTGTCAAAGCGTCTGTGTGTAAAAAGTGTCTGTGTGTAAAAAGTCTCTGCGGGTAAAAGCCTCTGTGTGTAAAAGTCTCTGTGTGTAAAAGAGCCTGTGTGTAAAAAGCGTCTGTGTGTAAAAGCGTCTGTGTGTAAAAGCGTCTGTGTAAAAGCGTCTGTGTGTAAAAGCTTCTGTCTGTAAAAGCTTCTGTGGGTAAAAGCTTTGTGTGTAAAAGCGTCTGTGTAAAAGCGTCTGTGTGTAAAAGTGTCTGCGTGTAAAACCGTCCGTGTGTACAAGCGTCTGTGTGTAAAAGCGAATGTGTGTAAAAGTGTCGGTGTGTAAAAGCGTCTGTGCGTAAAAGTCTCTGTGTGAAAAAGCTTCTCTGTGTAAAAGCTTCTATGTGTAAAAGCATCTGTGTGTAAAAGCTTCTGTGTGTAAAAACTTCTGTGTTGTAAAAGCGTCTGTGTGGTAAAAGCGTCTGTGTGTAAAAGCGTTCTTGTGTAAAAGAAACCTATGGTAAAAAGCGTTTGGTGTAAAGCGCTGGTGTAAAAGCGTATGTGTGTAAAAGCGTCTGTGTGTAAAAGCGTCTGTGTGTAAAAGCTTCTGTGTGTAAAAGCGTCTGTGTAAAAGCGTCTGTGTGTAAAAGTGTTTGTGTGTAAAAGTGTTTGTGTGCAAAATCATCTGTGTGTAAAAGTGTCTGTGTGTAAAAGTCTCTGTGTGTAAAAGACTCTGTGTGTAAAAGTCTCTGTGTGCAAAAGCGTCTCTGTGTAAAAGCGTCTGTGTGTAAAAGTCTCTGTGTGTAAAAGTCTCTGTGTGTAAAAGTCTCTGTGTGCAAAAAAGTCTAAAACTGAGGAAAAATTGCGAGTTTACTTGTCCTGGAGCAATCCTTTCGCACGAAATGAAGGTCAATCGCCAAAAACTGAGGAAAAATTGCGAGTTTACTTGTCCGGAGCAACCCTTTCGCACGAAATGAAGGTCGATCGTCAAAAACTGAGGAAAAATTGCGAGTTTACTTGTCCCGGAGCAACCCTTTCGCACGAAATGAAGGTCGATCGTCAAAAACTGAGGAAAAATTGCGAGTTTACTTGCCCCCGAGCAACCCTTTCGCACGAAATGAAGGTCGATCGTCAAAAACTGCGGAAAAATTGCGACTTTACTTGCCCCCGAGCAACCCTTTCGCACGAAATGAGGGTCGATCGTCAAAACTGCGGAAAAATTGCGACTTTACTTGTCCTGGAGCAACCCTTTCACACGAAATGAAGGTCGATCGTCAAAAACTGAGGAAAAATTGCGACTTTACTTGTCCTGGAGCAATCCTTTCGCACGAAATGAAGGTCGATCGCCAAAAACTGAGGAAAAATTGCGAGTTTACTTGTGCCGGAGCAACCTTTTCGCACGAAATGAAGGTCGATCGTCAAAAACTGAGGAAAAATTGCGACTTTACTTGTCCTGGAGCAACCCTTTCGCACGAAATGAAGGTCGATCGTCAAAAAGCGTCTGTGTGTCAAAGCGTCTGTGTGTAAAAGCGTCTGTGTGTAAAAGCGTTTGTGTGTAAAAGTGTTTGTGTGTAAAAGTGTTTGTGTGTAAAAGCCTCTGTGTGTAAAAGCGTCTGTGTGTCAAAGCGTCTGTGTGTAAAAGACTGTGTGCAAAAGCGTCTGTGTGTAAAAGCGTCTGTGTGTCAAAGCGTCTGTGTGTAAAAGCGTCTGTGTGTAAAAGCGTCTGTGTGTAAAAGCTTCTGTGTGTAAAAGCTTCTGTGTGTAAAAGCGTCTGTGTGTGTAAAAGTCTCTGTGTGTAAAAGTGTGTGTGTGTGTAAAAGTGTTTGTGTGCAAAATCGTCTGTGTGTAAAAGCGTGTGTGTGTAAAAGCGTTTGTGTGTAAAAGTCTCTGTGTGCAAAAGCGTCTGTCTGTAAAAGCGTCTGTGTGTAAAAGCGTCTGTGTGTAAAAGGCTCTGTGTGTAAAAGCGTCTGTGTGTAAAGCGTCTGTGTGTAAAAGAGCCTATGTGTAAAAAGCGTTTGTGTGTAAAAGCGTCTGTGTGTAAAAGCGTCTGTGTGTAAAAGCGTCTGTGTGTAAAAGCTTCTGTGTGTAAAAGCTTCTGTGTGTAAAAGCGTCTGTGTGTAAAAGTTTCTGTGTGTAAAAGCTTCTGTGTGTAAAAGCTTCTGTGTGTAAAAGCGTCTGTGTGTAAAAGTTTCTGTGTGAAAAGCTTCTGTGTGTAAAAGCTTCTGTGTGTAAAAGCGTCTGTGTGTAAAAGCGTCTGTGTGTAAAAGTGTTTGTGTAAAAGTGTTTGTGTGCAAAATCGTCTGTGTGTAAAAGCGTCTGTGTGTAAAAGTCTCTGTGTGTAAAAGTCTCTGTGTGTAAAAGTCTCTGTGTGCAAAAGCGTCTGTGTGTAAAAGCGTCTGTGTGTAAAAGTCTCTGTGTGTAAAAGTCTCTGTGTGTAAAAGTCTCTGTGTGCAAAAGCGTCTGTCTGTAAAAAGTTCTGTGTATGAACAACTTTACAAAAATACGATGCAAACTATTGTCTTGTACTAGGCATATATTGTCTTGATACTACTCTTCTCGTCTGCCTATAATACATCTTTAATATATTATCTTGTAATATAGTGTCTCCATACTAACAACAGAAGACTCTGCTCCTCTACGCTCTCGGGCCATCCGTCGTCTAGTTTTCCCATATATTGGGAATAATAATCCCAACTGACTTCATATTTTTCAGAGGGGTTGAAACCACCAACACGATAAAAGCTTCGTGTCCCCTGAACTTTGAAGGGTTAAGCATGTCTGATGCATTTTTCAGGTGGTGACCAGGACCCAGACACGTTTGCCGCCGCGTAACGCTGCGCGTTCCTCCGCTGTAGCGAAATTCGGGCCCCATGAATTGCTTTGATGATCCTGATCTTGGTTTGTTGGATAGTTCAATATGGCTAACTTTTTCTCCCTCAAACTGGGATATATATATATAATAGATGTATACATTATATGTGTATATATATATAATATGTATATATATACACATACCAGATTATTCAGCTACTTTGTCTTTGCTCAAAGTATCTACGATTTGCCAAGACAAATGCTTGGTGAAGGGGTTGTAACACTACCAACCGGTGATAAGGGGTTGGGGGCCCCACATACTATCGATCTATCAACGTGAATTGTTAGTCAAAGAAGGGTGTAGGAAAATCGCAAACACAATTATCATCAATTATCGTTGTCATTGTTGTCATATATCATTTTACTCTCTTTTTACACATTCCCGGCATCATTATCATTCTTAGTATTGTAATATATAGTAACATATAGTGTATTTATATTTATCATATACCATTATCATTATTGTCACTATCTCCATATTCATATCCATACCTCTATATCTATATCTATATCTATACATGTAATATATATATATACGTATCATATATATCTAAATCGAGAATTATATAGATATAGTTATACAATATAAATGACTCTTCCCATGTTTCGGATCCTCATCGCAGGAAGTTCGTAACTTGCGACTCCAGGAAACCTTGCATCGCCCTTGGGCGTCTAGGTTTCCGAACTCACCGAACTCTGATCCCGGAAAGTGTTCAGATAGGAAGGAAACTGCGTTGGGATACCCTCTGGTGAACTAACATAGCTATGGAAAATCACCATTTTTAATGGGAAAATCCACTATAAATGGTGATTTTCAATAGCTTTGTTAAATTACCAGAGGGTACAGGGAACACCGAAACCGGAAACCATGGATTTTCCCATGAATAATTAGGGGTTTTACAAGTAAATCTTCCCTTACACCAATCCATACAAGCCAGAAATCAACGGAAAAAATATGGGAACATGTGAATATCAAAGAGGTATCACGGGGATACATTTGCCAAACATGGCTGATCCAGGAATCTCCATTGAGTGTGAGGATTTCCCGGCCCACGTTTGAGAACACGTTTTAGGTAGTCTCCCTACCTAGCGTTGGTTTAGTACAGGATGGGCCCCAGTCACTTAGCGTTCAGCTTAATTAAGTTGCCTTAGAAAGTGACTGAACTAACTCTGGTTTATGGTAGATATAACGAACTAGTTTTCATGGTGGTTATAAACCAACGACCATAACTGGGGGTCACCATCCTGAAGAAAACTGCGTTCGGATCTTCTTAGAGATTCTTGGCTAGTAAAACGGAGAGTTGAACTGTATATGCCATGACTTTTTCTTGACCTATCATATCTATAATTATTATAGTTAAGGAATATCTGAGAAATCTCTTTGGATTTTTTTTTTCCCGAGAGCGTCTGAGCGCAGGGTTCTTCCAATAGTGGGGGCCTGTAAAACATCTTCTCATCTTCACATCTTCTCTCACATCTTCTCATCTTCACATCTTCTCTCACATCTGCTCATCTTCAAATCTTCTCTCACATCTGCTCATCTTCACATCTTCTCTCACATCTTCTCTCACATCTGCTCATCTTCACATCTTCTCATCTTCACATCTTCTCATCTTCACATCTTCTCATCTTCACATCTTCTCACATCTTCTCATCTTCTCACATCTTCTCACCTTCACATCTTCTCACATCTTCTCACATCTTCTCACATCTTCTCACATCTTCTCACATCTTCTCACATCTTCTCCCATCTTCTTTCATCTTCTCTCACATCTTCTCACATCTTCTCACATCTTCTCACACCTCTTGCCCTCTTGCCCTCTTGCCTTCTTGCCCTCTCCTTCTTTTCTATTTCTCTTTTGAAGGCGGGAGCAGGGGCAGTGGCAACGAGACGCCACGAAACGCAACCCTTTCGCACGAAATGAGGTTCGATCGTCAAAAGCTGAGGAAAAATTACGAGTTGCAAGTGGCCCCGGGCAACCCTTTCGCACGAAATGAGGTTCGATCGTCAAAAACTGAGGAAAAATTGCGATTTCCAACTTGTCCGCGCAACCCTTTCGCACGAAATGGGGTTCGATCGTCAAAAACTGAGGAAAAATTGCGATTTCCAACTTGTCCGCGCAACCCTTTCGCACGAAATGAGGTTCGATCGTCAAAAACTGAGGTAAAATTGCGATTTCCAAGTCGTCCCGCGAACCCTTTCGCACGAAATGAGGTTCGATCGTCAAAAACTGAGGAAAAATTGCGATTTCAAGTGGTCCGGCGCAACCCTTTCGCACGAAATGAGGCTCGATCGTCAAAAACTGAGGAAAAATTGCGATTTCCAAGGTGCCATCGCCAGCCTTTCGCACGAAATGAGGTTCGATCGTCAAAAACTGAAGAAAAATTGCGATTTCCAACTTGTCCGCGCAACCCTTTCGCACGAAATGAGGTTCGATCGTCAAAGCTTCTGTGTGTAAAAGAGTCTGTGTGTAAAAGCGTCTGTGTGTAAAAGAGTCTGTGTGAAAAAGCGTCTGTGTGTAAAAGCTTCTGTGTGTAAAAGCTTCTGTGTGTAACAGCGTCTGTGTGTAAACGCGTCTGTGTGTAAAAGAGTCTGTGTAAAAGCGTCTGTGTGTAAAAGAGTCTGTGTGAAAAAGCTTCTGTGTGTAAAAGCTTCTGTGTGTAAAAGCTTCTGTGTGTAACAGCGTCTGTGTGTAAACGCTTCTGTGTGTAACAGCGTCTGTGTGTAAACGCGTCTGTGTGTAACAGTGTCTGTGTGTAAAAGCTTCTGTGTGTAAAAGCGTCTGTGTGTAAAAGAGTCTGTGTGTAAAAGCGTCTGTGTGTAAAAGAGTCTGTGTGAAAAAGCTGCTACCACAAAGAAACAAATCGATATATTTTAGATTGAGATAGAGATAGAGATATGATATAAACATGGATGTATGACTTTTAATATATAGAGATGGATGTATGAGTGTTAAGATAAGAGTTTCCATTCCAGTCACAGTCAGGAGTCAGGACCCTAAACCCATAAAGAACCAACTTCTATCATATTGTAATACTGTGCGTGTCCCAGCCCAGAAACGGTCGCTGCCTGCCAGGTCCGCCCGTTTATACCTTTTTTTCAGGAGATGGCAAACCACCTTGGTTGGGGGGCCCCAAAGCACATAGCCCGCATGACATGTTTATACATGCTGGTTTCGAGGCACATGGAAATAGGACTTCACCACACCACCCCGTCGGATTGCTGAGGTCGCCACGACAACGATGACTTCGCTGTGACTACCTGGGCCGGCCTCTGTGTAAAAGCGTCTGTGTGTACAAGTGATTGTGTGTAAAAGCGCTTGTGTGTAAAGCCGTCTGTGTGTAAAAGCGTCTGTGTGTCAAAGCGTTTCTGCGTAAAAGTGTTTGTGTGTAAAAGCTTCTGTGTGTACAAGCGTCTGCGTGTAAAAGCGTCTGTGTGTAAAAGTGTTTGTGTGTAAAAGTGTTTGTGTGTAAAAGTGTTTGTGTGTAAAAGTGCCTGTGCGTAAAAGCGTTTGTGTGTAAAAGCAGCTCCTGTCTGTAAAAAGGTCTGTGTGTAAAAGTGTCTGTGTGTAAACATGTCTGTGTGTAAAAATGTCCGTGTAAAAGCGTCTGAAAGCAGCTCCTGTCTGTAAAAAGGTCTGTGTGTAAAAGTGTCTGTGTGTAAACATGTCTATGTGTAAAAGTGTCCGTGTAAAAGCGTCTGTGTGTCAAAGCGTCTGTGTGTAAAAGCGTCTGTGTGTAAAAACGTCTGTGTGTAAAAGTGTTTGTGTGTAAAAGTGTTTGTGTGTAAAAGCCTCTGTGTGTAAAAGCGTCTGTGTGTAAAAGCGTCTGCGTGTAAAAGCGTCTGTGTGTAAAAGAGTTTCTGTGTAAAAGTGTTTGTGTGTGAAAGTGCCTGTGTGTAAAAGCGTCTATGTGTAAAAGCTTCTGTGTGTACAAGCATTTGTGTGTAAAAGCAACTCCTGTGTGTAAAAGGGTCTGTGTGTAAAAGTGTCTGTGTGTAAACGTATCTGTGTGTAAACGTGTCTGTGTAAAAGCTTCTGTATGTAAAAGCTTCTGTGGGTAAAAGCTTTCTGTGGAAAAGTGTCTGTGTAAAAGCTACTGTGTGTAAAAACTTCTCACTATTTGGTCTTGATACTCCTCTTCTCGACTGCCTATAACACATCTTTCATACATCGTTTCTAAAATTGCGTCTCCATACTAACAAGAGAAGACCCTGCTCCTCTACGCTCTCGGGCCATCCGTCGTCTAGTTATATCCTGAGGTGAACTTGAAACTACAGAGTCAAATCCAACGTTTTAAACGTTGAACATGCTCCAGGCTTTACTCCAACGTGATGGCAAAAAATGACTGCATATTATAATCCTTATTCTGAAGATGGGAAAATATGATATACTATGATATACTCAATTCCCAAAGTTGTGGGTGGAGGGCAGAGTGTCCCGAGATACAGTATCTTAATGGTTAAAGCCTCATTTAATCACGTTCCTTTGGTCATTTTGTGGAATATGTCTTTATGCATATTTCATTTCTGGCCTACAAACATCACCTTGCAGGTTGATGTTTCTGGTTCCTCTAGAAACTGAAGAGTTTTCATATGGGGGTTTCCAAAATCATGGGGGTACCCCTTTATCGCTGGATGGTTTATTTTATGGAAATTCCATCTAAATGGTTGATTGAGGGGTACCCCCATTTTAGGAAACCTCCATATATAGCGGAAATGATGTGGTAGATAGATCCAATGATTCGCTTTTGCGAACTGTGGGGGTGATTGAACCTAATCCCGTTCTGCTCGATTCTTGGGTTTGCTTCATTGCCACCTTCAACCCTAATTCTACTTGTAAAGGTCTGTCGCGCGGCCAGTTGCAAGCAGTTTCAGGTTTCCAAGGTATTTTCTATCCATGGCTGGGGTTTGCAGTATATTTGATTCCAGGGATCACTTTTAAATTGGCAAAGTTGAGGATGAAGCGGAGCTGCCGGCTAAGCGCGTTGTGGGTGACATGTTCGACGAGCATTTTTTTAAAGACCGAAGATGGGAACAAGAAGGCGAGCGCACGAATTCGATGGACAGTTTGAAGGCCACGCAAGAGTGGAAAACGCACTGCAGATAATGCATGATAATTCCCAATTGATTGAAAAAACATGTGTGAAACGTAGAACATAGAATTGGTATGAACTGGTCAACATATGTTTGATAGTTCATGGCCATTGTCCTGATATTCAAGCTGAAATCCAAGTACATGGCTATTTCCGGGGTGGGAAACAGCTATTTTCATACAGTTTTTCATCCTACTGGTTGAGGTTGAAGATTGCCACGACATGATCACGGTACTTAGTTTTTTTTGTGGCAGATGCTCTAGGACATATTCATACACAGACCTATTTATATGTGTATACATATATATATATGTATATATATATACAGTATATTACTGTAGATTATAGAAACCTACGATTGTGGAGTGTGCTTGTGTGTGTGTGTTTGCGTTTGCATGCAGATGTGTGCACTGGTAGTTTGTTATTCCTGTGGGGCAACTCCAAGTATTCAGAAACGTTCAAGGATCCACAATCTAAAGTACCGGGGAGGGCTCGCGGCTCTTGTTCCTGACTTTGGTGTTTGAGCTGCAAGTTTTGTTTGTCCCACGGGCCCCACTCCGCACAGTCTGTTTGTTCAGCAAGCTTGCTCTCCTGGTCATGCGGTCTGTAGCAGGGAAACTTTCTCTGTTCCTATGCCAGCCAGTGTCAGATGATTCAAGTTGCAGAACATCTACGTTGAAACCACCAGAAGCCTTCCATCTTTTGCATCTGAAACATGGTTTTTTTCGGACTACCATGGGTCCCTGTTGAATTTTCTTGACACACTTTGCGCATTTTTGTGCGAGATTTTAGATGGAGAATCCTCAGCTTGGGAGTCCCCCAGTAGCCCAGTAGGTCACCAGTACATTCCAGACTTCAAGTTGTGGGATTATCCTATTTTGAAGCTGTCAGAAGCCTTTGCTATCCCCAGCACTACTAGTTCATAGTGGTTCCCCGACTGGACCAGTTAGACTAGTTAGACTAGTTAGACTAGCTGGACTAGCTGGACTAGTTAGACTAGTTATAGAGACTTGATGATCTTCGTTAAACCAATACAATCCCATTGCTTTGCTGTTTTCAAAATCTCCAAATGGACATTGGCCGATCTCCACCATGGCCACCATGCGCATTTCAGCATCGGATCCATCCAAGACCGACATCAAACTTGTGACAGTGCAAGCCTGTGATAACTTGAGAAACCTTGGTTGGCTAGTTTACTCTATCTTTTCTTGCTGTACACGGGTATAATGGATATTTCTATAATTATATTTATATAGCTATACATGGATATTTTTATAGTTGTATATACACAATTATATACATATCAACTACACTAAACAGTCAAGACAAAAGCATCCAGAGTATCTAAGATTAGCCATGCCTGTGCCAACAGCAGAGAAAGATAATCTAATCAGGTCAGACTCACCAACTCTGCAGATTTTTTGCGCATCTAAGAGGGTTATCTTAGAGATATCTAAGATGACCAAAACATTGTTATCTAACATGTCAATATTGTACAATATTGTATAATATTGTTATCTAAGATATCTTCGAAGAATTCTCATATCTAAGAGATATCTAATATGGTTTACATCGCCATGTCAGGCCACACAACATCCTGGCTATCCGTCAGACTCCCTGGTGGCTCCAGATCCGCATGACAGGGGAAAAAAAACACCGCCGAGCGCAAAAAGCAGTGGACATTGGCATCTGTTGTTCGATATGCATACTTGTATGAATGTATTATGAATGTAATGTGTCCATTGGATTATATATCTGGGTAAATTTCATCACGACCTCACTGTTCTCCCTCACTGGAAATCATGGTTAATAAGGGAAATCATCCCCAAGACCGCAAGAAGTTGGTGGCCTTAATTCAGGTTAGTGAAATATTATAATTTACCCAGATAATCCCAGATATATATACAATTATATATATATATAGTAAGCACCCCTCTTTTCTATCTATCCCAGTAAAATAAGAAGTGGTACCGGAACATATCAGAAATTTCAATCTTTGCTGAGCAAATTGCCTAATCGAAACTGAATTCGAAATAGAAAAACATATTGCTAAAGGTAGTGCCTAATGACTAAAACAGCAAATACATGTCGAATTGAACAAAGTGCTGCTTATTAAGAAACCTCCGGCGAGGATGGCACAAACTTTGTTCAAATGGGGTTGATCAATGTTTATTTTTGCAACGTTAACATTATAGGTGCAGGGATTATATGTAGCCATGTACAGATCATTTCCAAAGCTATGATCAAGTGTGAGACTTTCTTTTCCGAGCGCGAAAAATCACAGATCCAGACTTTCGGAAAGGCAAATGGATGAACGAATGGACACCATATGAGGTTGAAATCATAGGTACTTGCGTTATGGTGGGATGGTGTTCTTTCCTATGCTGAAAAATCCAAGGAATTTGAGAAGATTTGAGACGTACGTAACACTGCAACTCGAGGCAAAACTTGTCCCTCACTATGTCATGTATTATATGACAGTATATTATAATAATATTACATTACATTACCCTACATTACATTACATTATATATATATATATATAGCTGGAAACTTCCGCCGCCTGCGGGCTTTACGCAAGGTAACCCACTGATGATCACCGCATAGAATTTGCACAGCCATTGGTTTTCTTCATGTCGGAAAATTGGCTTCAAATTGGGCTACAGCAAAGACTTAAGATATCTAACAGCTTCAAGGGGACGATTTTTGAGACCAACACATCTTCAAGTAAACAGCTCTATGTTTTTATCATGTTTTCACCATATGTTCAACGCCTTTGGATTCACCCTGTCGCGGGCTTCTTAGAAAGAGAGACAACTCGGTGGATTTGAAACCCAAAGACGGATGATGTGGGTATATCCATGGTATGGCAAAGCTGACTACTATATAGATAGATCGCATATCCGTATGGGTATTTATTTATCCCTATCTCACTATAGTTTCAATGATGGATATATATATCATATCATATATATGTATATGTATATATATTTATATATCATAAAAATATCGTTGGAATACACTTGTAAATCGACTACATATGTGACGTGGATTCAAATATGTGAATTTGCTGAAGATCTGTCCTGTTTACATTGGAGCTGATCCAGCTTTTCAGAATCCATTGCCAGAAACCCTCACGAGGGGACAATGTTTTTCACCCATTTCTGGTGTATATAATTGTATATATAATATAATATAATGTAACATAATCTAATCTAATATAATATAATATAATGTAATATAATAAATATAATGTTATGTAATGCAATATAATATAATATAAAATTAAATAATATAATAAAATAATATTATATTATAATATAATAATATTATAATATAATGTAATGTAATATAATATAATGTAATGTAATATAATATAATGTAATGAAATATTATAATATAATATAATACATATATTATAATATGTATATATTGTATATACGTATACATCCCCTGGTCATGTTTTTTTTGACTTTTCTGCCAGTTGTTCGTGATTTCCTGTTTGTTGGCCGCGTCCTCTGCTCTGCAGCCGATGGCATACTGATACTCGCGCGAAGCGAACAAGCAGCGCGCGTCGCGTTCCGTACCGTTCCGTTCTGTGTTGCTGTGAGGGGTCAGTTGGAGATCTGTTGACTTCCAGAAAGTCAGGATGCTCCGTCGGACTCCTTGGCGCACTGAAACTGGCTACAACCTGTAACTTTTTTCTAACTGATCGCACTGTCGAAAAATGCGGCTGGGCAGGATTTTCCCCTTCTGATCTCCTAGGAAGAGAGTTATTTCACATAGCGAGCTAGCACATATCCGACATATCCCATTTGTAGATGATTTACCTATCACTTCCATGGCGGCAACGTTAACGTTAAATTTCCTAGCTGTTCGTTAAGCAATGGCCATTTGGCAGGGGCCTAGTGAACTTATAGGGGCCGTAGATCCCAACTTCTTGGGGTGAAAATCACCATGGTTATGGCCATAAAAGTAACATCAACTGCACCCCTAAGTATGGCAAGGCCATGCAAGGCCAATAAGAGATCATCCCTATTTGTTCCAGAAATCATTTGCATATAACTTGCTTCCATTATTTGTTCTCAAAAAAACGTGTGTCAAAAGCCTGATGTTTTCATGGTGCCAACCGAAAGCAATTTTTCTGGTTTGTTTTGATGTGTTGAAACAAGCAACAATTCATAGGGGAATGAACAATCAAGCAGCAAGCAAATTGGGGTTGAAGCATAAAGAGACATTCTGCTTCAACCTATATATATATACCCATAGAAATAGATGGTTTACCTATTAAAAATGGTGATTTTCCATGGCTATGTTAAATAACCAGAGGGTAATATACACATGTTTCATCATTTTTCTAGAGGACATTGGTGGTTTGAAAGCGTATGAAATGGGTGATGTCCACCTTCAGAAGTTCTTTGATTCCCTGAATTGGGATGATAGCCAGCCATTTTAGGATATTTTAGGTGCCTGAAAAGGGCATAGAAAATTCCCTCTGGTAACTTAACATAGCTATGGAACATGGCCCTGTTGTAGTTTATTTATCTCTGAACAGTGGTAATTTTCAATAGTTACTGTATGTTAGTTTGCCAGAGGGTAGGTTGAAGACCTATATTGAGAAATCACCTTTACATTTCCCTCATGATTCATTTTGTTTTTATATCCCCATGAACTCTCCACATCAAATGTAATCCTGGAATGAAATCAGCATTCTATCCCATGATGCCACCAATTGTTGGTGGTTACCCTCTACAATTTAACGCCCCCGTTCGATAGCTAAGTTGGTGCCAATAACTCCAATTTCACTATGGTTTATGGTACGCAAATAACTATAGTTACTGGGGCGAATCTAAACCAACATTCACATCACTGGGGGGCCTCACATTGTAGCAATCAGCTCCCTAGCTTGCTGGAAAATCCACCATGGATTCAGATTATCTTCCCAGCGTTTGAAACCTTCATTTAGTGCAGCGTTTGCCGGAGGGGATCCATCCAATAGCATCCCACGAAAAATCCCTCTACCATTGTGTATCCTAATAGGATTCCAATATTATCCCGTGAGTTTCTTCACAATTGTTTTTGTGTTTATCTCCATTACATCTCCCCAATTAAAACCGTTGTTAGTCATTAGGTTGTTATCCCCCACGAAGACACATTAAAACCATTTCAAAAACTATTAAAATCCATCAAAACCGTTTCAAAACCCATTAACACCATTTCAAAACCCTTTCAAAACTCAAAACCCATTTAAGTCCACTAAAACCCATGAAAACCCATTTAAATCATTTTAAATCCATCAAATCCATATGTTTTTTTTTTTTGTGGCGGAAACAAAGAGACACACATCACGAGTGCCAGGCCCTGAAACAGAAAGCCGCGAAGTTGCAGGAGGAGAAGGACGCGATGTAGGACGATGTAAAATTATTTTAAAAAAAGTGATATGTTATACTGGCGGATATAATTTGCTAAAAAGCTATAATGCTCAACAGAGGGTATGTTAAAAGCATGATAGGGATTTATCAAGATATAATCAAAATTGAATACATATGATATGATAGTATAATCCCACTATATCATCATTTTTATGATTTTATCACCACATTTGATAGTATATATATATATATGATATTTTATAATTATCATCAAATATGGGGCTGAATAGCCAAGAAACATGTAGGGCAATGGGATATGATTGGAGTAGACCTGGATTGTGGTGAGCTATTGCCGTTTATCTAGATGTATGGCTTAGTTACCTGAATTGTGGACGCCCCTTGCTTAGACTCCTTCGTTATATGTGTTTTTCTTAATACTTGGATGAGTTGACCGCATATGACACGCGGGGTATGAGGAAACCATCAACTTAAAAACTTCGCAAATGAAGAATGAGTAATCTCACAGAAGTTGCATCCTTTTCGCCAACGAGGGCACTGACTTGCTGTTAAGTTTATCGAGAGTTCGATTTGCGGCCAGTACACGGCAGCTAAGGGAAAGTTTGTACAGACCTGGTTTGTCATTTTTTCTCGGTATGGCCGATATGCTCTATGGTATGCTGCTTATTCAAAGAAAGCTTGTAAAAACGAAGTAAAGTTATTATGAGGCTAGTACGACGCGTCACCGCACACCCTGAACCTACTTGAACATCTTTAAACCATCTTGGAAGGCCTTTCTTATAGCTCCAATGCGGCGATTGTGATACAGCACCACCCAGACAACATTCATCTTCGCTACTCCGGACCTTGAACCTACTTGAACATCTTTTAACTCTTGGAACGAAATGCATGTGCATCTGAACCGTTAGCTACTCGGCTACTCCGTGCTATCTTTGAATTCAATTAGCCAATCTACTTGACACGATACCGAACCGATGGCGGAGTAAGAAAGCCTTATCCGGATGTGGGATGAAGAGTATGGTCTTGGTGCAGCTTTTTGTCCGGGATGATGATGGGATAATCTGGATTTAATGATGGTTTTGTATGGTTTATATGGGGAGAATATTGGGATACTATTAGAATACAGTCAAGGGTCAAAGTCGTAGCGATTCTTTGCTTTTGAGTCCATACCATTGGGCGAAGCTTTTCAGGGGGTCGTAGCGATTGTGGCTGTGCCTATGAGATTTGCAGTGGTTTGTTGAATCGTTTTAGAGGTTTGTAATGGGGATACTTATAGAATATTAACTGGTTGGTGGTTTGGAACTTTTTTTATTTTTCCATATATTGGGAATAATCATCCCAACTGATGAACTCATATTTTTCAGAGGGGTAGGTACTGTATACAACCAACCAGTTAATTATTGAATTTACCATCCGGTCGTCAGCTCCATGGCTAGCTGGAAATGCCCCATAAATGGACTTTCCTGCCATGAAGCAGACCAGAGGATCATCCCCAATATCAACTTGGTCATATTTAGCCTCTGGTAATTTGTTACATAACGAAATGGAAAGATCCACCATGCTATTAATGGGTAAATCCACTATTTCTATGGTCGTTTTCAATAGCTATGTTAAATTGTCAGAGGGTATATATATATATACATACTATATAAATATATATATATATATATACATATTTGGGGTTCACCTCCATATGTATATATATATATATATAGAGACACATATATAATTTACAGGATGGTGCGCCCCAGCAAACTGGTCGTTGGTTTATAACCACCATGACAACTAGTTCGTTATATCTACCATAAACCGTTGAGTTTTCATTCAGTCACTTTTCTGTTCGGCAACTGAACGCTAAGTGACTGGGGCCCCATCCTCTATGCATCTGGTATTTTCCGTGAATTCCACCCCAGTGTTGGGTCATCTTGGCTCCGTGGTGGATCCATCAACCGCGAGCTCCGGATCAGGTTGTGTTCCCCGTGTTCCCCGGACCTCAACCACAAAGAATCCCTGATATACCAGATAGAATGTCAGAATGTCAGAAAGAATGTCAGAATAAATATGTACACTTCCAGATGGTATGTCAGAAACTATGCCAGAATAGTGAATAGTGTTTCAAGGTCGGGATCACTCGATGAAAGTAATTTTCAAAAACCAGTCCTTGGCTTAAACCTCAAATTATGGAATCCCATTTTATTGGAGGCGCTTTGCTTCACAACGTTACATCCAACACATCTTTGGGATCTGCAGTGTTTTTTCTTGTTTTTCCTAATCGGTCTCTGGATGAAAAAGAGCCATGCACAACTCATGTTTTTGGAGTTAGTTTTTGGAGTTAGATGAATTTTAAGCCACATGACACCCACTAACACTGGATCCATGCATGGGAAGATCTCACATCTTTGGGACTTTGGGGAATAACTACTCTTAAAATGACAAGGATCTACAGATCCAAATCCCAGCTTTGGGGTTAAACAACCCGCCGGGTGCGGAATCGCGCGTGTAGGCGCATCACCATTGTCAAAAAATGACAATCCTTTCAGTGTTTCGTAGCCGTCTCAAAGTAAAAATCTTTAAAAACAAGGTCATTTTTCTTGCGTTTGGCAACCCTTCCACACGAAATCCGGAGCCAGGCTATGCCTCAAGTTATGCGGCTACGCCGCCCAGTACTCCTCAGACGCCAGCATTGGTGCCAACGGCACCATTGGGATCGTCGGCAACTATGCCCCCAGCCCCAACTGTGGGAGCAGCGGCTATGAGTGAGCAACCACCGCGACCTTTGGTCCTGATGGTTGCAGATGAATCAGGAGCTCCGCGCAGAGCGGCTGTGTCACCAACACGGCATCTCCCGGGAAGCAAGCTTTCAGGGACGTATTTGAATGAATTCGGTCTTGGTTGCATTCACCATGCTGGAGGATTTTACCGCAGGCTTCCTGACGTGTTCCTTCCAAAGGGAGTGTGAGAAGATCGAACCAAAAAGGTTGGCCAGTTCCACACAAAGGGAACAAGAGGTCTGAATGAGCTGATCTATGACTTTGGGATGACAGAAGCTGCAGCGTGCCTTTTCTTGCCTTGCCAGTTTCAGTGATCATTGTGCATGTAGACCTGTGCTGTTTTTTTCAACAGGTCAGGACACAACACGTTTTCCCATCTCCATTGCCAGGATCGAATGTATTGATCAGGATCTCCCCATGCTCAGCGTAGCATCAGTGGCGTGTTCAACTTCAAACGGACGTTCACATCCCCACCCCACCCCATGCTCAGCGTAGCATCAATGGCGTGTTCAACTTCAAACGAACGTTAACATCCCCACCCCACCCCACCCCATGCTCAGCGTCGCATCAATGGCGTGTTCAACTTCAAACGAACGTTAACATCCCCACCCCACCCCATGCTCAGTGTAGCATCAATGGCGTGTTCAACTTCAAACGAACGTTCACATCCCCACCCCACCCCATGCTCAGCGTAGCATCAGTGGCGTGTTCAACTTCAACCGAACGTTAACATCCCCACCCCACCCCACCCCACCCCAGCCCATCCCGCGTTGCCAGTTACGTGAACATAAGAGTGCAACATGGTGTGTAAGCTCAAAAACATAATGTGAAATTGGGAATGTCGAAAATGTGTGTCACTACACGTACGGTTTTGCGCCCGTTAGCTTAAACATGCCATCCACGGTTTTTCAGGGGATCACAACCAACCAACTTGTGAACTTCTGCTTCCATGACACAAAAGCGGTTCGTAGGAGGCGCTGGAGCGGCAAGTGGAAAGCTTGCAGCGGCTGCCAGCGCCGGTGCCAGCACTTGCAGCTGCAGCCAAGAAGTCGCGGGGCGCAGCGGTGTAGGGGGCATATGGGGGGATGGGGTGAGTGCTTTGAGTTGGGTTTGTCAATGGCGTCTACCAATGTCTACTGGCGATTACTGGCGTATATTCCCCGAAATGGCCGTTTGATACTGATGAAAGTCATGGATTTAGAGGAACCACGAGGTACCCTATTTTCAGACTGGTCTGTTTTATTTACAGAATCTTTTTGATCATATGATTCCTGGTTGGTGGTTTGGAACATGAATTTTGTGACTTTCCAAATAATTATTGGGAATAATCATTCCAACTGACTAATATTTTTCGCAGGGGTTGAAACCACCAACCAGATTCATATGATCTGAAAAAACAATGGCAACATGACAGCGACATTCCATTGATGTGTTGCACTCACCAAACGAAGAGCCTGCGAAGCTTCGGGCTTTTGTTGATATACCATACCGTGAGATATGAGGCTGATAGTCATAACTGTCCAAACTCCCCCAGTACATGTTTTATGACTGTGGTCATTTCTGGCTGAGTTGTATCCCTGCGATTAAATTTGATTCCTTTTATTGCCATACTAGTACATTGGCCATAAATTGTGTATATACGATGTCAACTGTGGATGAACAAACCGCGAGGCTGGGATTCATTGTGTTGGTACCATGTTAATATTTCAGCAGATTACCACTGTTTTGGGAAGCCCTCCGATGCTGAGATTTAATGCGCTCCCAGCGGAAACCTTTTGGTGGCTGAGCATATACTGCATCAACCACCAACAGTCGTTGCTGAAGATGATCGCAACATAGTAACATAGATTAGTCGAACACTTGCAATATGATGTACATGATGTACATGATGTACATGATGTACATGATGTACATATCATCGAACTACCATTATGGTTTTACACTTTTCGGATCTCTAAGGCATCTAATTTTGGGGCTGACCATAAGGTTGGATTCCCAGATGTCCCAAGATTCCTGGGAGTCCAGTGGAGTTTTTGGTGGCTCAACCAGCAGTTTTACCTGTCTTGAGGTCCCTATATAAATTTCTATGCTACTAGAATATATATATATATATATGGATATCGGTTGTTTCTGATTTTCTGCTCAGCTGATGTAATTTGAAGAGCAGATTCCAACCAGAAAAAAACAATGATTTTAACCATGGTATTTCTCATCAACATCATGTTCCAGTCTTACAGAAAGGATGTTCCTGGCTTTTTTTTTCATGGTCCCTTCCGAAAACGAAGATTCCCCCGGTCCCGGAACTTTTGCGAAATCGGCCAAATGGGAAATCGATCTACGCCAGTAGGCCGTTGTGAGTTCCATTTTTCAATGGGAAAAAAAAGGATCCTAAAATGGAGGTACGTTAGGTACCATATTGTTGACCATATGCAAAATTGTGAGGGGATATTCCCTGAAATTTCGGCCTTAAACATAGGCCTTACCATCTGGTTATTTAACAGTTCGCCATGGAAAATCACCATTTTTAAGTTCGGTAAACCTCTATAAATGGGCCATTTTCTATGGCTATGTTAGTCATAGCCAGAGGGTATATATGGAATCGGTTCCTGTTGCATGGCCGTTATGAATTTTCCAGGTCGGTCACCTCCCCCAAGAACGCCGGAGCAGCGGGGTCAAGCACGCCAAAGAGTCGCCAGGTGTGTGAAGTGCCCGGGGGTTGATGAGTAGCTTGGGGATGATGATGATTTAGATGATTTAGGACATAGGAAAATGGTGGTTTAATGGTGGTTTAATGGGGTTTAACCAACAAAATGGTGGTTTAATAATGGGATTTACCTTCTGGTAAACATTTACATAACGAACTGGAAAATCACCATGCTATTAATGGGAAAACTCACTATTTCTATGGCCATTTTCAATAGCAAACTGTTAAATTACCAGAGGGTAGATGATTTAGGAGATTTGCTGATTTAATTGCTGTATATAGTCTAGGAGATTCACACTGATGATTTAGGAGATTTTTGCTGATTGAATTGTTTGGAGATATTTACACTTCTGTGGGACCATTCATTGACCTTAGTTAGGAGATTTCGACTTATTTGGGACCGAATATGAAACACCCCCTAAATGGTCCCAAATTACTGGTGAAATCTCTTATTTATTCTTATTTGACCATGGTTTCTATGAGGTGTTTTATATTGGTAAGGGATTATATTCAGGGGTTTCTTGAGGATTGTTTTCTCGGTGTCCTTGGTTGGATTACCCTCTGGGAAACTAACAGTTCGCTATTGGAAATGGCCCAGTCGAAATAGTTGATTTAGCCAGCTATAAAATGGGTGGATTTTCAACAGCAAAATCTTAGTTTACCAGAGGGTATAGTTCATTGAATGTTCTCAGGGTAGGCTAACATGGAGATTTTTTCAGCAACAGGATGAGGGATCTTAACCATCAAGGGAGATTATCCACCGTTTTATCAAGTAAATATCACCGATAAGTCTGATAAGTGATGGTTGGTTGATGGTTAGTTCGGGGATGAATGATAAACAAACCAATATTTTTTGGGGATTCTTATAGTCATACAGGATGATCACAACCCATTAGGGATTAGTATTGTTATTGGATTAATGAATTATACAATGTGAGGCCCCCAAGATAGCTAAGTTGGTTTATAAGCCCCAGTAACTATAGTTATAAGTACCATAAACCATAGTTATTGGAGTTATAAACCAACTTAGCTATCTTGGGGGCCTCACATTGTAGTTATATACTAGCAATAACAATTGATTAGTTATAGGGTATATGTGGATTTATATGGATACTAAATGACACTAGGGTATTGTTATTGGATTAATTATATTAACCAAGATTAATGGGGGGAGTATCGCAATCCATGAAGAGGGGACTAATGGTAATGCGTTTTAGGGGATTGGGGATGATCCGTTGGTTGATGATCCTAGTGATTTTTCACGATTTTATCACCATGAAAATGAATGCGGGTAGTGAACATCACTGATAATTGATGCTTGGTTCATGATGAGTCGGGGATTATACTAACCAATAGGTGTAAATCCCTGAATGATAGATAACAGTATAGGTTAACAGTAATGTATTATAGATTACCATAAATGTATGATCATAGATGCTATAATGTATATAAATCGGGGATTATTACTGTTGGTGCAAATCATAGATGTCCCTTAACATCCCGGAATGGTTGGCCGATGAAAAATGAAGGCTTCCCCCGTTCCTTTTCAAACCAACCACTAGGTAGATGAGAAATGATCATACATAATACATAATATCTGATTGGTGGTTTGGAACATGAGTTGTATTTTTTCATATATTGGGAATAATAATCCCAACTGACTTTCATATGTTTTAGGGGGGTAGGTCAACCACCAACCAGATAATATACCAAACCAACCCTTCTACTTTTCCTGGTAAGGACCAAAAGAGGTTGGGCACTATTTTTTACATCACTTTAACAAACACAATTTTCAAATATATTCAATAGGCAAATCAACTATAAATGGATATAAATGGCCATTTTCAATAGCTATGTGAAATTGCCAGGGGGTATCATCCATGACCTGGGCCCTTTCTTATCCAACCAGGGTGGCCAACTGGCACTCGCGCGGAACTAGCATCGCAACAAGAACGGGATCCAACCAATCCATTCCAAATAAATGGATCTGAAGCAAATAAGGCGCCGTAATCAATCACTTACCATCTGGTTATTTAACATAGCCATGGAAAATCACAATTTTTAATAGGTAAACCATCTATAAATGGGCCATGTTCCATGGCTATGTTAAATAACCAGAGGGTAGTATATGTGGAATCGTGTTGGACTCCTTCAGCATGATCTAAGTGACGAAGGTTCGTTGCGAACAACCCTGACCTCCATGACGGACCCTACCTGTTCCATTGGAATGCAGCAATTTTCGAAGCACAAGTCCCGGCAGCCCTTGTCAGAATGGTAGGTTTCGACATCTGACATAAACTGACATCTGGCCTGCGCTCTGGCGCTGCAGTTTCCTGGCGGTGGCTGGTTTCTACATGCGAAACCAACCGCAGGTGCCAAAAAGCCTAATTAAGCACCCTCCGGTGGACAAGATCTGCAGTTTGAGCCGGGCCTGGGATACCCATGGGGTTTCCCTAGCCGGGCCTGGGTCAGGTGGAACTTGAAACATGGTTTGACCCTGAAAACTATGGCACTGTTGAATGATTTCAGAGAGAAGCATGGGATCATAAATCTAGTAAATCACGTCAGGGTAGCTCTAGAGGATCTCAACCAGCAAGATTTATATGGGGATTGGGTCACAACCATCTATCACCATATTAGAGGAGGATGAACATCCATTTGCCAGCTATATGGATGTTCACTGGTGGGGTTTTAATTCACAGCCAATATACCCATTATCTCATTCATGGCGCGATGACAATACCCCATTTATCCCATCTGGATACTGCAAATTGTAATGACTTCACATCGCGACGTCACTGGAAGTATGTTTAGGATTGGGGTAACTATCCCAAAAGTTGCCCAGAAATTCAGGTCAGGAACTTATGATGCAGTTTCTCCAGAATGCCCATTTGCGAGTTACCCTCTGGTAAACGTTTACATAGCGAACTGGAAAAGATCCACCGTTTTCAATGGGAAAATCCACTATTTCTATGGCCATTTTCAATAGCAAACTGTTGACATAACCATAGGGTACACCTCCATGATATCCCCTGATGGCAATCCATGAATCACATCCCAGGCTAAATTTCTGCAAGGTGGTCCCCAGTGAGTGGGTGGGTGCGAAAAAAACCTATACAAACCATCCACAAAAACCATTATGAATTACATATACCTTCTGGTTATGTCAAAATAGCTATTGAAAATGGCCATAGAGAAATCGTTGATTTACCCATGAATAGCATGGTAATCTGCCATAGTTATAAACCATGATGAATTGCTTTACCATAGGTACTATGATTTGGTTACACAAATATTTACCTATAGTAAAATGTATTTATTTACCATAATGCATTTATTTACCATAATGCACACATATTTACAATAGTTCAACCAGCGTATTTATAAAAGGGCTAAAATAAACCATACGGACCTATAGTTGGTTGATCATTCCAACATATTCCAACCTATAAACCATAGAATTACCAGATTCCCATACGCCAGGCGCCAAATGCAGGGAGCCCTTCATCGAGAGGCAAGACAAATGGCCCCAGATGAGCCCGAGGCCTGCTATGGGGAAGAGCCATGATGAGCCATTTAAAGTACCTTTGTTGGATAGGGTATGAGAATAGAATCATCATGATTTACAGGGTTGGTAGGGGTTTCAACCATCAAGCATCTGGTGAATTGATGGAAAAACAATGAATGACTGGTTAACTTGTTGTGACTGATACGTGCTCCACTAGCTCATTGATTTGGGGATTATTTTCTAACCCATAGGATTCGGAAAGAAAGCTATCAACCAACTTGTTTCATCAGATGGGGCAGGGCTTTCAATTGCTCATATGACTCATATGGGTTTATCTGAAAATGGGGAAATTACACCCCAATTGTTACTATTTTAGAAAAAAGGGTGTTGAACCAATGGTTGAAAATGGGTACCCTTCAGACAGCTCCCCTCGTGGCAAATGCAGTGTTCAAAACCCGAGTTTTGCTGTTTCGTGCAATACATGTCAAACCCCACCATGGGTTGACATTATCCATAGATTATCCATAGATTATCCATAGATTACCCATGTTTGACCCGGTTTTGATCATCCAATGGGGGATCGGCTTAGCTTCGATGGCTTCCCAAAAAGGGCTTCCCAAAATGTCATCTCCCAGGTGACAGAGCGGAGCTGTGACAGAGCGGAGCTGTGAAGTTCGGGATGTTCCAAGATTCACCGGAACTGATTGGTGTGAAAAAGTCCGCGATGCGAATGGCACAGGAATGGCACTTCTTCACCAGTTAGAATTCCGATTCCTGGGGTGAGTCCAAAAGTGGGAAGATGGGGTGAACCTTTGTTTGACAAGTTAAGGGTTCTTTTTTTGGTTGTATATGGAGGAATAAGTAGCTCACAAAAAGGATTCTTCGAGCGGCAGCTTGGAGAAGATTTTAGGAACGTTGGATGCTTGGATGATACTAAAACATGTCCAAAAACGGTAGAAGGGGTTTCTGTTTTGAGTGTCTTGTGACTTCTTATCCCTCATGTTTTTTGCTGGAATTTTGAGCCGCCATCAGAGGAAAGGATGGTTCAGAAATGGGTGCAGCATGTTCTCGAGCTCGAGGCTTTTTGAAGAAGTCGATCGCTATCTGATCAATGGAGACTGGCAAAACAGAGAGCCAGAATGAGGTACAATGACTGGTTGGTGGTTTGTTTTTTTTATTTTCCCATTCAGTTGGAAATTTCATAATCCAACTGACGAAGTCCATGATTTTTCCGATGGGTAGGGCTCCAACCACCAACCAGATGAAGAGATGACCCAAGAATTGGTGCTTTGACAAAAAGGGGGAATGATGATCCCAAGCAACGGCGAGCGTAGTTTTAGAACATCTTCATGGACTAGTGAAAATATAAGTCACTACTTGTAACTACTGGGTCTACGACATTTTGGAGAAAAATGGAGAACATGATTCTTTTCAACGGCTAGGAATTATATATGCAATTATATGGAGTTAGTAGCTCGGACAAGTATTACCCATATGCTCCATGTATGGAATATTTACCAACATTTGCCCTAAAAATCACCCAAATGTAGGTAAATATACCATACATGGAGTATATGGGTTATAGAATACAGCACACATGAATGCCGCTTCTGGCCAGTTGAGCCAGTTGAGCCCCCCTCTTTGTTATTGGCTCCAAACCCCTGTCATTCCATAGACAACCAGCCACAGTTCCTTCAATGCAGCAGTTTTCAGCTTGCCAGCCCAAACGAGGCGGCCCGTTCCCAAAAAATCAACAAACGCTTTCGCATGAATTTCTGAATTCTGAAAAATGATGTGGCAACGATCCCTAAAATAGGTCCTTTTTTTTGAACTTCAGCGTCACTTTTTGGTGGCACATCATGGATGAGTCACGGAAGGTGCTCTTCATTTGAGAAACACACAAAAAAAGAGTTGGTTTAGTTTTTACTCATAGACATGGAGAAACCATGGAATTCATCTAGGCAAATAAGCCGGCTTAGCTATCCTTTGAAACCCCACCTCTTACATATTTGTATGATTTTGTATGTATGTATATATTATATAATATTATGTATATATATATATATATGTACAGACAACCATCTGAAGGCTGCATATCAAGACCAGCATGTTGGGGTCTTCTTTGATCGCTTTCATACCAAAGATAGTCTAAAGTTTTTCTTTAAGTATTGGTAGTCCTGAGCATTTTCGTGCACAGGCAATCGCAAAACACACTTCCACCCTTTTGCCATAGACCCAACTAAATTACCTCAACCTTCAGCATGAATGGGGAAGACGTGGGAAAAACTCAGAAGTTTGCTGCGCCCAGCTTTGAAGGCAGCATTTTTCCAGCCACCCAGCGGCCGCATGCCGCGGCTGCCGCGGCTGCCGCATGTCGCGTGGGCCGCGCACCGCCGCGACCGCGGGCTTTCCGGCGCCGAAGACGGGCAGCGTTTGGCCGGCAGCGGGCGCTCAGCGGCAGAGGCCGGCAACCGAGCAGGTATGAGACAAGTTTTCACATATCCAATTTTTCGAAGGCATATAACCCCTGGTAAATTAACATAGACCCTGAACATCACCAATTTTTGGTGGAAAATAGTCTTCCAACCCCTATCTGCCGGGGTCTATGTTAATAAACCAGAGGGTAACTAATGATATGAATTATACATAATGATACCACGTTTTTTCTAGGAAGTGCTTGCAACCCAGTGGCTACTTTTTTTACACACATATACACCATAAAATACCATACAATGTGAGGCCCCCCAGCTATAAGTTGGTTTATAAGCCCCAGCAACTATAGTTGTAAGTACCATGAACCATAGTTATTGGAGTTATAAACCAACTTAGCTATCTTGGGGGCCTCACATTGTATTTATGATGATCCACTTTAACTGGGTAAACCTCGGATGAGAAAAAATCGTTGCTACTTGTATGGCTCATCCCATGAACGTAACTGGCGAACTGGCTATGGCCGGGATTTTATTTTCATCATGATATATCTTAGTAATCTACTACCCTCTGGAAAAAGGTTTACATAACGAACTGGAAAATCACAATTTTTAATGGGAAGTTCCACTATTTCTATGGCCATTTTCAATAGCTGTGTTAGTTTACCAGAGGGTAATTGTTAGTAACAATGATCATGCTTAGATCAGAAAAAATAGCTAATTATTGCTAGTATATCTAGTTGTTAGTATATCAATAATAGCTGTTGATATTATTTGCTATTATTTGCTAATTATTGATATACTATTGATTTACAATCTTGGTATAGTATTTACGACATATTTCTACTCTGTGGATCTCTGTGGTTGATATTGCCCAAGATTGTGATTACTACCCAAGATCAGTTGTAGATCCTTTAATTATTACTATTACTATTCATGGATATTCGTGGAGATAATCATATCTATGGAAGATGCCATACTGTATTGCCATGATCTATTAGCTAATAATTACAATTAGTAGATAATTGCCAATTCTTATTGCTAACTACTTGAACAATATATACTAGTTATTGATATACTATTGATATACTATTGATATATATATATATCATGATTGGAAAATTACAATTACTATTATTAGTAGTACTATTCATGGGAAAATGACTATTAGTGGGATTGTCATATTATCCAACTGATGATTACTACGGCTACGACTACTCCTACTACTACTACTACTACTATTACTACTGCTACTACTACTACTACTACGACGACGACGACGACCACTACCACTACCACTACCACTACCATTACCACTACCACTACCACTACCACTACTACACTACTACTACTACTACTACTACTACTGCTACTCCTACTACTACTACTACTACTGGAAAATTATCATGGTATTATTTCTACTACCATTACTATTGATGGCGATCATCATATTAATTATTGGACAATACCACAGGATGGGGCCCCCATTGGAAAATCCCAAGGTTGTGGGGGAAATCGCCGAGGTCCCACATAGCTCCCGTGCCGGCCGCGCGTGCCGCGGCCGCCACGGCCGCTTTCTTTTCCGTGGGAGTCCTGGCTGGGAGGCGACGGACGGTGGCGCGCTTGGAGTTCGGGGCGTTTTTTTCAGATGGGATTTTGATGGGAAAATGATCTATGAATCAAACGGTGGATTTTATTAAATGGCGGGGCGTTGATTTTGATGGGAACATGATTTATTCAATGGTGGATTCTCCATCAAGCTACGTTTGATTACCTTTTTTTTGTATCCAAATTTGGGATTATCTGCAATTATGATGAAAACCTACCCATCAAAAACAGATGCCCCTTGTCACCATTCGTTTCCCCATGATCATTATAGTAATTACTGACTTTGATGATGAGTCGGGGTCCCGCATGACTTAGGGACCGTTAATACCCCAACTACACCTGACTTGGATGTGCATCCCAATCACTATCCCTGGGACATATTGTCATGTGAATAATCGATGGATTAACCACTTGCAACGTGGCGTGCAGCGCCATGGTTTCTTTGGTTGGTATTTATATGGCGGATATTGGACGAAACCAGATTGGGAGTTCATCATGAAACCACTTTTGAGTTGGGTAATTGAATTCAACTTGATCTTGCGCCATATTCAAGGTTGACCGTGGGATGACCAATGTCTTCAGATTTTGTTTGAAGTTCACCCAGCTTGAAACAAAGCACCCTAGGGTGCCTTTGGTTGATGGAGATTCATCGATGCAGCAAGTGACCTACACGCCAGGCACCGCCGCTGCCGTTCACCGCTCCGAAGAGACGCCCTGTCACGGCCCGTGACGGCAGAACTCAGTGCCTTGGAGACGGTTTATGGATGGTTTAGCCTCTGGTAAACTACCCTCCGGTAACTTAACATAGCTATTGAAAATTGCCATTCATAGTTGATTTACCCATAAAAAAATGGCGATTTTCCATAGTTATGAAGTTATGTTAGTTTTACCAGAGGGTAACAGTTTGCTATGGAAAATGATCCATGTATAGAGTATTGACCTATCAAAGAAGGTGATTTTCCAGTTCGCAAACTCTTCCTTTACCAAAGGGTCTCTATTCCTTTGACCAATTTTCATTTCGGTAAATCAACGAACTAAATGGGCCATTTTCAATAGCCAACTGCTAAATAACCGGAGGGTGTGGATGGTTTATTGTGCAGGTGCATAATCAGCCATAATAAAGACCCACACTATTTATAAGATGGATCGAATAAATAACCATAATTACATAATCCCTTCTATATGGTATACTTATAACAAAATGAACTGAGCCACAATATAATGAAATGTACCATACATGTATAGACAATCAATAACATATGAATATCTCTGTATGGCTTATGGTACAAGGTGAGGCCCCGAACCATTGCGAAGTTGACTAACCCAGTTTACTTGCCTGTTGGCATTATAGTTCATCGGGTCTTTGAACCAAGTTGCAACCGGGGCTTTTCATCTTGTAGATAAAACTACAGTAGTTATATGATGTTATATGCAATCTAAAGCAACTACTAGTAATAACTAGGGGCCCACGTTGTGGCTGGAAAATCGACAGTTGATGGAGGTGTCGTTCGCGAAAATGAACGAAAACTGGTGGATTTTCCAGCCCACATCGGGTTGGATGATTGGATGGTCAATTCTAAGGGCGTCACTGCGACGTCACTGGAATGATGCTTGAGGATAGCCGGCGTAACTATCCCAACATATCCCAACAATTGGTGAACATCTTACCGGTAAATACCATCAATTCTAGGGAATTCATCATCCCAACTGACGAACTCATATTTTTCAGAGGGTTAGGTATACCACCAGCATCCACCAACCAAGTAATACTACCCTAAAAAATAGTTAATATATCTATAATTCATATTTTTTGGGTTTGTAATATAAAACCAACACTTTTTGGGTAGGGCTCAGCCACCAACCAGGTCATGTCAGCACATGAATTGACATGTTTTAGGTCGCCAATCCACCTTGGACGCCAATTCATCGCAAAATCTGATCCATGTTTATGTACCTTCTGGTAAACATTAACAAGAAACGATGGAAAATCACCATGTTATAGCTGGGTAAATTAACATAAATTAACTAGTTCGACTGGGCCATTTACCAGTTCGCAAACTGTGAGTTTACCAGAGGGTATCTCAATTTGGGATTTTTTTTAGTGGAGGACCAAAGGTGCGACTCCCGGTCGTGGAAAGGTCTTCCGAAAAGATGTCGGTGGAAAAAAAAGATCATTCGGGACATGACTCAAAGAGTGATGGCTGATTCTTTGCTGAATGGAGGGCTAATTTTGTGTCTTTAGTTTGGGAAATTTTGGGAACTATGACCATTTGCCACTGGTAGTCGTGTCCCAGCAGGTGACGTGCACGTTTTTTTTCCTGAATCCTAAAGGTGTCCAACAAAAAAAGGGATTCTTACTTCTATGCACCCCATTCTCTCCAAGGGTTTACATCAAATTCCGTGGGACCGTGGGATAAGGCGGGTAAGTCCTCCATGGAACACTCAGAAGGAAACCCTATTTTTCAAATTAAGGAATGAAAACAATGATTCAACGGGAATTTCAGGATCCTAAAATGGAGGTACTGTACCATATAAGACCATATTTTGTAGGGATCGGATATTCCCTTAATTACATAGGCCTTACATCATAGGCCTTACATATGGTAGGTACCTCGGATTTAGGTTCCTGTTGCATGGCCATTGAATGATGTTCGATGGTTATAGCGTTATACCCACCATTAGGGTAACTATGGGTTCTGGTAGCTATCTCGAACTGGACAAAGGGGGCGAAACTCAATCAACAAATAGGACACCTTAACTTAACTGGTACCACTTTCTTATTCGTGCGTCAAATTTAGTTACATATTCCGGATCATATCCCATTACACCCCAGCATCATCCCATTACATCTCACTATCCCACTGTATCCCATGATCTACTTGCAGGCTCATCCCTCGAATCCTGAGTAGGTTAGTTCACTCTAGGGCAGTGGACTAAGCCTACTCCCACTTAGTTCACCAGGGTGAACTCACCGAATGGATTCGTGGGATGAGCCACCTAGGATTCGTACATCCCCAGCTCCAAAATCTCCAATTCGCCATCAAAAATCCTTCGCCGCGAGGCAAAGAGCTTCGGGAGGTCTTTGAACTGGCCGACGCAGACGAGAACGGCAAGATCTCGCCGCAGGCAGACGGCGCGAGAACGGCGCGAGTTCGTGTTGGTGGTGAAACGGGTCGTTATACTGGTGCAAAAACGTATAGGGAATGGGGGAATGACATGGAATGAGCCATAATAACATATATACATATATATATATATATACAGTTATATATATAATATAATATATATATACATAATATACATTATTTATTTATATATATATGAAAGTTTCCTAGGTCATGGGGGTACCCCCCAAATCATCCAAGTCATTAGATCATTGGACCATGACTTAATATTGAAAGCCGTTGTTTTGGTGGTCGCTAATTTTAAGACACTCCCATCATCATGCCATTTCAGTTCGTGTTAAAGGATTTTTTGGGTCCCAGTCCCGCATGTAATGCTGCATGTAATAGCATTATTATATTACATATATTAAACAAATAATATATATATATATTATACATACTATATATATATTTTATGTATATTATATATATTATATATATTATATAATACATACTATCTATATTGTATTATTATAGTATGAAATATCCCCAAAACTAGAGTATCGTTACATGGTGAGGCCCTCGAACGATA
This sequence comes from Cladocopium goreaui, assembly GCA_947184155.2. Taxonomy (NCBI): domain Eukaryota; class Dinophyceae; order Suessiales; family Symbiodiniaceae; genus Cladocopium; species Cladocopium goreaui. Next base: position 109,556 of record CAMXCT020001857.1, read on the forward strand.
GCTAAGTTGACCCACACAACTTGCTACACTCTTGGGCTTGATTAGGGGCATATAACTGATACTATATAGTTCATCGGGTTAACAAACCAATTTAAAAATGGTGGGCCTCACCTTGCATGTTGTCATAATGATACTGAAGTAATTACAGTAGAAAGAAGATGGAGTGATTACAGATATTATCATTCCATATATCTACTCCAGGATGACTATATAATATGACTAAAATGAACTCTAATCATACCTATATTCGCATAATTTTGTATATAAACAATGTGTCCAATTAGATACCAAAGCATTATGATTCATACAATTATGTGTGTACATATGTGTTCATACATACATACGTAGAGGTATGTACACATACATAGATAAGACCATGCAGGTTATATGTAATGCAACATGAAAATCAATGTAATAGTTGATATGTACAATGTGAGGCCCCCAAGATAGCTAAGTTGGTTTACAACTCCAATAACTATCGTTTATGGTGCTTATAACTGTAGTTACTGGGGCTTATAAACCAATGTATAACTGGGGAGGGGGGCCACATTGTATACATATATATATATATATGTGTATAATTATATAGATAAAGCTTGGTCCGGCCTCTTGGAACGCCCCGCAAACCCGCGCTGTTGTTGGAGTTTGGGTGTGGTTTTCAGGGCCAACAATCCAAACATTGATTCAACACATTGAGTTTCTGTTAAAAGAATCTAAAACAGCCTTATCTGGTTGGTGGTTTGGAACATGAATTTTATGACTTTCCATTCAGTTGGGAATTTCATCATTTTTCAGAGGGGTAGGTTGAAACCACCAACCAGTATATATACATATATATACACATAATATATAACCAGCCCAAGTTGCCGGAGTGATTTCATCCCATGGCGATCACTATCTCTTCAAATCATCTGAAACAGCCTTATCAAATAATCTATTTTCGGATGGTTCATCCATCCCTAAAACAGAGTTTCTGTTGAGATGTTGGATTGCCAGAAATTTTCGTTGCAGCTGGCGGTGTGCAGCTTGTCGTAGAACACGAAGCGTAGCTTGCGTGAGCAGCTTGCGTTGAATCTAAGGTTGAGTCAGCACCCTACTCCGCTCCACCCTTCTCCATCATATCATGCAATTGGCCTCTTGTTATTTCATGTAGCTATGGAGAATCACCATTTTGAATTGGTAAATCATCAGACATATTTTTTGGGATGATGTTTCCGGCGAAGATTTTTGGAAGATGGGTGGCTCAACCAATCTGTAGCCTCTGGTAATGACTGTTAGAGTTTGCTATTGAAGCCATGGCCAGAGAAATAGTTGATTTTCATTTATTTTCCCAGCTATAAAATGTCTATGTTCAATAGTTATGTAAACGTTTACCAGAGGGTAATATACAATTACATATCCAGTCGTGTGAAACGATCGAAACGTGGTGAAACAATCGATCCAACTACCTGAAGATGCACCTGCCATTGCACATGACTGGTCGTTCCAAGGGCTTGGGAAATCCAATTATACATATATATATATATATAGATATGCGCAGTTGCAACTATATACAGTATATAGTTGCTAAGATGTAACTATGTACATGACAAATATAGTAACATGTATTATATGTGGAGGTTTCCTAAAATAGGGGTACCCCCTGTTCTCATCCATTTGAGATTGGGATTTTCCATGGAATAAACCATCCATTTTCGGGTACCCCCATTCATGGACACCCCCATATTGATATTGTTTTTGGGGTCAAAACCCTGCTACCCAAACGGTACCCAAAAATATCTGGAAATATGGATGTTTATCCCCCCAAAAAATATGGTAAAGTCCATCTATCAGCTACCCGCCGGTAATGACTAACAGTTCGCTATTGAAAATTGCCCATTTATCAGTAATTTAACCATTAGCATGGCAATTTTCCAGTTGGCAAATTGTTAGTTTACCAGAGGGTATCTATCATCTATTATTACGCACAGACCCCGTGGTTTGCCCGGACTGCAACATTGAGGATGCCTTGTTGCCGAACATGAGAAGAGAAATTGCAGACAATACTGCGTACACGCAGTGTTTTCTGGTTTCGGATTCAGAGTTTTCAGGGTTTTAGGGTTTAGGGTTTAGGGTTTTAGGGTTTTAGGGTTTAGGGTTCGTTGTCTGGTAAATACCAACCTGGCCCTGCGCAGGTTTTTGAGCATGTCGAAGGATAATATTTGAACTCCATTCTAACCTTGCGGGCAAACCATAGGGTCTTGCCGTATTATTATCATAGACCCATGATATATCATCATAGATATTTGACAGAGATAGACTGACCCATGACATTCCATCTATCACTGGTTGGTGGTTCGGAACATTTTGTATTTTTCCATAGATTGGGAATGTCATCATCCCAACTGACTTTCACTCATATTTTTCAGAGGGGTAGGTTGAAACCACCAACCAGATCATCTATCTATAAATCCACAGAATATCTCCACCATGGCTAGGAGCTTCTCAGCGCCCTACGGGTCCTGGGCATCAGCACGGAGATCGGCAGCTCGCTGGTTTTATTTTTTCGGCCCTGCAATCCATGAAACATAGCGGTTTTAGCCAGATTTAACTCACCAAAATTGGGATTTAAGATGACTGGTTGGTGGTTTGGAACATGAATTTTATTTTCCATGTCATATATGGGATAATCCTTCTCATTGACTTTCATATTTTTCAGAGGGGTTGAAACCACCAACCAGATGATTTAACCATGAAAAATACAGTGAAAAACATACATGAGAAACTTGCGGACAAAGCTGGTTGACTGGTCACTTTTTGTGGGAATTTCATCATTTATTGGGATTTCACCACCATATTGATCATATTGTATGTATTGTATGTGGATGGTGTTTCGGGCAAGCCTAAACCAAATCCATGCAAAATTCCATGGTTGGGGACTCATCACCTTTCAGGCCACCGTCATGGGTGATCCTTAGGAGTCATCAAACGTGGGAAATCCTCGAATTCAACGGAGGTGTCGTTCGCTGGCCATCATGGCACATCCATGGTGGATTTTCGCACGTTTGATCACTGGATTACTGCATGGTCACCAGCTAAAAGTCAGCAAAAAACATAGGACTTGTATGTAAGATTGGCCGTATAGGACGAGGCACTCTATGCTTTGAGCTAGGCAACAAAACTGCAGTTTTATCACTCTACAGGAAGGTTCATGGACCTCTAGTGATTAATTTGCACCCTTCATACAGATATATAATGGAATGATGCGAAGTGATGCGAATATGTCTCAAAAGTTGGGTAGCACAGCCCCAATGGTTTATCAAACAAATCACTGATTTGTCTACATGTTACTGTAGTTGCTATTCAATGGGGTATGCCGTCATACTGGGACAAATTCATACGGTTCTCCTCTTGTCTGATGCTTCAAAACGTGTCAAAAGCCAAGCGGTTTTTAGCAATTATGGCCTTATAAACCAGTTAGAACTGTCTTATCTCCCCATTGAAGTGATGTATGTATATACATATATATATATATCGGATTTTCCATGGAAATACGGTACCACCATTTATGGAACCTCCCATATTGATATTGTTTTTTTGGTCAAAACCCTGGTACCCTAGGTACCCTAAAATAGCTGCCTAATGGATGTTTATTCCCCCAAAAAAATATGGTAAGTTCATAGGTTTTTGACCAATCGGTACATAAATTCCATAAATAGGTGCTATGTTTACCATTCCCAAATGGGTGGTTTATTATTGTTTTACCCACAGTATACAGAATATCTCCACCTACCATGGCTAGGAGCTTCTCAGCGCGATCAACCTTAGTTGTACCATGTGTATATATATATATATATATATATGTATATATATATATATATGTATGTATGTATATATATATGTATATATATGTATATATATATATGTATTTATAACCAACCTAAGTTGCCGGAGTTATTTCATCCCATGGCGATCACTATCTCAGCCGGGCCACAGTGCCACAGTCCTGCGAGGTCGTGTGCGCCAGGTCGTCCGAGATCTTGACCGAGACGGAGACGGCCGCTGTGGTCGTGAAAGAAGTTTGGTCGTTTTCCCAAGAAGAAAACAGCTGGAAATGCTGGAACAGCTGGGATTTTTCATGATCTTTAAAGAATTTTTAATGATTTTTAGTGATCAACAAAGGAACATTCATGTGGAGAAATATTTTTTTTCAAGAATTTAGACTTGAATGGCAGGGTCACCGGTTAATCCCCACAGTTTGGGGATTTGAATCAACTCAGATGGTAGAGTCGACCATAGACCCGAAAACTCACGACTTCATCAGCTCAATGGCCATGCAACAGGTACCGACTGATTGGAGGTACCGATTCCATATATAAGTCCTATATAAGGCCTAAATTTCAGGGAATATCCCCAGAAAATATGTCCTTATATGGTACGGTACCTCCATTTTAGGATCCTGGAATTCCCATTGATCAAATGGTGAGCCTGTAAAAGACAATGGTTTCCTGAAACTCTTTCCTTGAATCGTGGCCTTGAGTATACTGATTTTGCACTATCTTGTACTCTCACAGGCTAATTGTGTGTGTGCCCCTCCTCTGAGGAATGAAGTAATTGCATAAGCCCACCGTAATCCCATTCGTCTTTTTGAGCAGTGGCTTGTTGTAGCCTGTTTTCTAATCATTTGCCATCAGGCTATTCGGTGTTGACACTCCTTTGTCACTGCAGTTTGCATTCAAAGTTTGGCCTGAGGTTGACTAAATGTTGCGATTTCATTATGTCAGGTTAGTGAATTATTATAATCTATATAGCGATTATATACCCAGATTTCAGGAACCTGAAAATCCCATTGACCTAGGTACCCTCTGGTAAACGTTTACAGAACTGTGGAAAATCGCAGTTTTTAAGTTCGGTAAATCCACTATTTCTATGGCCATTTTCAATCGCAAACTGTTAGTTTACCAGAGGGTACTTCTTTGAGAAATGGAGGTAAGTAACCAACAGCCATAGCCCTTATATAGGCCTTATATGTGGAATCGGTACCTCCAATCAATTGGTTCCTGTTGCATCGGGGGGGGCACTGCGAGGTGAGATCAATTTCGATGAGTTCGTGGGAGCCACTGGTAGTTCGCACAGTGCCTCGAGGAAAGCAAGGAAATCCAGTGGGTCCAGTTTCAATGGGGATTTAGTCGGAATTAGTGGGATTCATAGGATGTATATGTAATTATACTATGGAGCCGCTTTGGCACTTAGGAACTTAGCTGGCAGTTAGGTGGCGCTTAGGAAACTTAGGTTTGATGGTGTGCTAAGTGGGAGCTTATTGGCCGCTAAGTGAGCTAAGTGTTTCATAGGGATTTTTTTGCAATGCTTGTCATTTTTGAAAACATGGATGTTGACATGGTCTTGGGGTGTTCTCCGCCCGTCAATTTTGTTTTTTTTTGCTGCTTCCTGATGTCGTGGATTAACGTAAAAGCCAAAGACCGTCTTGATCTTGGCGGCGCAAACGCATACGCTCCTCGTGCATCAAAGTATAAGTAGAAGCTGCAAGGATTGTCTTTGCGCCAGATAGGCGCTTCCATTTGATAATGATTCTTTGCAAGAAAGGATTGCAATTTTCGCATCACGACGTAGAAGCCATGTGCATTTGACAGACCATGTAAGATTTCTATGCAACACGTAGCTGACATTTGGACGAAGCTACCACGTGGGTATTCGACGCAATAGATTTGGATGCCTTTGGCAAAGAAACTTTCAGGAGATATTCCGAGCTCCATTGCTAGCACCACGTCTTGCGTGGGCTTCCCTATGAGTTGTCCAGTGTACTCACTTTCGAGGTGACTCGTAGTGAGTTCCGTTCTGTCATTTGCAACAGCGTGCTCCGGGTGAAGCAATTCAGCCGTGTCAGGCGCGGAGCCACAATGGACTTAAACACACAATGCTTGCGATCCCCAGCAAAGCAATCAATGTGTCGCCGCCATCTGTGAATTTGTTCTTGGAGATGGAGCGCATAGTGAAACTTGGGTCTTGCCCCCGCTATCGCCCCGTAGGCGATGTCCCATGCACTTTTGATTTTTTTTCACTTTTGAAACAAAACCCGCAGACATCCTTAGGAAGACATGATTCTGCCGGTTGCACATCCCGCAGACATCTCGCAGACATGTCCCATGTGTCCCAGCAGGATTCTCCCTCTTGGCAGACACCGCAGACACACGGAAACCCACTCGGAAGCACCTTTTCCACGCTCCGAAGACAAGTGCCGCAGACATGTCAGTTTCATACTCTCTGTCCGCAGACATCCGCAGACATCCGCAGACATTCGCAGACACGGACAAACAACGATTTTTTTGGGTGAATCCTTATGGTGATGTTTCTGCCTCCACCTTTGCAGCCCGTAGGCTGCGTCGAGCTTGCCGTAGAAGCCATGCACAGCGTCGACACCAGAGAAATTCCCTAATGCGATTTTCTCGCCTATAGAGAAGTGCCATGCCAAGATCGCCAGCCATTTGCCAGCAAGATGCAAGTCGTCAGACAGGTACATCTGATTCCAACCCAATTGTTCACGCCAGGCATTCGTCACTTCCTCGTAGGAAGCCGGAATCAAAGAGAAACCATGTAGTATTATTGGATGTGGAGGCACATCCAGATGTGTAGCGCCCCACTGCCCGTAGAGCAACAAGGTTCTCAGGCGTTTCAAGACCTTGCGGTCTGCAGCCCTTCCCTCTGCGCATGCCCAGGCTCCCGTAGAGTCCAAGCAACGAGTCTGATCGCTTTCCACAGGCCTCGTTTTCACAGCAACATTCTCACGGAAGGACTCCGCTTGGGAGTCACCCCAGAAGTCGGGCTGTACCTGTGCCAGCCACGCAGCCGCTTGAGCTGCCGCGAAGCACTGCACTTTGTCCAGTGCTTTCTGCACACCCACAGCGCCTGTTTATCCTTGACCTCCTCGTAGGAGGTCAGCGAACGAATTCCTCTTAGGAATTTCTGCGCAGCTTCCCATTGCTTTTCAACCGACATGCCTGCAGCCAAAATGCCTGCAAAAACCATCGTGATTTCAGAGCTAACCCAAAACCCTTGCACAAACTTACATTTCAAAATCCAAGCTAAGTGGTCGCTAAGTGATCTCTAAGTCATGATCATTTAACGTATAGAACTTATATCTCACCCTAAGTCAATAGTAAGTGCCACTTAACCTACCCCACACTAGGAACCAGCTAGAGACTTATAACTAACTTGACATGCCACATAGCCACTTATAAGTGAACTTACTTCATGACTTATAAGTCCCTAAGTCCCAGGCTGGTCCAAAGTATATATATATATATAAATTATAACGACCTCACTGCGACCTCACTGGAATCATGGTTAGAAGGGAAATCATCCCTAAATGGCCTTAATTCAGGTTAGTGAAATATTGTAATTTACCTAGGTATGTATATATATATATATGTATATATTATAGTTGCAAATTGGTGATTTTCAAGGGGATTTCCATGGGGATGTGATGAAATTTCATTGGATGGATAATGGGTCTGTTATAGCATCTATAGCCATTAATAATCAGGAATTAGCAGCTACCCTCCAGTAATCAATAATCATAATCATAGTTAGCTGGGAAATCCCTTTGTTAGTAGGCATGTTAATGGTGATTTTCCACGCCATGTGACTGATTACCAGAGGCTAACTCTCGGCTTTGAATATGGATCCATCGTTTTTCCTTTGCGCATCTACACAAGGTGAGGGCCCCATGATTCAACGGTTGCTTTAGATTCACCCCATGAAAATAGAGCTGTTTCAGCTACCATAAATTGAATAAAGCCTAGTGAGTTTGGAGTTGTGTCTACCAACTTAGCTATTGTCAACAGGGGCCTCCTCTGTCCTTTATAAGTAATTCTTCAATAATAACGATAATAATACTAAGAATAGTACTGTAATAATAATAATAATGATACTACTAATAATAATCATAGTACTACGTACTACTAATATTACTGATACAGATAATAACAGTATACTTTTTGATGTCCCAGTCGGAACATCTCATAAGTCAAGCCAGTCAAGCCATTGGATACCACAAGCATTTCAACTGGGTTGCAATATTGAACGGGACTGTCTGAACTGTTAGAGGAAAACACTGTTTGATCATCTGAAAAATCCTCATCTTAAATTTAAATCCATTTGTTGATCATCATATTCTCATCAAAATGGCAATCTACACGTCCATACACACAGAAGTGTGCGTAAAGTGCACGCATCTACTGGCTCTATTTGCAGCTCTACAGTGGTCGTCTTTGAATGTTTGTGGATTTATTTTGCTGCCCATGTTTGCATTGCCTTTGTCGTGATAAGACGATAGATATGATTTTATTATCATCATACATCACAATCATTTTCACAAAAAAAAACGGGATACTCACTACAGTATCAACAATGATCCCTGACAAAGCACAATGGTCCATTAATAAATCCATTTCTATGAGACCATATAGATAAAGCTATGGTCATTACGAGTCCATACATGGTTCACGAATCAACCCATTATAAATATCTTTAAAGATGATATTATTATGATTATCCCACTATTATCCCAACCTTATCTCTATTAAACCATATAGAGCCATAGTACACACAATGAGATCATAATCACACACAACAATCATCCATTATAGCTAATAGCCCATTGTTGATGGTTCATCTCCATAAAAGTCATAAAATCTCATATAACCTCCTCAGAAATTCTCATAGAATTCCTACAGTTATGGCCCTTAGCAGATATAAATGGAATTATAAGTACTATAACTAGTTGGTATATCATGAAATAAGCCCATAAAAATACAGTAACTGTTAGTTGGGCCATTAACCATCATAAACCGTAATTAACCATTATTCACCATATTAACCATCACTAAATAACTTCAAATAATGGTTATGGTTATGGTGAAGATATGGTGAATCATAAATTGAAGTTATAGTCATAGTTCTCTATAGTAACAATAGGAGTTACATGGTTTATGGTTATCTATAATAATAACTACATAAAATAACTATATAATCATATTTTATAACTTCAAATAACCAGAACAAATCGTATAATATCATGGATTGCTTATAACCCTCTATATTACCCAGATGCGAACCATATTGCTGGAATACTTTCCTACATTTACCTGGGTCATTTTTGGGGTTTTACTGTAGGTACATATTCCAGCACGATGAAGCCATGGAGCATCTATATCATATCAATGTATATAATATGGTACAATGTGAGGCCCCCCAGTTATAAGTTGGTCTATAAGCCCCGGTAACTATAGTTATAAGTACCATAAACCATAGTTATTGGAGTTATAAACCAACTTAGCTATCTTGGGGGCCTCACATTGTATACAATGTTACTATAATATGGTATATACTATAATGATATTATGTTTCCATACAATAATGGTATATAATATCAATGGCCATGCAACAGGAACCGATTGATTGGAGGTACCGATTCCATATATTTTTGGCCGATTTTTTAGGCTTAAATTTCAGGGAATATCACCAGAAAATATGGCCAAACATATGGTACTAACGTACCTCCGTTTTAGGATCCTGAAATTCCCATTGAATTTGGATGATTTTTCCATTCAGTTGTGAATGTCATAATCCCAACTGACGCACTCATATTTTTCAGAGGGTAGGCTCAACCACCACCAAGCAATTCATCAGCCATCTCAGGGGATTATAATGACATATAACCTCAGTTATAGGAGTTATAATTCCATTTAGAGCTGAACCAGTTTTGCCATAACAGCAACTGGTTCAAACCAGATATTCTCCAACTGACCAATTGCTGGTTGGTGGTTTGGAACATGTTTTTCCATATATTGGGAATAATGATCTCAACTGACGAACTCATATTTTTCAAGATGGTTATTGCACCACCAACCAGTAATTTATATAATTTCACATCTTCAAATATTTGCTAAACAAGCCTCATTTGCTATATATAATCCACCAACCCCCCAGGGGTAGGTTGAAACCACCAACCAGATTGTTTGATCCCCGGCGAAACATCCGCCGTAACAATCCTGGATGAGGCGACCTCATCCTTCGCGCCGTGAATCGGGGACGTTTTCTCTCCCGTTCCTCGCCCTGGAGGATTCGTTGGAAAATCGGAGTTTCGAGGATTCTGAGCCGTCTCGTTGCCTCTGGTAAACATGGAAAACATGGAAAACATAGAAATCCATGAAACATAGGGGTTTTAGCCAGATTTAAGTCACCAAAATTGGGATTTAAGATGACTGGTTGCTGGTTTGGAACATGATGTTAATTTTCCATGTCATATATGGGATGTCATCCTTCCCATTGACGAACTCACATTTTTCAAGATGGTTATTGTACCAACCAACCAGGAAAAAACGATGGAAAGATCCACCATCTTGAAGTTCGGTAAATCAAAGATCTAAAGGTGCCATTTTCAATAGTTATTTTGACATAACCAGAGGGTTTTTTCCAGGATTTTTTTTCCAGACCATCCTCCAAAAGTGTACCATTTTTTGCCATCATAAAAGTGGTACCCCCAAAATTTGGAAACTAGGTGTTACTGATCCTGGATATTAGGGCTTTGGGGCTTCAATTTACAAATTCTGGAATATGGCGATAGAGTTGATGAACTATTGAATTTTGGGTGATTTAATTTGATTTCATGAAGATGTAACCATAATAACAAGAATATCTGGATAAATAAATAAGATAAATGAATAAATCATAGATAAATTTATGTAGTTTAATATATACAGGAATACCACTAATAAAGAACAAGTGGATATTTGCAATAATATATACTACTGCTTCTGTTGAAACACTCTGATTTTTAAGTATCAAGAATACATGGATATGGTTGATGCATATTGATGGTGTTTGCTGATGCTATACTATTTCATATATTGGGGATTATCAATCCATTAATCATTCTGTTACTATGGAATCTTTTTACTAAGCAACCAGTATCAAGAGAGGACTCAGGGATTTGACACTGCTAATTTGAATAAACTGACTGGTGAGTTTGGGGTGGTAAATCACCATTTCCATAGGTAAATCGTCATATATCATCTATAAACGGGCCATTTTCCATAGCTATATGAAATATCCAGAGGGTACTTGCATCTGTTGAATCATTGCTGGACATGCGAATTTATACTAACTAGCTGGAACAAGTTATATTTTTGCAAGGTATCTAAGATTGGCTATGGTGTGAAGAGTTATATTTCTTGGTTCATGGGTGGCACAGATACAGCACAGGTATTATCTCAGACCTTAAGCAAGTGGATGATTGACCATGATATACCCTCTGGTAATTTAACAATTTGCTATTGAAAACGGCCATAGAAATAGTTGATTTACCGATTAAAAATGTTGATTTTCCATAGTCATGTTATTTTACCAGAGGCTAACCCATATCAAACTGAGGGTTGTTTCATGTGGTGATTCTTAACGTTACTGATGACCCACCAGGTACAAGGTCAGGGAGTCCCTTTACACCGGTGATGAATCCTTGTCACTAATGCCAACCGCCGCAATGCCGCAAGATGTGACCTCAACAAATAGATGGGACCAATGAACCCGTTGTTCTTAGTAGGGAATGAGGGAATGATCCACTGGCTAACTATCTCTTCCTTGTTGGTGGTTTTTGGACTCGCCCAATGACTTACTGTTGCTAAACGTAGGGAATTTTCGGGAATGATCCACTGGCTAACTATCAAGCAGATCATCCCAGCAACCCCCAGCAACCCATCAGTCCCATCCAGCAACCCTACGTTTTTTACGCACCAGATTGCGAATCTAATGAAGCCAGCAATTTTCCAGCACGGGTCACCTAAGGGTCCACCTTTGATTGGAACCATGGAACGACCTCTGCCCTCTGATACTGGGGGTTTCCAAGCAGGTTGGAGTGCTTTGCTCTTTGAATGCGACGAAACCGCTTTTTGGATGCAGATCAGACGTGGCATGCAACAGTTCGAGAGAATATAGACTAAGCTTATCTAAGCTTAACTAAACGATATATATATAATTATATATATATATTATATATATATGGGGATTTCCTAAAATGGAGGTACCCCCAAATCATCCTGACAAAAGATGGGTTTTTCCATATAAACCATTCTGATTTAATTTTCTGCAGCTAGTGTGTTTGCTGTTTTTATACGTCAGCACATATACTTTTTTTCTACGTTTTTGGAGGTTCGTCCCGAAGATATCTGCCATCAATCATAGTATAAAAACCCAGGCAAAACAATTTACCATCTGGTTATTTTCCTAACAGTTCGCCATGGAAAGATCCAGCATTTTTAAGTTCGGTAAAGCATCTATTTCGATTGGGGCCATCTATACCATGGCGAACTGTTAGTCATAACCAGAGGCTTTTTCTAGCTATCAGTACTGAGATGAGTCAACTATCAACCCCCCCAAAAAAATGAGTCAACTATCAACCCCCCCCAAAAAAAAATGAGTCAACTATCAACCCCCCCAAAAAAAAATCGTTGTGAAAAATCCCCATCTTTCTCCCACGTTCCGACCGGTCGTTTTTTGTCGACCACCTTTTTTCGCTGGCCCAGGATACACGCAGCGTGAAGCAGTGGGCGAAGGCGGCTCGCAGCCTGGAACGTCTGACGGATTCAGCTTCTTGGCGACGACTGGTTGCTGGTGGCGCCATGACTGGTTGGTTTGGACCATTTTTTATGACTTTCCAGAAAGTTTCCATATACATGATCTAGAAATGGTCAAACATCATGGTTTTTTAAAGGATTTTTTGGGAAGATGATCTAGAAATGGTTGCCATATACTCCATGTATGGTATATTTACCTACATGACTGGGAGATTTATGTTGGGCAAATGTTGGTAAATATTCCATAGATAAATCCCAACTGACGAACTCATATTTTTCAGCGGGGTAGGTATACCACCAACCAGACGAGTACTTCTTTGAGAAATGGAGGTAAATAACCAACAGCCATAGTTTTTTGTTTGGTTAACACGTATATGATTTATAATAATGATAATAGTAAGAACAATAGTAAAACATATTAATAATAATAATAGGGATATAATTATCATGATATAGTAGGATAATTAGCTGGGATAATGAAAATTTAACCAACAACCGTTTATTTTTGTTCGGGAGATTATTGGGATACACTTAGATAATAACTGGGGTATAACGGGAGTATACCCTCCGTTGTCCTCAAACATGGCTTGCTCATTGAACTAAATGATGGATTTTCCTTTGATGACACTGGAGGGTCTGGAGGGTATGCCCAGTCTGTTGGAAATGGTGGCAATATCACTGTATTATATACATGTTTGATGATTCCTTTTGATTATGATAGTGGGATGAGTACCCTCTGGTAATTTGTTACATAGCTATTGAAAACGGCCATAGAAATAGTGGATTTTCCCATTAAAAATGGTGATTTTCCATAGTTATGTTAGTTTACCAGAGGGTAATACTGTTTGGTTTCTTGGGAAGAAACTTGCTACCCACTGTCTGACATATGTCCAACGTTGAGTCCAAAAACACAGACGATGATCCCATGCGGCTGGTTGGTTCGAGGGCTTGAAACCACACTGGAATAGGATATGCAAGGTGGGATCCTCCTAGTTATAAGTTATTTAAAAATCCCATTCGCTATAGTTAGCAGATGTTAAAAGTAGCATAGACCTAATATAGTTTTTGGAGTTATTTTATCCAACTTAGCTATCCAACGGCCCCGCAGACTGACAGCGAGGCTATTCTTCATGGCTCAGTATTGCTGCCCCCAGTTTGTACTAGCGGGGGATACCATGGCATACAAACTACCAACTTCGACGCTATCACTATGTTGGGTAACCGTTCAATAGTCAGTGTCGATAAAAATCTCGGGTTGACATTCTCTTCAATGTGAGGCCCCCAAGATAGCTAAGTTGGTTTGTAACTCCAATAACTATGGTTTATGGTCATGGTACTTATAACTATAGTTACTGGGGCTTATAGACCAACTTATAACTGGGGGGCCTCACATTGTTGGATGATTGGACAATGCTATGGGACGATCCACACGATTCGTACCCACGGCTTTCCTCACCTCAAAATACTTACGGTGAAGCCCAGTGAAGCCCCTCAGCTATGCTACTTCGGATTCACCCTCCAAGAGTCAGTCGTCATGTTCGCCAGCTTAGCTGGCTTCATCTGGCTTCAGTAAAATCTTCCGTGAGATCTTCCCTGCGAAAAAAGCTTGGGATGATCCCCATTGGAAACCTGAAGCCATGTATGTTGATATAGTCGACCAACTCTGGTTTTCTTAGGGGATTTTTTTCACGGACCCATTGTGCCCATTGTCCCATCATACATTCCAAACTGGTCAAGGCCAGTCCCAACTTCTGGGGGTGGCATTTTATGCAAAAAGCCTCACTGCACACCCTCTGCACACCCTCAGTAGTTCACTTTCTTTCGGAAATTCCGGGTTGATGCCTGGAATCCCAAAGTTCTTCCAAGGAATCCTGTGTCTTAATCAGCGATTCTTTTGTTTTTTTTGTAATGGCCCCTGGGTTCCCAGAAAGTCGTGAATCCCTAGGATTCTGCGATGTTTTCAATACGAGGAAAGAGGTTCAGGGATGTTCAAGGGATCACTTGCAGAAAGACAAATAAATCTTAGAGCAGAGCCATGCTTTGCCGGAGGCCAATGAATTGGTTTGAGGGAGAACCTGCGGGAAATATACATCTATTTTAGATCTATTTAGTATGATTCACTAGTTCAAACCAAACCCAATTCAACTGGTATTCACAGCTCCGAGGGGCTTTTCACCACAACCGAGTTCCTCTGAAATCTTGCCCCACTTGCATATAGACGGATTGGACAGCAGCTACTGCCTGTTCCGATGGAAGGACCCGATTGGCGAACGTCTCTGACCTTGGCATGGAGAAAGTGCAACATGTTGGGTAGACGGAAACGCTCATTTTTGAGCATGTGCACTTTGCATTTGACAAACAGATGAAACAAGACGGATGGACAATCCCCCCCAACTTGGCTGTTGAGTTCCGGAGCACGCTGCCCCTGCCCAGGATATGAGTCGCTTGTTGGATGACACCTAGCTGACAGCTGAGCGCTGGTTCGGGCGTCAAGGGCTGCAGAAGCTTATTGGTTTAACACCAGAAAGAAGGGTATAATATGAGATACAAGCATGTATTGGGATTGTTTCTCTTAAATTTGGTATTGAAAATTGGCAATATCTTGCGGCGGCTTCAAAAACTGTTTTTTTTTCACACCATAATTGAGACTATGACCCCCAGCGAGTAATATCTATTCAATCTTGAAACCACAGAACAGTTTTCAATATTTTCTTCTGCATGAACGTGCGTGAAATGGACTAGTTTTAAGGTAGACTGCTTTGTTTGTGTACGAGGCGCATGGCTCAAGTTTTGCACTGCAAATTCAGATGGTTTTGGATCCCCCGTTTAAAACAATGGGTCGGTGCTTTGAGTATGTGCCCAGCTGCTGGTGCTGTTGGATATGTGATCAAAAACTGATTCGGAAACCAAAATTTGCCCCACTCGGAGATGTCTTGGGAGGGCCTTGGTTTTCTATACTGAAGCTTTAGTTTGACAAAAATCGGTGTTTGACGAAGAACCCTTTTTTGTTTGACGAAGAAATCCTGGGTTGAAGCTATATTTCCCGCAGTTGGCAAAGCAGACTTTTTGGTCGGTTTATGATTTTTTTTGTTCGGTTGCCGCAGTTTTTGGGGAAGTATCTGATGACATAGAATTCAATTTCCACCTGAATTGTTTTTTTTTTGCGTTTGACTTGTTCACTGGAAAAGATCAACTGGCATGAATTGGGTCGTTTGTTTTTTTCTTGGTGCCTGCAGTTTGGTGCCCGCACCTAAGGACAGACTATCTCCAACGAACGTGGTTTTCGCTGGTAGTTTCGAAGAAGAGGACCATGGTCATGGACGGTCACGGAAACGAAACTGGGGAGGTCACAACAGGAAAACATATTCGGGATTTACAGCAACCATGTTACCATGTTAAAACATGTTTAAAACATGTTTAAAACATGTTTAAAACATGTTATCAAAACTGTTAAAAAAAGTTATTAAAACATGTTAAAACAGGTTAAAACAGGTTAAAACAGGTTAAAACATGTCTGGAACCCTGAAGTTTTTCCATGCTGATCCCGCATATCTTTTGACATGCTCCAATCCCTGCGCAGGGCAAACGTGTTTAATTTGTCCATGCAAGGCAATAAACCCTAGAAACCCTAAACTCTAAAACCCCAAAAACCAAAACCCTAAAACCTTAAATCCAGAAACCTAAAGTCAAAATCGCTGCGTATGGCCGGTGTTTTCGTTCATCCTTTTGTGACAAGTATATGATACTGTTTGGGTGTGTTTTGTGGATATGGAGAAACGTCCGGGTTGGGGCGAACATGTTCCATTTTTTTTTAGACACATCAAAATTTTGGACAACTATGACACGGGCATTGCCAACACAATGATATTTCGACATTTGTGGGTTACGACAGCGACATGTAACAACAACAATCATCCCACTGGTACATTTAGTAAATACTGTCAGTAGGAGGATGGTCAAGGTGGGACCATGATCAATTCAATCCCGGTCAAACAATATTGCAGAGAAGGGATGAAATTTTTAATCTGATAAATCAGGGATTGATTCAAAAAACGTCGGTATTTATATATGTTTATTATTTTGCGCACCATATGTAAAGAAATATTTTGTAGAAACATTAGATGTTCAGTGCTGGACTGGTCAACTGTAAAATTGTGGACATGATCGTGATCTGCCAAGACGGATTGGGATGAAGGTCCCAGAGAATGCCGTAGCATGCCGTAGCTATTGACATCATGAATAACGAGTCGCCAAAACCATGATTTCCCTATCGATTCAGCTATTGAATTTGAACCATTTGTTTCAGGTGGCCTGTTGCTGAACATGGCGGCTCAAAAAACCCAAAGCAGTGTTTCCTTGCCTACTCAAAAAGTTCTTCCTGAACGGTGCGCATGTATGTTGCGGCCTGAATGGTTCGAAACTGCAAAGCAACCCTTAGCAAATTGTTTGCATTGTTGACAAAATTTGAAGGAATACTGGAAATTAGTAAATGCAATGTGAGGCCCCCCAGTTATAAGTTGGTTTATAAGCCCCAGTAACTATAGTTATAAGTACCATAAACCATAGCTATTGGAGTTATGTTCACCAACTTAGCTATCGAACGGGGGCCTCACATTGTAGCATAATGTGACCGCTACGGAAAAGATCAGGTCATCCTGATTCCTGGGTGAATCTACCAGCCACGGATGAAGCTGTGACATGGGTATACCGAGTATCAGTGGGGGACGTCACAACGGAATGCTGGAATCATCCCATAAAATACCTGAACTTTTCAGATTAGAGATAGGGAAAATGGATGAAAATGGTTGGTGGTTTGGAGTTTGGAACATGATGTTTATGACTTTCCATAATATATGGGATAATCCTTCCCATTCCGTAGCCATTTTGGCTCAAGCAAGAACGACACGAACTGCGAAACTTGAGGGACGGGTAAGCTTGCATCTTTGAAAAGATGGCAGCTCAGGAAATCACACGCAGGATGTTCCCAGACGTCACTCTGATTCAACAACGTGTGGCCGCAGCGTCAAAGATGAATCCTGCAGTGCCAGAGCTTGCGGAATTTTTGGAAGAACTCCAGGTCACAGCGACCCCAATGGATTCATACTCTCTCCCGGCAAATGTCACGAGGAGGTTGCCAGAGAGCTATTTCAAGAAGAAGTCGCTGACTCTCTTTTGCTCAGAGGCCAAGGACATGGATGACCTGATCGTGAATGTGAGGACATCGTGTTCACGAACCAGCTGACAAGGATTTCGGCTGCCAGCCCAGGTGGACGCAAGATGCCTGTCTTGGTCGTGCGCCCATATGACAGGCCAGACGCGGATCTTTTGGCAGACGAACGATTTGTCGAGACAATTCGGCCCAAGGGGCAGATGGTGTTTGATCAGACTCCGTTCCAAGGACTGAAAGTGCTGTCTAGAGGGTCCGCCCTGGGAAACAAGATCGTGAGGACACGTCACCGAGACCCGACTTCGGAGGACAGCGCAATCTACGTGGAACTCGATTTCCTCGGTGACCCGAGCGACATGCGAGTCGTCATTCACACTGAGCCTCCTGATGCAGACTGCATCCGCGAATTAATGGCATGTTCGATTTTGGTTGCCAAGGACGTGGTCTCAGAGGCATTGGGCACGGAATGGCACGGAAGATTTGCTGGACGCCGGGGAAATTCGAGGCGCATTGGCAGACATTGCTTGCTTGCATTTCTGGTGTGCGCTCCTATATCCTTTGCATCTGAGTTATAATATTGTATGCTCTGTGCAAGAGAGTCCGTTTCTGGCGCTTGAGGAGGCGCTGAAGCAGCCGATTGCCGCGTATGAGAACGCACCGAAGCTGTCCGAAGTCCTTGACGATCAGGTCATTCCTGGTGCGGCAAATGCAGTGCTTTTCCAATTTTCGTTTGAATAAGTGCGTTGCGCAGGAGACACCATTGGGCCCAGGCGGGGCAGGGTCCGCCAGAGACCCTGATGACCGCGCTTGGCCTGTGCGGTCTCAAGCATTTTTCAGGAGTGGACTTCCGACCCCTCCGCAAGAAGGGAGCGTTGGCTTCGGCGGCCTTCGGAGCAATGGATGCCCAGTCCGAAAAATTGAAGGCCCAAAGTAAGATGATGCACAGGGTGTCCCACTTTCCGATGGAATCGATGATTGGCATGGACTACCTCGATCCTGCCTCGCAACCACACGTCGCCTACATCTCATGCTCTGCCAGGTTGCCGAACCACAATGTCTCTGGATATGGACTTGTGCGCCTCCCGGCATCAGTGAATGTTGTGGCGAGGATCCTCGAAACCGCCGCGGTGCTGGATGTTTTGGTGACGCTCAAATTGCACGGATTTTTTGAAATATAAAGTGGGGCTCCCGATGCTTCTTTCCGAAATCAGGGCAGTGCACGTGGCAGGATTCAAGAGGGCCACGAATTCCTCTTTCCATTTGCTCACCACCGGCCTATCAGGCTCGGGGAGCAATCAGGTGTTTAGTAACCCTGGCCTTGAAAATTTGATCTCGGAACTTTTGGCCACGGGGTTTGTCTTCGTCAGCAAAGCCTCCGAGGGGCATTCCCTGCGAGACGCAGGATGGCTCCGCGAAAATGCCACGTATGCGAATCAGCTGGTCGCCGGGTTCCTCACAGAATTGGCAGGAGGAGCGGCATTGCCTGATGATGTCTCGAAGGAGATCAAGAAGAAGCTTGCGCTCTCTGCAGCGGAGACACCTGCGTATCTGGCAATGTCACATGAATTCGAAGACCGACGTCACAGCGATGCTGCGCGCAGTATCTTGGAACTCAACGAGAGGATCGTCGATGTCGGAGACATCAGGGAGTTTGTCCAGGCGAATGCCGGGCTGATGGAAGAAGAAGGAACGCCGGCTGATCTGAAAGCGGCATACCAGGAACTCAAGGAATTCGCGGAGGCTTGCGCGTGAATGGCCAAGCCCTTTCTCCAAATGTGCCCGAGCAGCATCTCGCATGACGCGCGCGAGAAAACCGGGCTATGACGCGCCCCTTTCGGTTTTATGTGGCATCATGGTTCTGTGATCACGACAGATTCCCCCGTACCAATCGAGGGCGTGAGGTCCTGCTTCCACCTGATCCTGACACTTGGAGACAAGTCTTGATTGAAAAGTGGCAAGACATGCTTGATCCTACAGCTGAGGTTTTCATTTATGTGATCTCCCCAGCTCCCATTGGAGGTCCAAGTGAAGTGCTAGCACAATCCCCGTGGCAATTTCCACTCTAGAACTGGTGAACCTGTGCATAGTTTAAACAAAATTCTTAATGTATTGGAATTTTAAAATTGATGTCAGGCTAGTCATTTTATTGTTGGGGGGTTGGGCTAAGCATTTTATTGTAAAGGTAAACCCTGATGATTTTTAACATGTTAAAATTCCATTCTCATTTTATTGCAAAAACATGTTTGCTTGGAGCATTTTATTGCAGAATGGAACCAGTGTTTTTCCAGGAGCTTTTTATATCGATTTTATTGGGCATGTCATTTTAGATCAGCGAATTTTCAGGAATTTGAAGGCATTCTAAGGAATTTTAAGGAATATTAGGGAATTTTAAAGGAATTATAAGGAATATTAATGAATTTTAAAGGAATTATAAGGAAATTTAAGGAATTTAGAGAGTTTTAAGGAATTTTAAGGAACCTTAGAGGAATTTTAAGGAATTTAAAGGAATTTGACGGAATTTGAAGGAATTCGGAGGATTTTTAAGGATCTTTAATGTTTATTTAATGATTTTTAAGGAGTTTTTTGGAATTTTAAGGATTTTTAAGGAATTTTAAGGAATTGCCACGAAAGAATGCCACCGTATTTTGTTGCTATAGAATGCTATTTAAAATTACTTTACTTCGTGTGATCCCCACCATGACATTTATACATTTTCTTACTGGCAAATCTTCTGGCATTCTATCTGACATATCTTCTGACATTCTATTTGGCATTCTATCTGGCATATCTTCTGGCATATGATCTGGCATATCTTCTGGCATATCTTCTGGCATTCTATCTGGCAAATCTTCTGCCATTCTATCTGGCATATCTTCTGGCACTCTATCTGACATATCTTCTGGCATTCAATCTGGCATTCTATATGGCATATCTATCTGGCATATCTTCTGGCATATTTTCTGGCATTCTATCTGGCAAATCTTCTGGCATTCTATCTGGCATATCTTCTGGCATATTATCTGGCATTCTATCTGGCATATCTTCTGGCATATATTCTGACATATCTTCTGGCATTCTATCTGGCATTCTATTTGGCATTCTATCTGGCATATCTTCTGGGATATCTTCTGACATTCTTTCTGACATTCTTTCTAACTTTCTTCTGCACATTCTTTGTCCCATATCTTCCTACATGAGGTCCGGCAGGGAACACTTGGCATGGATACCCGCGGTTGAGGTCCGGCAGGGAACACTTGGCATGGATACTCGCAGATGAGGCCCGGCAGGGAACACTGGGCGTGGCTGGTCGTGGTTGAGGTCCGGCAGGGAACACTGGGCGTGGCTGGTCGTGGTTGAGGTCCGGCAGGGAACACTGGGCGTGGATGGTCGTGGTTGAGGTCCGGCAGAGAACACTGTGGATCGCGGGTCGCAGTTGGATGAGGACGAGAGACGACGAGGACGACGAGGACGACGAGGACGACAAGGACGACAAGGAGGACAAGGAGGACGAGGAGGACGAGGAGGAGAGGAGGAGAGGAGGAGGAGGAGGAGGACGAGGCAGGAGGAGGCAACTGACATAAAATCTAACAACCCTCACCTGGCAGGTGGGGAAAAACACACTAAATATTTGGGCACCTTCACTCCAAAATACACCTATCTAAAATGGATTTCCTGACCTCTTTTTAAAGATGCGTTTCTGAGGGTCTTCAAAATTGGATGAAATTGGATGATGTTGGATGCACATTCAAGCATGAATTTGGTGGCAAGGCATTTTATTTCAGAGCCAGTTTTCATTGTTTTTGTGCATTTTAAAGCCTGAGGCCTATGCACAAAAGTTAGACCGCTCTAAAACTCCTGCACAGCTTCACATAATGAATTGGCACCCCGATCTAGCACATGTGTTACTGGCACAACACCAGCACAGAGGGTTTGTTTCGGCCCTCATCACCACCATGGCGCCAGGTGATGACATTTGGGACCCACCCAGGGTCGCATTGAAGCTGCCTTCGGTAGTTGACAAAGGTCTTTTAATCCAAGAAAGTGGACTTTTCATGTTTTGCCCGCCATTCATGCCCAATACAGTGTGCACTGCCACACATGGGGATCAGCCGGTCGTGCAAGATGCTCTACGAGATGCCAGATCTGGAGACAGCTTTCTTTGTGTTGCTGAGACTTTGCCGCTTGTTGGGTCTGAGGTTTTGTCTGGTTCTGACAGTTTGAGTGACATTCACAGCCTATTTGATGCAGTTGGGCGTGTTGTTACTTCTTTGGTCAAGACGGTTGTTCAGGCTAGCCACTCTTTCCCGGAATGGACTCAGCAGGTGGATCAGTTGCAGTCTGACTTTTCGTCTACCATTGTCAGTATTGAAACAAGTCTTACCCGCTTTTCTCCATGGTATCAGTCGGTCCCTGCTCGGTATGGCCGGTTTGCCTTCGACGAGCCCTGCAGTTTTAGACCTTTGTTCCTGCGGGAATGTGCTCTTGTCCCCAGCCAAGATGACTCGGTCCAAAGATCCCCTGTGAGCGAACCAGTGATTGGAGCGCACTTGCATGATCTGTTCAAGTCTTGTCACACCTTGGAAGTGCCTGTTTGGTATGTTGACCCTTTTCGGTTTCCTGTGTGTAAGCAATGCCGGTCTGCCAGTTTGGCCGGTCCCGACAATACATGGTTTGAAGCGTTGACTCTGCCTTGGTCGCAGGAAATTTGGCCTCAAGCAGAGGTCCAGGTTGTTCTGTTTCAAACATTTGACAAGTCTAGCTCGACCGAAAGGCATACACATGTCATCTTATTGCAGCATTCTCTTCCGGGCCTTATGCCAGTTATGCTCAGTAATGTGACTCCGCACTGTTTGGCATTTCCTCGTCGGTGTGTGATTTTGGCCCCCATGGATTTGACTGCCTTCGCAATGCGGGCGACCCTTGTCACTGTCTTTCCTGAAGTCAGTGATCGAGATGATTATGGTTTCTCGTTCCAATGTGGAGACACACAGTGGAGTGCAGGCCAGCGAAGGGACCATTTTGCAGTTACCGTGCATATTGCTTCAAAGGAAAGTCACGATGACTCCCCTGCTTTCTTGGATGACGGTCTAGCCAGCGACCTTCAGGCAGCTTTTGGGACTGATGGCCTATGCCTTTCTACCCCCCATGCGTCCAATGGTGAAATGCTGCGCACAGCAGCTGAGATCCCTTGTCCTGGCTTCCCAGCTTGATGCCGTTTTGCCTAGGTCTCGTCCTAATGCTGACATGCCCTTGGATGACCAGCTATCCACCCTTGCTTGGTCACATTCGGACGATTGGAGAGCACAGGTGTCCCAGTCCCTTGACCTTGCACTTTGTCCCGTTTCGCCACAGCTGCCCTTGCTGCCTCAACCATCAACGCCATCTTTGAAGCTATGGCCGGGCCCATTGGGCCTTATGAGATTGTGGAAATTTTCGTTGATGGAGCTACCTCATGTACTGCGGCAGGGTGGAGTGTGGTCTTGGTTGCCCAGCATGCCTCTTCAGCTAGGTTGCTAGGTACTCTTGCGGGCCCTGTGGTCCTTGGCCATCAACATCCTCAGTGGTTGGGAGCGTCTGCAGTAGATAACATCGCTGCGGAATTGTCTGCTCTTGCTGCCGCTTTGGCGGTAGTGTTGCAGTTGCATTTTCCTTGCCCTGTTTTCATTCGCCCTGACTTATCATTGAGTCGACTTCTGGCTCAGGAGTTGGTTACCACAGTTTCTAACCCGGGGCTAGCCAAGCTCTGTCGGGTCCTTTCCTCTTGGGCTCCGTCGAATGTAGGCTTCTCAGAAGTGCGGGGGCATACCAACCATGCTTGGAACGACCTGGCCGACGCCCTGGCTAAGCATGTCCTGACCCATCCGGATGACTTTCCTGCCGTTGACTTTGGAAAGCTGCATGATCTTGCCAAGGAACCGCACGACTTGGACTGGGCTTGGACTCAACACTTGCCGCCTTCCATGCAACATTGCTTTCCCAATTGTGTGCAGAACGCAGTGTGGCAATTTAGCCCCTCGCTTAGGCGGGTGGTTGCGCCGCCTGTCGAGGAGTCTCCGTTTTGTGCCCCTATCGCCTTTGCCTGCAAAATGGCTACCATTAATGTACTTGCACTCGACAATCTTGAAAGCCAGACTGAGATTGGCAGACGCATGGGCACCCGCACGCTCCGTCTCGACCACCAGCTGCATGCTGCAAAATTTCATATTGTTGGTTTGCAGGAAACGAGAACTCTTCAAGGGCAATTTCAATCGGAGCATTTTCACATCTTTTCGTCGGGTTGTGTTGGGCCTTCTGCCGCCCGATTGGGATGTGAGTTATGGTTGCATCGCAGTTTACCGATTCTGACTACGCAGGATGGACGACCGGTGACCATGATCGATTGCACCTCGGTTGTCACTCATGCTGATCCGCGGAGGCTCTTTGTACGCCTCGAGCACGCAGCTTTGCAGATCACCGCCGTAGTCCTCCACGCTCCTTGCTTAGGCAAAGCCACTGGTGATGCAACTGCCCCAATCGATGCAGTCAAAGCATGGTGGGCTGATACCTCTCAGATTTGGCATCAACAAGTTGACACAGAGTTTGTTTGTGTATTTGTTGACGCCAATGCCACCCTTGCTTCTGAAACTACGCAGTATTTCCAAGAACATCATGCTGATTCAACTACGGCTCAGAGCTTGGTTTTTGAGGAGTTTCTCGTTGACCATGAAATGTATGCTCCCTCGACTTTTGCCGCACACCACAAGGGTCCTTCCTATACTTGGACGCACTCGTCTGGCAAACGTATGAGGTTGGATTATGTGCTTCTCAACAGCCGACTGTTTGAAATGGTTGCGACGTCTGAGACCTGGTTGTCCTATGATGGCACGTTCACGCATGAGGACCATATCCCGGCTTGTCTTGACCTTATTGGGTGGATTCCATGCCCTAGTCCCCAAGAAAAGGTCACCTGGGATGAGAATGCCTTGCTCGACCCACGACGTTGTCAAGCATTTCAAGAAGCCCTGGCCACTTTGCCGGTCCCTGCTTGGGAGGTGTCTGTGGATGCACACTGTCAAATCTATGAAGGTCAGTATTTTCAACTTGCCAGGCAGTTTTTCTCCAAAGTTCCAGGGAGCCGCAAGAGACCCACCCTGAGTTCGGATACTTTGAGTGCAATCGCTTTCAAAAGGCATATTTTGGATTGCGGCCGCTCCTGGGAACTCATGACCAGTGTAGAATTCCGTGAGGAGTTAAAAGCCATCGAGAGTCAAGTGCGCAAGATGGTTACCAGAGACCTGCAAATCTTCTATGACCAACTCCTTGTGAAGCTGCAGGAAGCCGGACAGTTGCATGATCATAAGCAGATGTTCCGTACCCTGTCTCGCCTCGGCGGCAAGCGGCACAAGAGAAATGGTGTTGCAAAACCCCTTCCCATGTTGAGAGACCCTGAGGGACAACTGGTCAAGTCTTATGTGCAGCAACAGCAACTGTGGCTCCATCAATTTGCGGCAATCGAGGCTGGAGTGCCGATTAGTCAGCAAGCCCTTCGTAGTGCAGATTCTGCGGGATTAGGGCTGGCTCTTGATTTGCCGGAAGCATGTTCTTTTCCGTCAGACTGGCAGTTGCAAGAAGCAGTCTCCAAACTCAAACGAGGCCGAGTGCCTGGTCCTAATGGGATCACGCCTTGTCTTTTGAAAGCAGGAGGCAGTGTCTTCACAAAGCAGCTCACCACCTTGACTACAAAGACAGTTGCGCATGGGAAAGAGCCTACCTCTTGGAAAGGAGGCAAATTGGTCCCTTTATTTAAAGGGCGTGACTCCCCGCCTGACCCCCATGCTTACAGAGCCATCTATATTTCGGACCATACTTCGAAGCTCTACCACCGCATGTTGCGTCAGCGTCTCGAAGTCCCATGGATGAAACATATGGATTTGTTGCAGTTCGGAGGCCGTAAATCGCTTGGCACGGACATTGCCCACCACATGCTTGAAGCCCATCAGTTTTGGTGTCGTTGCCAGAAGTTGCCTTCAGCAATTGTCTTTTTTGACTTGCGTGCAGCTTTTTATTCGGTGCTTAGGCAGGCATTGACCGCTGTGGTTATTGATTCTACTACACCCACTGTCGCCTTGAGTAGATTGGGCATTTCACCGCAGATTTGGGCAGCCTGGCTTGATCAAGCCTCGCAGGATCATGCCCTCATTGAGGCTTCACCGCACTTAGAGAAGCTGATCCAGGATTGCATGACCAACACTTTTTTCACGATTGAAGGCTTGCAAGGGGTCTGTAAGACTACCCGTGGCACACGTCCAGGGGATCCCTTAGGCGATTTGCTTTTCAACTTGATTATGCGGTTGGTGCTGAAAGACACCCATGCCTTCCTACAAGACCACACCAATGCCGTATGGATGGGCGCACCCGATTCCTGTGAGTCTTTTGCGGAAGGCAATGGCATTCCCACAAGTGCTTACTTCGATGTCTCATATGTAGATGATGCAGCCGTAGCACTGCATGCAGAAACTGTCCAAGAAACTGAGAACATGATTACCGGTTACCGCCGTTTAGTCAAGCATTTTGCGGTTGACAATGTTTGCAATGCGTGTGCCAAAATCTACCACACCCGAAAACGGCTGATTGAGCATTTGCGAGATGCCACTTCCTGCCTTCAGGTTTTGCAAGCATGTTTTCCACCTCTTTCTGATGAACAGGTTGTTGCCATGGACGCTCAAGATCATGCTACCACACTGGATCTTCGCTCTCAGGGGTGGGGGGCTAGTAAGGCCCTCATTCCAATGCGCAAAGTTAGTGGTCCACTGTTGCCACCACCTGGTTCCGCTGGAGCCTTGGCGATGTTTGCAAAGTGGTCTGCCAGGAATCCAGTCAGTGGCACTGCGTACAACCATTTCCAAGGCCATGCGCTTGCGCAAGCCGAGGTAGAGCAGCCCCGTGTGATGCTTTTTGAGGAGGACATGCCGGCATTCATCTTTCAGTCAGGTGGTGGTATGAACCAAGGTGATGGCAGATTTTCAATGTTTGGTTTGGCACGTGAGACCGCTTTGTTGCACATTCGCTGCCAGGTGTTCGTGCATTTCTATTCTGGCTGAGCAAAGAGTTTTTCCAGATGGGCAGCAGCTTTTTGTGCTGTCAGTGGATATGTGCTTACAACGTGAGCGCGGCGATCTTGCCACATCAAGTTCCCTGTCATGGTGGATTCAACGCATTAAATCTGGGCAGATATGCGGCGCCGGGGGAGGACCCCCTTGTGAGTCCTTCTCCGCGGCCCGCTTGCTGGAAGGAGGTCCTCCCCCGGTCCGCTCAGGTACATGGCCGGAGGGCATCCCCAACATTCCGTTGCAGGCTTGGCGACAAGTGATGGTTGGGTCGAGACTTATGCGTTTTATCCTTGACGTATTCCTTACGCTGGTTCTTGTTGGCGGTTGTGCCTTTATTGAGCACCCGCAGTATCCTTTGTGGGCGCGTGCCATGGACCCCTCCAGCGTATGGTCCAGTCGACCCATGAGACTGCTCAGGACCATTGCTGCGGTCGGTGTGACGAGTTTCGACCAGTGCATCTTCGGATGCCTGGCACGTAAACCCACTACAATCATCCATTTACGGCTGCCGTTGTTGCGGAAGACTATTTTGGGCACTGGCTACATGGGCAGGTGCCATCATTTGGCTTCTCATCACGAGGCGCTAGCCGGCAGAGATGGTGCTGGGATCTTCAAGACCGCTAGGGGCAAGGTGTACCCCCCAGGGCTCAATAGAGCTCTGGCGAATGCCGTGGCAGACTTTGTACAGCAGACGTTTGCCGGCTCCCAAACTCAGACTCTACCATCTGAGTTCTTGGATCTGATTGCGAATGATTTTGTGTCCGATGAGATTGTACAGCCAGATTTCTATGGATGAGACATCGGACTGCACAGAGTAGCATCAGTTCCCTTGCATGAACCGAGCAAGACCTCCTTGCAGTACGCGAAATTAAATAATCCTTCCCATTGACTAACTCATATTTTTCAGAGGGGTAGGCTTAACCACCAACCAGAAATGGTTTATGACTGCGCTGTTCAATTTGAATGCTGGAGATTCACCACTGCAGTTGAGTGAAATTAACCCGACAACAAAATTGGGGAGGCTTACCAAACGTGTATTTTCAAGGTCTTTTTCTTTCCAGGTTGACACATGGGATTCATGATTCGCCACGAGTTGTAGCCTAAGTTAAATAGTGAACAATGAAAACTGATTCTGAAAACATGTCTTAACCACTTCCGACATCATCCTATAACTAGATATGATATAACATTATATTATATATATATATGACCAATTTAACCATGGAGAAATCCAAGCAACATCGCATGATTTTCATTTTAACAAACTAGAACAATCTTAAACGGGTAGAAACTAATCCAAATCCAAAATAGTCTTTTGGAATCAATTTTTGATCATCTACGTTCACCATTTTTTTTTTTCAGGGTATCTAAGATTGGCTACAATAAATAAACGTATATACACATACTTAATGTGGTTAAAACAATGTCATAAACCACCCATTTGGGAACGGTTTGTACCAGCTATGAATCATTCCAACAAAAAAAACGTCAATCACCAAGATCAGCACAGGAGGCTAAGCCACAAGAGCTGCAAGAAATTCCGCACAGTCGCTGGTTTTGCCGTTGGGGTTTCCGACCCTCAGGTGACTAAAAATACCCAAGGGTTGATTGGTTAAGAACTAGGGAATAATACCAACAATTATAGTGGTTTTATGGGTGTATTTCTTTTAACTATGAAAGATAGGACATATAACATCAATACATGATGGTTGAGTGGATTATGATAAGAACTAACAAGCTATACGAATGGCTCGAGGTAATTTGTTACTTTGCAATGGAATATGGATTGTTTATTGATGATATACCATGATATACTGAAGTTCAGAATGGTTTTCGATTGCTATATTGAATTACCAGAAGGGGAAAGTGGACAGATATGGATAGATGACAGTTTTTTGCAGGAGTTGGGTGAAGTTAAGCAACCAAAGATGTGAATGGTTTATAATACTGCGAAGTAGCCCAGGCAAAGTAGGATGACTTGTTGTACAGTTGAGTGAGCATGGAGCAACTGTTTTGTTTTTCCTGGGGAGCCTGTCACCTGTCAGTTTCATCAAGTTGTTCATACTGGTTGAGGAGCTTTGGACTGGCATCATTGCATCATTTTCTACTATTTGGTGAACATTCTTCGGCAGAAGTTAAGTTGTCTTTGTTTCTTTTTCTCGCACCCCAAGATGGCTTGGGTATGCACAGCTGGAGTCTAGAAAACCGTGAGGTCCAGTAATTGTTTCCCAATTTTGCAAAGTTTGTGCTGGTCGTTAGTCTCTGCAAGTCGTAGGGAAAACACATTTTCGAGAAATCAATGGATTCTTCAGCAACATGGGGGATTCTAGCGTCTGACGAATCGGATATAATTCATCTGTAGAACAACTCATCTGGTTTATGGTTTGACGTATGTGAACTTCAAGCGTCGTTTCATTGGGATGATCCCCAATGACAAAGTCATGGGGCCCAAAGACTTGGATCGGAGAGAACTCTTGGATTCCCTCAATGTGAACCCCCCAGGGCCCCAGTGATGTGAATGTTGGTTTAGATTCGCCCCAGTAACTATTGTTATTTGCGTACCATAAACCATAGTTGTTGGAGTTACAAACCAACTTAGCTATCGAACGGGGGCCTCACATTGCTTGGATCACTTTGGCGAAGTCTCAGGCTGGAGTGAGAATTATTGGCCATCTGGCCCCATTGCACGCGGCTGGGATGGAGATCTGTGAATCACATGGGGTACCGGTGCAATACGAATACAGTAAACCGAGGGGTGAACATCATAGGTGAGATTTCTCCATTGTTTTCGTTCCAGCGGGAGGAATGCCAAATCTACAGATTTGGATAATGACATGTTTGACCATCAAAAGCACAAAGCAGAATCTACCCTCTGGTAATTGCATAGCGAACTGGAAAGATCCACCATTTTCAATGGGAAATTCCACTATTTCTATGGTAATCTCTACCATCCCCAAGGTGCCCCGAAAAAAAAAAAATCGTGCGGCTCTTTTTCGTTTATCAAAGACCCATGGATGTCAGGGTTTTTATATACGGTATACTATTAATAAAGGGGCTCAGAAAGGGGTCATGTTACTAAGCCCAATATCTATCCATCATTGGCAGGTGATATTATTAGAGTATCATTATATACATATATACATACTATATGTTCCCATAATATCCCATCATATTATCTCCATTAATGTTAGTAAAGCAGTAGAAACCCATTCCCCAATTTTACCATACAATGGGTAATTAAAACGAAAGCATCAATCCATTTTTTGGTGGCTCATAATTGCTTGACTAACCGACTAACCCCATTTTGCTTGGTTGAATCACTTAGCCACTGGTAATTTAACAAAGCTATTGAACATTGCCATTTATAGTTGATTTAACCTCTGGTAAACTAACATGACCATGGAAAATCAATCATCATTTTTAAAAGGAACATCAACTATAAATGGCAATTTTCAATAGCTATGTTTGTTTACCAGGGGGTAGCCATCAAAAATAGTGAATTTCCACAGCTATGTTAGTTGTCCAGAGGGTATCTTCCATTTTGGTCATTTGTTTCCCCCGTTTCCTAGGTACAGGACACTTGGCGCAGTTGTTCCTCTGCGAGGCGGGGGGAGTTGCATGGAAACATCCTATATATATACCTGGGTTGGTTTAAGGTTATTTTTTATTTTCCAACTGGAAAATCCACTATTTGGGGAATCTATAGTGAATATGTGTTTTTTTTGGGGATCCCTTAAGCGTATAATATATATATATATATATATGTATTATATATATACGATATATATATGTATATATATAGTACCCCCAAAAAAATAATGGTATATTATATGTAGGTATATAATGCTATAAACCATATTTAGGTATTATGGTATATAATCTATACTTTATTATACATAGGGGTTTCCATAAACGGGCTACCTTGAAAAATGGATGGTTTATAATGGAGACAATGCTATTAAAATGGATGATCTAGAGGTATCCCTATTTCAGGAAATCTCCTTATACATACTACATACATATATTTGGGTAAAAAACGGTGACCTTATTGTGACCTCACTGGATTCATGGCTAGTAAGGGGAATCGTCACCCAATGACCACAAGCTTCGGGTTAGTCAAATATTATACTTCACCCAGATATATAGATATGGAATGAGATGCAGTCTGGTTGGTGGTTTGGAACATGGCTTTTATTTGTCTATTCAGTTGGGAATTTCATCATCCCAACTGACTTTCATATTTTTCAGGTGGGTTGAAACCACAGACCAGCAGTATAATTATCATACCCCACAAATTGTTGTTTTCACTTACTTTATTCAAACAATCAATCCTGGCGGCCTATCATTGTACTGTAGTCTATAGCCACATCTAACCATAGATATATGATATCTAACCATAGATATATCATATATGTATGGTTCGATGTGGCTAATATTGTATATCTACATGCCATAGACTTTGCCTTCATCGCATCTTCACAGGTGGCGATTGTGCTACTTTCTTGGAAGTTCTCGGCCTTCTTTGTGAGTCGTTTGCTGCGTAGCTGGGTTGCTATCCAGTGTTGTTGTTTTTTGGGGCATGGTGATTACCCTGCAGCAATCAAACATGGAAAAATCAATAGAATTCCTGAGTTATTTCGATGATTTCCCAGCTAGAAACCTCCATAAACAGTGCAGGGATCTCCCAGCCTGCCACGATAAATCCAAAACTACACCAGTCTAGTCTAGGAGAGAATTATTGTGTATACCCCCAACTTCAAGGATGCTGGTCATCATAGCATGATGGCAGAAAAAATGGGCAATAATTGGGGATGGTGACTATGGCATTGGTGGCATTGGGTTTTATCAGATTGGTGGATTTGATTGGGGTGAAGAATCAGGCCATGTTTTTGTTTGAAACCGACACATGGTTCTCAGATTTCATTTTCCCAGGTAGGTTTATTTTGTGGTTCGTATCTATGATCAGCCATCCAGAGCCGGATGTTTTTTTTGTAGACCCAAAATTATGGCAGTTCAGTTGGGGTTGTCTGAGGCCAGCCATTCTCCCAGCGATGTTTGTGGGTTTAGCTCAGTCTCAAAGGACAATGAAGACCAGTTCCCAGTTGCTCAAGGGATGTGTGATATACATGTATACAATATGATATAACTATATATATTATAATTATATGTATATGTATATATTATAATTGCATATTATATATATATTATAATTATCGAATGAACATGAATGGTCTAAATAGATTATCTAAAGGCTAGCTTGATGAGCAAGGTGCTTGATAGGTGAGCTAGATGACACTCTGAAATATCCATTGTGATAGGCGAAGTTCCGACCACGTGCTAGCCGTATTTTGGGAACCTGCACAACTCCCATGATCCTGAAAGAAGCCAAAAAAACGCCTGCGCTTTTCGGTTGAAACCTCAGATGCCACGCTTATGCCACGCTTCAGCCCCTGACTTCTATGGATCCTTTTCCTTAGTGCAGATCTGCTGTTCGTCGACCCTCAGGTCGCCGGCTCGTGGTCGTTTGCTTGAAACCACTTTTGACTGGCCGATTTCTGAGACCTGGCCGCTGAGTCGCTGAAATCTGGAATCTGTTGGAACGAACGCTGGGGAGATGTTCATTTTTCCAGATTTTTCCAAATGTAACATGGGGTCCATTTTAAACAAAGTTATAGAAAATCCCAGAGTGATGCGTTGGCATTTTACTATATAATATTATATATATATATAATTATATATATTTATTCTATCAAAAATGGCACTTTTTTCTCAGGAGGGTAGTTGGCTGCGTCGAAACAAGTTGGGACCATGTTTGCCAGCCCATTGCATCACCCAATGGTACCCAATTTCAGGTTGGTGAAGTGTTATAATTCTGCCAGACATATATATATATAGCAGCCTCAAATCAATGGGAATAAAAAAGGATCATAACATGGAGGTACTGTACCATATTGTTGGCCATATTTTATGGGGAAATTCCCTGAAATTTAAGCCTAAAAAATAGGCCCTACAGTATATATGGTAGGTACCTCCAATCAATCGGTTCCTGACATGGCCATTGACCAAACATGATAGAAATGTGTGCAACCATGGTGAAAGTTCGATGAGGTTTTCTCCATGGTTCTTCAGGATTTCCTTCCAACTCTTGTATTTGCTTGGGAGCTGCTACATATGTTTTCTTTCCCCAAAATGGATCGTTTGCGCGGATCCACGATTGGCTATCAAGTTGTCGTTTTTTTAAGTGTGTCTCAAAATTCTGAACCCCCAAATCCCCTTTTTTGTTTCTATTGAAATCCCCGTTTTGGGTATCCCGTGTCCAGTGTGATCTTGGACAAACTCCCATGTAGTTGGTGGTTGGAACTATATTCTTGATGTTCAACCCTTTTAAACACGAGATGATCATCCCGAACCCACCATATATATATGTATATGTATATATATATATATTATATATATATTTGAGTTTTTTTGATTTTCAACCCACAGAATGGGATGATGATCCTAAACACACCATAGATTTCAGAGGTTTCAACCCTTCAAAAATGGGACCCAGACGTCTGACTTTGCTGAGGACGCTTCTTTTTCGACACCGACGGGCTAGGAGGGCGATGCTCCTTGGCGAACCAGGATTGATGGTTGATATATGGAGGTTTCCTAAGTGGGGGTGCCCCCAAATCATCCCAACGGACCTTTTTATTTTATTTAGGGGTACCATCTGGTTATGACTAACATAGCCATGGAAAATCCCAACCATCAATGGAGGTTTCTAGCTGGGAAAATGATCTATAAATGGGCTATGTTAAATCACCAGAGGGTACCACTATTTTAGGACACCTCCATATATCGTTGGATGGATTTTTCAACCGACTCAGAACTGCTCCCCGCACCAGTTTGCAGGAAGTTTGGTTCATGATATTTGCGCACGGGCGATGTCCCAGTGCCTGAATTCCGTCGGGTATCAGCAGCATTTCCCATCAAATGAAGGCTCTCGTGCACTGACAGGCCCCGTCTGACAGGCAGCCAAGCAACTACAAAGGGGAAAGGCTTTTGGATAGCCATTCGCCCGGCTTGACCCGTTGCCACGTTCCTTGCGATGTGCATTGTAGTCTACACTTAGCTTGAAGATATGATGATGGTATAACTGCCACAATATATAACTGTATAACATGGTATAACATGGTATAACCACAATTTATATGTATATATAACTGGAAGATACCTACAGCTAACTTATATCACCCAGCACATTTAAATATCTTGGGATATCTGGGGATCAGCCCAGCTCCCAGAATCAGCCAGCAGCCAGCCGGAGAAAAATGGGGATGTCACGATGTAACCGCAACAAAAAAAAGGACTTATAGATACTTACAGAATCTAAAAAAGGTACTTATAGACACTGTTATAGCTGATTTGTGAGAACGGCGGTTTTGGTGTATCGTTGGAATGAGAGCTCCACTAGACTTGCAGAGAGCTTCAGGAGGCCCACCATGGCGACCATGGTGCTGTTTGTATCTAGGTCCGACCATTGGTTACGCCATTGATTTTAGGATGGCCAAAAAACGCTTCAACAACATTTATGGTTTTGATATTATAAATATGGTTAACAGAACGATAACCTACCAATGAAATACCAATGAACTCCAAACATTCAAGGATAAGAACACATGATTTCTGGAAACATGTGACATTTTCTGACAATTCTTACCATTCTGACCATTCTGATGCTGCTACAACTAAACTGGCTCGGTTAGTCATGGAATCCATTGAACTAAATGGGCCATTTGCCAGTTGTAATGTGTTGATTTACCAGGAGGCTACCGTATATGATGCGCATCTGAATGAAGACCAAATCTACCTCACCAAAAGCATTCGCAAGCCGTTCGGAAAGGTTGGTGTTTCTTCGTACAGAAGGAGTGGAACATGGCGTCGTCAATGCACTTTGGCTGGCACGCAACAAGGGCCTGTCCTTTTCGGGCCCAAGGGGCCCAATTTTGTGGAATTAGTTACCCTCCAGATCCCTCCAGTAAATTAACATAGACCCTGGCAGATGGGGGTTGGAAGATTAGTTTCCACTAAAATTGGTCATTTTCAGGGTCTATGTTTATTTACCATAGGGTAATTAGTTTGCTGGAAAACTTACAATGTGGCCCCCCCAATTATAAGTTGGTTTAGATTCGCCCCAGTAACTATAGTTATAAGTACCATAAGCCATAGTTATTGGAGTTATTGGCACCAACTTAGCTATCTTGGGGGCCTCACATTGTAATAATATATAATCATTCATAATAATTATATCTACCATAAACCCCAGTTGAAAAAATGTCATGATTCACGATCATGCCATCATATCCCCGCAAGGTGGTGCCCTCCAGTTATAAGATGTTATAAATAGGTTTGCAACTCCGTCGATATCTACCATAAACCCTAGTTGACCTTGTTATGAACGGACCTAGCTATCAGTTTGGGGACCTTACCCCGTGTCCAAAGGTGCTTTACCTTGACACAGCCTTGGTCGAACTCTGTCGAGAGCAGGTTTCGGGTGGGCAGGTGATCCAACAACAAAAACCATTGTGATATTAGGGGGACGAGATTACCATAATCATTGTCTGGTTGGTGATTTCAAACATGGCTTTTATTTTCCATAATATATAGGATATATAATCCTTCCCATTGACTTTCATATTTTTCAAGATGGTTGAAACCACCAACCAGAAAATTCTTATGGGATCCGAAGACTTCCAAAAAGTTTATTTGTGGTAATTACAATGTGCCCCCCCCCAGTGATGTGAACGTTGGTTTAGATTCGCCCCGTACCATAAACCATAGTGAAATTGGAGTTATGTTCACCAACTGAACGCTATCGAACGGGGGCCTCACATTGTATATATGTAATTATTATGGTTATCAATTTCCAAGATTCCATAAAAATGATCAAACACTTCCAAGACTTCCAAAACCCACAACAATTATTTGCTTGGTGGTTTGGAACCTTTTCTATTTTTCCGTATTTTGGGAATTTCATCATCCCAACTGACGAACTCATATTTTTCAGAGGGGTAGGTTGAAACCACCAACCAGTAACTTATATGATTTCACATCTTCAAACACAACTGTTAAACAACCGCAAGCCTCATTTGGTATTTGTTTAATCCTATCCCCCAAGGGTAGTAGGTTGAAACCACCGTTGCGAGTTGTGGTTTGTTCTCTTCCAAGATTTTTCACACCCCCTTCAAAGCATCTTCGCAAGATGTCAGGGATGACACGTTTTTTTCATCACTGTCAGTGGGTGTTTTTTCTTGATGGGGGACGGGATAAGGTTATGACCAACAAACATTGGGGTTAAACATTGGGGTTTTCTAGGAGGGGGGGAAGAAGGGCTAGGGGGGGGTTGGCTGTCCATGAATGATGTTTTTTTTTGCTAAGCATTTTCAAAAGTCTCTGGTTGTTCTGAATTATGTTCATAAAATTATGGGATTTGAATTTGAAGATCATTGCTCATTGGGGTTGTATCCATCAAACATACCGGGACAAAATCGCCAACTGATGGTTGGTTCATGATCATGTGATCGAAGGGGTTATACTGCTAGAAATACTACAATATACTACTATACAATGTACTTTTTTGAGGAAGATAAATGATTATCGAATCATAATCCATTTCTTGGAATGTTTACTGGGTAACAAATCTCGGCTTGGCATTCCTTTTCCCGCTTGTTGGTCTATAGAGGGGAATCCCATTGAAAGACCATCCTGATCCAGATTGCTGGTATGACCGGCCCTATTTGTCAGATTCGTTGCCTTCAGTTTGGGTACCTGAGATGTTTCAAAATCCACATTATTGTTTGTAAATCCCTTCCATTGTTTGGTTTTTGGCATCCTCTTTCTACTCATTGCCTACAGAGTGGTGCTCAACTCAAAGTTGGTTTAGATTCACCCCCAGTATCTAGTTTGGTATATCTAACATATACCTTAGGGTCAATATATACTTATCATAGATGGGGGTCATAACTTATAATATTATATATACATATATATATATATTATTTATGTATATACATATATATATATATATATGTAATCCCCATACTTACCATGGTTCAATGTATCTACCATAGACCATACTTCGCCTAATTACCAGCTTAGCTTCTTAAAGGCTCCCGCCTATTTTTTCAAGTTCTTCGACCAGCAGGGCCCATTTTTTTTGTTGAGTCCTACTCAGTAGGCAGTTGGAGTGACTACAATGCCTAAGAAAGGTATGGTGGATAGATCACTCAAGGTGACCGGCTGATGGCTGAAACTCTCAAGCCGCACCTTTTCTGACTAAAAATCCCAGGGCACTCTGTGCTGTCCCAGATTGCTTTGATTCGTGCAGGAAACGCATTTTGGGAAACAGATCCGCTAGATGTTTGCACAGTTTCATAGTGTTTCCCTACTGAAACTAATCCATTGATAGGACATCCAATTAACCAAGCAACGATTTTGTTTGCGGTTTCTAAGTGATCAATAGTTGCTACTAAATATTATGGGATAGGGTGATTAGTACATCACTCACATATCCAATTCAATAGTATGTCACTATATATCACTATGTATAAATCACGCAGATCATGATCATGATCAGTAGTGCTGAAATATGTTCTTACATTGGACCACGTTTTTTTTAAATATTGAGCAACACACATATCTGGAACCCATGATAAACCACTGAATATTTTATTGGAACCCCCTATATTTTATTGGTAAAGGCCACTTAAAAAATTGGTTTAGTAGGATTTTGCCTTTCAATCTTTTTGGGAGCTGCTATACTTCATTGGACCCCCCGATATTTTTGGGAGAACAACACATTTTTTGACTGGTGCTTAGCAGGGAATTTTCGGGAATGATCCATAATCACTAGTAATAATCATCCCAGCAACCCCCAGCAACCCATCCATTCCCTACAGGATGGGGCCCCCAAGATAGCTAAGTTGGTTAGTTGGTTTACAAGTGGCTTAACAATGGTCTATCGTAGATAAAACTATAGTTAATGGGGATTATAATGGTTTATAAACCAACAAACATCACTGGGGGGCCCCATCCTGTACGTTTAGCACCAGGAAGTTTTCCGTCGGATTTTTCCATCGCCGAAATGCACAGTTATGGCCATTTATTAGTTATAACTGGTTATAAATGGGATTATACATTCTATAAATGGGGTTTTCTAAGTACTTATAACTGGTAAAGGGCCATAACTGCAGGATACTGCTGAGATCCTTCTTCAGATCGTGGGGCGTCGGGGCATGGGCTCCTTCCTGCGACGTGCTTCGGCGATGGACGAAGGGACGAAGACTTGGGGAATCACCGTCAAAAATGGCCATAGAAATAGTGGACCCATTAAACATGGTGATTTTCCACAGTTTTTTGTATGTTTACCAGAGGGTATACATATTTAAGCGGGTGAACTGGGTACATGGGGATAGGATCAATATGGATCAATCAATTTAGGGTTATACTTAGGATATACTGGGGAAATACAGTAGCCCAAGTATGAAGACATCACAACGAGGTCAGAACAGATATGGCTAGTAAAGGGAGAATCATTCCCAAATGTGTGTGTTCAGGTTGGTGCAACATTGTAATTTATCCATTACCATTGTCAAAATCGATGAACTGGGGCTTGCCATCAGCATTATCATTGGATTTTTCCTAAGTTCAACCAAAAGAGATGAAATTTGAGATGGGTTTGTCTGAAAAAAAGGGTCGGACCCCCAAATTCAGGGCAAATTCAATGGGACAATTATGATAGATCATGAGATTTCGGGATGCTAGGCAGTGCTGTTTTCTTTTCTTGAGGGAGGCCACATTAAAGGGGTGAAAAATCATTGAATCTTAAGACCCATTATTGAAAAATGGACAGTTCTAGCGTAAATCTAGGTGTTATGTAGTGTAAAGTCACACCGCCTTTCATCAAGGTCAATTCTTTTGTGATGTATTGTTATGTAGTGTAAAGTCTCACACCACCCTTCATCAAGGTCAAGTCTCACAATTCTATTTGTCCGTAGCACGGAAGTATTGCTTCCCAACTTCCTTTGATTAGTCCCATTA
This sequence comes from Cladocopium goreaui, assembly GCA_947184155.2. NCBI lineage: Eukaryota > Dinophyceae > Suessiales > Symbiodiniaceae > Cladocopium > Cladocopium goreaui. Next base: position 148,525 of record CAMXCT020001857.1, read on the forward strand.
ATTCTCATTGATCCAATTATAAATCTCATTATAAGTCCCATTGTCACTCCCATTAATTACAATTAGAAATCCCACTAACTTCCATTAGTTACCATAAATTCCCATTGGAAATTCCATATTGGAGATCCCACGAAGTGTCATGAATTCCAATAAATTCCATGGAAAATCCCATTTTTTCACATCAATTCCAGTGGATTGATTTAGACCCTGCTTCCTCGCTGGAGGTTTCATCGTGGCCGTGCCTCCAGACCTCATCAGGAGATGGGGCAGAAGGGTGATTGCACGGAAACCTTCAGATGAGGAAACCTGGAGTTTAGGGGGATGTTGAGTGATTCTGGTTTGTGGTTTGGAACATGACTGGGTTCTTTTGCCATATATTGGGAATGTCATCATCCCAACTGACGAACTCATATGTTTCAGAGGGGTAGGTATACCACCAACCAGTATATGTATTATCAAAACATGATAGTTCAAATTGTATATGTATTATCAAAACATGATAGTTCAAATGACCAACAGAAAATGACATATAAAGTGACAATATCTAGTGATACTTCGTGAATTTTCATGATATCTAGTGAAGCTGAGGGTCATATTTCGTGAATTTCAGTGAGGACTGTCTCCTTGGGGGGATCGAATCCCTTTCCTCTTTTTTCACGCACACTATATGGGGAGTCACCATATGGTGGATGTATGGGGATGAAATCAACGCAATGGGGGTGCATTTTGGGGGAATGGGATTGATGATCTCTGGGATGAGGCGCTTCTTTTCATGTTTTTTTCAGCATTTTTCAATAAACACATTGTGGAGTGTAAGTTTTTTTCAGCATAAACATTGAAATTTTGATAATGTATGAGTTAAGGAAATATTTACGGCATCCAAACAGGGTCAAACGACTGGAGACTCCAGTAGTGTTAGACAACTTTTGATGTCTTGCCGATGGCAAAACCTCACGAATTTTGCAGGGCATCTAACACTGACCATGAACATACTTGCAAGGTTTTTAGCCGCATAAATCGATCGTGCTATTGAAGTAGAATGACATTCTTCGAAGAACATGATTGGTTGGTCTCCACCCTCCTTTCTTGACGGGTCTCTATGCATCATTAGCAAATACCAACCCTGCCTGCCTTTGAAATTCCTGACATGTCCGCCGAAAAATGGGTTTGTCGGAGTACCCTCACTTCCACTGGGTTATCAATGTTTTCCAAATGTTATTATTGGATTCCCAAAATCATGGGATGACCATGACAGGCGGTTTCTGCAACACAAGGCCACTGCCAAGCTGGTGGCGCCTGGGACAGCCGGAGGTACTGTTCCAACTTTCAAGCCATAGAAACTGAGGGTATACCCTCTGGTAAACTCACATAACTATGGCCATTCAGCATGTTTAAGTTTGGTAAATCAACGAACTCAATGGCCATGTTCATTGTAGCTTTTTGTATGTTTACCAGAGAGTATCTCCCGCGAATAAAAGGCCCTTACTTTCCAGGACGAGCTTTAGAACTGGGAAAGTTATGGGATGCTGTGGGATGGCACTGGGAAAGTTGCGACACATCGTGCTTTGTCATTTTACCCTCTGGTATATAATGGGATTTTATAGTGATTTAATGGGATATTAATGGGATATACCCTCTGGTTAAACTAACATAAATATTGAACATGGCCATAGAAAAAGTTGATTTATCCATTAAACATGATGATTTTCCATAGTTTTTTGTATGTTTACCAGAGGGAAGATGCTTGGGAATCGGGCAAATCTCCAAGTGCCCTCTTCAGGTTGATGAATGATTCAATGGATTGGTTTGTTGGGGAAAAAATACAATCCCCATGATCTGAAGATGGGAAAATCGATGGTTTCTTGTAGATTTTCCCTTAAACCAATTGATCTTCATGGGAAAATCGAGGGTTTCCGGTGAAGATTTTCCCTTAAACTTAAACCAATCCATTGAATTATGATTTCTCCAGATGAACTGGTGATTTTTCATCAACCCAAAATCGGAAGTGAACCAACTGAGATACTGTATGGTTTCAATTCTTTTTAATACAGACCTGGATATGAATTGCACACAGCTGAATACATCTGAATACTATGTTTGTAATACTCTACTTGGTCAATGCAACAACATGCGGAAACTATGTTTTTTGGCCAGGGTGATCATCTGATCCAAGCAAATCCAAGTAATGAGTTTTATGCACTTTTGTTCCGGGAGACCAAGACATCGAATGCCGATGATGCAGCTGTTTTTTTGGCCAGTTTTACCAGCACTGAATCCTCCTGTGTCAAGAATTTGAGGCATGATTTCTTGAAATTATCCATGGAAATGGTCGGATATCCATTGAAGTGAAATATGTCTTGATATTTGAGGCATTATTTCTTGAAATGGTGTTCGACGAGATATCCACTGAAAGTATCTGAAACATCTCATCTGGTTGACGTCACTGGAATGATGATTAGTAAGGATAATCATCCCCACATGGCCTTACTTCAGCTATTTTCGGTTTTGTGAATTGTCACAATTCAGCCAGGCCTAAGGTTAGCGCAGGTGCCTACAGAAGGCACATACAAAAAGGAACAGATGAGGGTTATGTAGTTTTGACCACCAAGAATCTGAGTTTCCCTGGTGAAAAATTGGGAAACACCTAAAGGAACCTAGCCCTGAAAGGATCAACATCTGCATCAGGTAAGAAGTATCACTTCCAAATTGCCATATCCATTAGTATGATCTTCCAAAGACTATGTTTAAAGTTCAATGTTTTTTTGATCGATCAACTGATCCGCAACTCCACAACCAGATGTTTGGAATTCCATCGGATGAAGCCAGTCCTTGGGGGATGGCTATCAATGCAATAATAGGGGTGTATATATATATATATATAGATGTATAGATACTGTATAGTAACCCCGAAAAGATAGAACAGTAATTGATTACTATTTTAAGATTTTTTACATTTCAATCTTTTTGGACATCTATATGCCCATTATTTTTGGATTTCCAGATGACTATTGGCACCATATACCATGTAACTTGACCGTGGCACAAGCATTGGTTGGAACTGAGGCGCAGGTTGTGCTGAAGACGAAGGTGCGATCATAGAATGATTTTTTTCCCATGGGAAAGTCATGTGTAAATGGCGTTGTTAATTGGATTATCATTAGTAAGATTGTGATTAAACAAAACAATAATTAGTGGGGAAGTCATCTGCACAGTCGGGATGTTGAGGGGAACATCATCTATAAATGGAATTCTTGCATTGGAAGATCAACTGAAACAATGGGAATTTAGTCAGCGTATAGTAGTTATATATCTGGATCACGGTCTGGATAACTCTATATCTTTAGCGAATACTGAACATCAATAGAAAGTAAGACAACATTCCAATCGCCTTTTTTTTTCATGGGTCCAGAATGGCGCTGGACAGTCACCGGAGGGTTTTTTAATGTTACCCCTATGACACTGCTTAAGATTCAAACTCGATATATGGGCAAATTGATATATGGGTCTGGGTCGATTCTTAACATCATCCTTATTCATCCTTATTCCAGATAGATTCTTAGCATCGATTCCTTCAAATAGACCCGCACGAAGATCCTGCTTAAGTAGGCTGCTAAGACCTGTCTTGTCAACGTTTACGGAGTTTCCGGTTTGCGAACTGGGAAATTTCCCATTTTAGTTCGGTAAATCAACAATTTCGACCGGGCCATTTTCAGTAATGTTAAATTACCAGAGCTATGTTTGAATGGCAATTTTTCAACCAAGCTTCCAGATCCGAGATGAGCTCCATCATGATCATATCGATAAGTCCCTCCACTGATTATCCCTCTGGTTATGACTAACAGTTCGCCATGGAAGCCATGGCCCATTGAAATAGATGGTTGACCTATTAGAAATTGTGATTTTCCATGGCGAACTGTTAAATAACCAGATGGTAATTGGTGATGCTTTGAACAATTCATGTCAAAAATATTGCACGATGAATCATCCAACTGATGATTGACGCTTATGAGATCCGACTATCCTTGCGATTTACAATCATCATCATCATCATCATCATCATCATCATCACCATCATCACTATCCATTTTTGAATACCATAATCACCATCACAGAATAATATCAAACAAATCCAGATCATGAACATGCCTACTGGCGTCAGGATGCCAATTTCCAGGTGGAGCAGATTCCCCCGGAATATCGGCTCACAATTTATGAAAGAGTGCTCATGTGGGAGAAGAGACTTGCCACCATCAGGGGGGCCTGCGTGGCCTGTGTGTTCCCCGATGGGTATGAGGGGGCCAATAAGATTGGGTCGGGGCAAGTGCCGATTGGCGACATCGTGGACGCCTTGATTACGAAAGACTCCAATGAGACCCAGAAGACGTACGGTGATTTCGTTGAGGTCGTCAAAGACAATAGTAACATTATATTCATAATAACAGTATTTTCCAAGAATATCCACTAATATCCACTACATCATATTATGGTACACATTTATAATCATACCATGGTATATCATACTTATCCAGGTCCATATCAAATAGTCAATACCGAATGACCATTTTCCAATGACATAAGAACAATACAAATAATTAGTACAATTAGTAGATCATGGTGTACATATACATATCAGACAGTATTTTCCAATAATATCATAAATATCCAGATCATTGGCTATCATATGGCTTATACTATTGGGTGTGTATAATATCAACTATTGTGTCCAATGGTATTATAACCCAATGATCCACATCTTTCTCCACATATATCATATTATATATATACATAATAATTATGCTAAATCACCATCATAATGCCAACCAATAATCACTCATACATTATTCCCCACCTGCCAGGTGAGGGTTGTTAGATTTTATCAGAGCTGTTCTCCTCCTCCTCCTCCTCCGCCTCCGCCTCCTCCGCCTCCACCTCCGCCTCCTCCGCCTCCTCACCTGCCGCCTCCTCCTCGCAGTCCAGATCCCAGTGGGCACAGCCGGACCTCCACCGCGAGCTCCAGATCCCAGTGGGCATGCCGGACCTCCACCGCGAGCTCCAGATCCCAGTGGGCACTGCCGGACCTCAACCGCGACTTCCAGGTTGCAGTGGGGACTGCCGGACCTCAACCGCGACTTCCAGATCGCAGTGGGCACTGCCGGACCTCAACCTCGACTTCCAGATCGCAGTGGGCACTGCCGGACCTCAACGGGAAGAATGTGAGAAAAGATGTCAGATAGAATGTCAGAAGATATGCCAGATAGAATGCCAGAAAGAATGTCAGAAAGAATGTCAGAAGATATGCCAGAAGATATGCCAGAAGATATGCCAGAAAGAATGTCAGAAGATATGCCAGATAGAATGTCAGAAGATATGCCAGATAAAATGCCATAAGATATGCCAGATAGAATGCCAGAAGATATGCCAGATAGAATGGCAGAAGATATACCAGATAGAATGCCAGAAGATATGCCAGATAGAATGCCAGAAGGTATGCCAAATAGAATGCCAGATAAAATGGCAGATAGAATGCCACAAAATATGCCAGATAGAATCCCAGAAGATTTGCCAGATAATATGCCAGAAGATATGCCAGATAAAATGTCAGATAGAATGCCAGAAGATTTGCCAGATAGAATGCCAGACAATATGCCAGAAGATATGCCAGATAGATATGCCAGAAGATATGCCAGATAGAATGCCAGATAGAATGCCAGATAGAATGCCAGAAGATATGTCAGAATATATGCCAGATAGAACGCCAGATAGAATGCCAGAAGATATGTCAGATAGAATGCCAGAAGATATGCCAGATAGAATGCCAGAAGATTTGCCAGATAGAATGCCAGAAGATATGCCAGAAGATATGCCAGAACATATGCCAGAAGATATGCCAGATAGAATGCCAAATAGAATGGCAGAAGATATGCCAGATAGAATGCCAGAAGATTTGCCAGTAAGAAAATGTATAAATGTCATGGTGGGGATCACACGAAGTAAAGTAATTCAAAATAACTGAGGGGGGCACCACCTTGTATCATGAATACCCAATGATCCACAATAATGTCATAATGATTCTAATCAATCGTAGATCATGATATATCATGTTTATCCATAATTGACAATAAGTGACATTCATAACTGGTTGGTGGTTTGGAACATCTTTTATTTTTCCGTATATTGGGAATAAAAATCCCAACTGACTAATATTTTTCAGAGGGTTTGAAACCACCAACCAGATAATCAAGCATTAATAACATATATATTATTCCCGGGTCAACCTTTGTTAGATACGAACTAGTACTTCAATATTTTGCTATACATGGTAAAATTGGTCCTGAGGACCAGCTAAAATTAGTTGCTTTTTTTGGCAGGTACCTAAGATTGACCATGGTTCATCATAGGACCATACTCAGTTTTGATAATTCATATATTCTGCATAAATTGACTTTTCTTCATATAATCATGATTAAGCAATTTTCATAATATTACCATAATCAGTCACCATCATTCTCCATTGAATTCTCCATCCATATTATTGATATTCTAATAATGATATCATCTGCTACACCATTGATATCCATTTTGGGTAATACCATATTACCATCAGCACATGAATTATGGTCATTAATTAGCCATATCACACCATCAAATGGATATTAACCATGTAAATATGATATACCATTTGACCATACATTTATATTATAAACTTATATCCACATTAAACCATATGTGTGTGTGGGTATACTGATAACCATTGATATAATGATAACCATTAGGCCATTAATTAACCATACATTAAATCCATATATGTTCATGTGTCAATGGATAATCAGCCATAGAATTGACCATATACTATCTAACAATGTAAATATGATATACCATAATTGAACCATGTAGATGCACAGTATATATATATGACAAAATCAAACCATACCCTTATATAAAGCAGATATTAAATCCATATATATAATGGATGCTTAAGATAAAATATAAATAATTAACCATATTTAACTATATAGAATCAGCCATCTTTTATCCACATGACCATATGATATATGAACCAAATGGATATTGACCTTACACTAACCATATAAAATATGATAATTAACACATTAATTCGCCATCAAAATTACCATCAAAATCCATCAAAATCTAGAAACAATCCATCAAATCAAAACCTAGAAAAATCCATCAAATCAAAATCTAGAAAAGTCAATCAAATCAAAATCTAGAAAAAATCAATCAAAATCTAGAAAAATCCATCAAATCAAAATCTAGAAAAATCCATCAAATCAAAATGTAGAAAAATCCATCAAAGTCTAGAAAAATCAATCAAATAAAAATCTAGAAGAATCCATCAAAATCTAGAAAAATCCATCAAAATTACCATCAAAATTGTAGTATAACCATAATTATCCATATTTATATAATCCATATTATCACATATATATATATATATATTAACCATAGACAAATCACCCAGTTTTGTAGGTAAATATACCATACATAGAGCATTATCATCATCCCGACATATAGAAAAAAAACATCAAAATCTACCATCTGGTTATTTTTCACATGACCATGGAAAATCACCATGCTATTCATAGGTAAACCATCTACTAAAAATGGCCATCTATACCATGGCGAACTGTTAAATAACCGGAGGGTAATAGACATACGATAATAACCACATCTAACCATAAATATATTTGATATATCTATGCTTAGATATCATTAATATCTATGGTTAGATATGGCAAAAAAAACTACAGTACAATGATAGGCCGCCAGGATTGATTGAGGGTATCATAGAATTGGATGATGGGAAAATTTACAGGAAAACCCTATATTTGATGGTAAAAACCATGGTTTCCTGTAAATTGTCCCTTAAACCAATCCAGTGAGGGTAGAAAAAAACCCTGAAAATTACCATGTCAAAACCCAGGCCGAAGCCTCTGCCGCCTGGGCCCACCGCCGGCGCCAGCAGCTGCCTGCGGCCGTGTGTCGCGCCTGTCGCGTGCCCGGCGCGGAGCTCTGGGCGCCCTGGGCGAAAATCGATGGAAAATCAGGGGAACATCTGTGGAAAATCTTGGAAAATCTGAAAATCTGGGGAAAATTTGGGAAAAACTTGGGAAAAACTTGGAAAAAATTGGGAAAATTTGGGAAAATCTGAGAAAAATATGAAAAATCTGGGATGGGAAAATCTGGGAAATTTTGGGGAAAACTTGGGAAAATCTGGGAAAAAACATGGGAAAGTCTGGGAAAATCTGTGGAAAAACTTGGGAAAAACTGTGGAAAATCTGTGGAAAAACTTGGGAAAAAACTTGGGAAAATCTGTGGAAAAACTTGGGAAAAACATTGGAAAACCTGGGGAAAACTGGGGAAATCTGGGAAAAACATGGGAAAAATCTGTTGAAAATCTGGGAAAAACCTTGGAAAATCTGGGGAAAAACTTGGGAAAATCTGGGAAAATCTGGGAAAAACCTGGGAAAATCTGGGGAAAAAACTTGGGAAAATCTGTGAAAATTTGGGAAAGACTTGGGAAAATATGGGAAAATCTGGGAAAAACTTGGGAAAATGTGGGAAAATCTGGGAAAAACTTGGGAAAATCTGTGAAAATCTGGGAAAAACTTGGGAAAATCTGGGAAAATCTGGGAAAAACTTGGGAAAACTTGGGAAAATCTAGGAAAAACTTGGGAAAATCTGGGAAAATCTGGGAAAAACTTGGGAAAATCTGGGAAAATCTGGGAAAAACTTGGGAAAATATGGGAAAATCTGGGAAAATCTGGTGAAAAACTTGGGAAAATTTGGGAAAATTTGGGAAAATCTGGGAAAGACTTGGGAAAATATGGGAAAATCTGGGAAAAACCTGGGAAAATCTGGTGAAAAACTTGGGAAAATTTGGGAAAATTTTGGAAAATCTAGGAAAGACTTGGGAAAATATGGGAAAATCTGGGAAAAACTTGGGAAAATGTGGGAAAATCTGGGAAAAACTTGGGAAAATGTGGGAAAATCTGGGAAAAACTTGGGAAAATCTGGGAAAATCTGGGAAAAATTTGGGAAAACTTGGGAAAATCTAAGAAAAACTTGGGAAAATCTGGGAAAATCTGGGAAAATCTGAGAAAAATATGAAAAATCTGGGATGGGAAAATCTGGGAAATTTTGGGGAAAACTTGGGAAAATCTGGGAAAAAACATGGGAAAGTCTGGGAAAATCTGTGGAAAAACTTGGGAAAAACTGTGGAAAATCTGTGGAAAAACTTGGGAAAAAACTTGGGAAAATCTGTGGAAAAACTTGGGAAAAACATTGGAAAGCCTGGGGAAAACTGGGGAAAATCTGGGAAAAACATGGGAAAAATCTGTTGAAAATCTGGGAAAAACCTTGGAAAATCTGGGGAAAAACTTGGGAAAATCTGGGAAAATCTGGGAAAAACCTGGGAAAATCTGGGGAAAAAACTTGGGAAAATCTGGGAAAATCTGGGAAAATTTGGGAAAGACTTGGGAAAATATGGGAAAATCTGGGAAAAACTTGGGAAAATGTGGGAAAATGTGGGAAAATCTTGGGAAAATCTGTGAAAATCTGGGAAAAACTTGGGAAAATCTGGGAAAATCTGGGAAAAACTTGGGAAAACTTGGGAAAATCTAGGAAAAACTTGGGAAAATCTGGGAAAATCTGGGAAAAACTTGGGAAAATCTGGGAAAATCTGGGAAAAACTTGGGAAAATATGGGAAAATCTGGGAAAATCTGGTGAAAAACTTGGGAAAATTTGGGAAAATTTGGGAAAATCTGGGAAAGACTTGGGAAAATCTGGGAAAATCTGGGAAAAACTTGGGAAAATGTGGGAAAATCTGGGAAAAACTTGGGAAAATCTGGGAAAATCTGGGAAACACTTGGGAAAATTTGGGAAAATCTGGGAAAGACTTGGGAAAATATGGGAAAATCTGGGAAAAACTTGGGAAAATGTGGGAAAATCTGGGAAAAACTTCGGAAAATCTGGGAAAATCTGGGAAACACTTGGGAAAATTTGGGAAAATCTTGGGAAAGACTTGGAAAAAATTGGGAAAATTTGGGAAAATCTGAGAAAAATATGAAAAATCTGGGATGGGAAAATCTGGGAAATTTTGGGGAAAACTTGGGAAAATCTGGGAAAAAACATGGGAAAGTCTGGGAAAATCTGTGGAAAAACTTGGGAAAAACTGTGGAAAATCTGTGGAAAAACTTGGGAAAAAACTTGGGAAAATCTGTGGAAAAACTTGGGAAAAACATTGGAAAACCTGGGGAAAACTGGGGAAAATCTGGGAAAAACATGGGAAAAATATGTTGAAAATCTGGGAAAAACCTTGGAAAATCTGGGGAAAAACTTGGGAAAATCTGGGAAAATCTGGGAAAAACCTGGGAAAATCTGGGGAAAAAACTTGGGAAAATCTGTGAAAATCTGGGAAAATTTGGGAAAGACTTGGGAAAATATGGGAAAATCTGGGAAAAACTTGGGAAAATGTGGGAAAATCTGGGAAAATCTGTGAAAATCTGTGAAAATCTGGGAAAAACTTGGGAAAATCTGGGAAAATCTGGGAAAAACTTGGGAAAACTTGGGAAAATCTAGGAAAAACTTGGGAAAATCTGGGAAAATCTGGGAAAAACTTGGGAAAATCTGGGAAAATCTGGGAAAAACTTGGGAAAATATGGGAAAATCTGGGAAAATCTGGTGAAAAACTTGGGAAAATTTGGGAAAATTTGGGAAAATCTGGGAAAGACTTGGGAAAATCTGGGAAAATCTGGGAAAAACTTGGGAAAATGTGGGAAAATCTGGGAAAAACTTCGGAAAATCTGGGAAAATCTGGGAAACACTTGGGAAAATTTGGGAAAATCTGGGAAAGACTTGGGAAAATATGGGAAAATCTGGGAAAAACTTCGGAAAATCTGTGGAAAATCTGGGGAAAAACTTGGGAAAATCTGGGAAAATCTGGGAAAATCTGGGAAAAACCTGGGAAAATCTGGTGAAAAACTTGGGAAAATTTGGGAAAATTTGGGAAAATCTAGGAAAGACTTGGGAAAATATGGGAAAATCTGGGAAAAACTTGGGAAAATGTGGGAAAATCTGGGAAAAACTTGGGAAAATGTGGGAAAATCTGGGAAAAACTTGGGAAAATCTGGGAAAATCTGGGAAAAATTTGGGAAAACTTGGGAAAATCTAAGAAAAACTTGGGAAAATCTGGGAAAATCTGGGAAAAACTTGGGAAAATCTGGGAAAATCTGGGAAAAACTTGGGAAAAACTTGGGAATATCTGGGAAAATCTGGGAAAAAGTTGGGAAAATTTGGGAAAATCTGGGAAAAACTTGGGAAAAACTTGGGAAAATCTGGGAAAATCTGGGAAAAACTTGGGAAAATCTGAAAATCTGGGAAAAACTTGGGAAAAAATCTTGGGAAAATCTGGTGATAATCTGGGAAAATCTATGCAAAATCGATGGGAGAATTTGAGAAAAAACAAGGGAAGATCGAAGGGAAATCCCAGGAACATATGGGAAACGGAAAACTGAGAGAAAGTTGGGAAAATCTATTGAACGTCTGGAAAAATCTACGAAAATCAGCGAAAATCCCAGAATTATTTCACGAAAAAATTGGGAAATTGATGGAAAATAATGAAAATTGGAGGTTTCTTCCTAGTTTTAACTAGGACAGATCATGGAATGGCAATCTTTGAGAAAAATTGAGGTCTGACTGGAAAATAGACAGTGTAAATCCCAATTCACTGGTTTTAACATGTTTGAACTCAGTTTATGTGAGACATGGGTGTTCACTCATAATGTGAATTGATATACCTGTTACACCTTTGAAAGAACAATTATTTTTCTTGGAGCCAACTATTAATAATCGTTGTTTTGGAGAATAATTATTCTCCCAGCCAATAAAAACCGGTACAATATTTTTTGGGAGAAAATATGCATATTGAAACAAACCACAGCAAGCCACTACTGAACTGTTCAGGAATGTTCAGAGTCATTAAAGATCGTAATGTTTACGTTGTTTCCCATGCGAAACTGTTCTCCGAAATCCAAACCGTTCAGATTGCGTTCAGATTGCGTTCAATTACGTTGAGATTGCGTTCAATTGCGTTCAGAATTGCGTTTTTTTTTGCATAAAAAATGCTTTAAAAAAACACGTTTGGCGGTAGCCGGTTTTTTCATACCAGAAGGGGCCAGATACGTAAAGAACCGTTCGAGGTCGTTAAAAACCGTTCTGGTAGAATAAAACATCAAAAAAGGACAAACGATTAATAAAGGTCATCCCGTTGAATAATTACCTTCTTTAGGGTGGAACAGGTACGCATCAAAATATGGAAACTGAGGGGAACAAGTCGAACAAGTGCTGGAAGTCGATGGTTTTCGGGGTGGTTGCTGCAAGATGCAGCAAGTTGTCTGGCAAAGTTCTGGGTGAATTCTTTGATTTCGAACTCATGGAGAACCAACTGGAGAGTTACTTGAGCAGCTGCGATCTACCCTGGTTGATGATTAGTTCGGGGATTTTGTTCTACGGAGTATGGGGATTATAAGAATCCAAGACCGGGGAATCCCGTTCATAACCAACCAGTATTTCATGGAATGATGGAGGAATTTTGAACACTGCTCACTTTAGTACTTTAACCTTTCACCATACATGGGGACATCCAACCAGCTCGAAAAATTGATGATGTCTAAGATTATCCAAGATTGAGGATGTATTGTAGCTGCTGGTCTCAAAGTGAATTTAGAGTTTCAAACCAGCCAGTCGAACCTCAAAATCTTCAGGCTGTTGGGCTGCAGTCAGTTTTCTGTTTTCCTCCGGTGATCGAACTTTGCGTTTAGAGCGTTCCCCATTTATATTCATTCATGGGCCTTAAACTCCTATTATATAGATATTTGTGATTTCCAGCAGGCCATGTTAGTCTACCAAAGGGTAGCTTCATCGGAATTTTCCCCACTTCGTGGCCAAAGTCCTTATGAATTCTCCCGAAAAAGGTGACCTAAGAAGTACCGCTTACTAATTACCCTCTGGTAATTTAACATAACTATGGAAAATCACCATTTATAGTGAAAATTCCCATGAAAAAAAGTGATTTTCCATATGTTTTGTTATCGTTTGCCAGAGGGTACCCACCAGCAAGGTATAACCAGAGCTTGTTGATGGCTTATGGACCGTCTGTTGTGAGGTCGCCGTTTCCAGGGGTTTAGTTGAACTTTTATGGGAGTATGCAAGCATATATGCAAGTAGCCAATGGAAACTGAGAGACAATATGGACTTTTAGACATATCTATAACTACGAAAATTGAAGAGATCATGGGGGTTCACCCATTAACATCCATTAACTTATATCCATATTAAACCATATGTGCGTGGGTATATTAATAACCATTAATATCATAACAACCATTAGACCATTAATTAACCATATATCTGGGTAAATTCTAACGACCTCACTGTTCTCCCGAACCCTGGAATCATGGTTAGTAAGGGGAATCATCCCCAAATGGCCCAACAATTCAGGTTAGTGAAATATTATGTCATTTACCCAGATTAATTAACCATATATTAACAATCAGAAGATATAGAGTTATTATCACCAACGAACTCGGATCATCCACGGATCACAGCTGGTTGGTTTTTGGCCTTGGTCATGTTAGTGCCGCGCCCACTAACATCCACTGGCTACCTGATTAGGAAGGAAAAACCCACCCAAAAAAAGGTAGAACGATATTTTTTAGGTTTGCTAGGGATGTTACTATATGTTACTTCTTTAGTACACATTAAAGTCATTTATTCTTTACTGGGTTGCTATATCAGGAACACTAAAGTGGCACGATCCACCGCTGAGGCCATGAATTTCTGTGCTACTCCTGGCATCGACCAATGGTTAGGGGAGCTGCTGAACGATCCACGCGGCGCTGGCTTCGCGAAGCGCTTGCTGTTACAAGACGGCTTTCTGGACGGGTGGACGGCTGACCTGCTGCTTTTCCGGTGTAAAAATAACCCCAGTTGTTACATTTCATGAACCAGTCATCAAACAAAATAAACGGTTGTTTGTTTTTCCGCTTTGTATTCCGTGAAATTGTTCCATGAAATTTCATAATCCCCATGGTTGTTTCTATTTTTATATCACCATGTTGAAAAGCCGGTGGTTTATCCCCCAGTCAACCCTGTTACACCCCCTTCAACGTTCAACCCCTATAAAAACTATATCGCATGTTCTATGGTTGTTTTAGAAAAACTGTTTCTGTTGTTCCCAGCATATCCCTTTCCCATTGGTTCAATGATGATGGTATACCAAACCGGCCCCTCTATTTTTTACCAAAAGGACATTATCTGGTTGGTGGTTTGGAACATTTTTTATTTTTCCATTCCGTTGGAAATGTCATCATCCCAACTGACATAACATATTTTTCAGAGGGCTAGTTTGAAACCACCAACCAGTTATTGGTTCCCAGTTGTTTTTCTATCCCCCCGTGCCATGGCAGGACAAGGTGGCGGATTTCTTGAGCCTTTCCGAGGCGCGCCGCTTCGTGCTGCGCCTGCTGCGGCAGCCCGGGGTCTATCGCTTTGTGACGTCGCTTGGTGACGGCGGCTGTGGGGTGCCGGGGGTGGGCAGGGACTGGTGGAAGAAAACTGGAACAGGAAAAACTTCAGGAATCTTTTGGGAATAGTTTTTTTTTTTTTGATGAGGTTAATCTCAAGCAAATCCAATGTGTGGTTTACTTTCAATCATTTAGTTTATGGGTTTCCACGCTAGAAATGAGTTAAGAATGAGAAACATGGGCTGAACAAGCAAGACATATGGGATTTTAAGATTATTCATAAACGCATTATGCATCGAAATACATGGAGGTTAAGCTATGTTACACCAAGGAGGATCCCAGGGAACCAATGTCCTACCAGATCCTGAAGTATAGTCAGATGGGTTTATAAAAGTTTGTTCCAATATAAAGATACATCAACATACCATATAGAATATAGTTATGTAATGATCAACATATCCATAGCAGATTATATATATAATTATATATATACACATATCATATATATATATATATACCTAGTTGATTTAAATTTTGGAGACCCCAACTTAATGACCAGCAGGGATCCCTGCAAATCTCCAAAGTTGGGGTTCCACTTTTTAGATGGGATCTAGAAAACAAGTCTAGCCAGTGGGGCTGGAGGATATGTTTTTATAACCTTGTTTTTTTTTGGGCGACGTTTCGGATGTTCTGAATTTTCGACCAACCGGCAGAGATCAACTTGATATCTTTGATTTTTGGAGCAGTTATATACCCTCTGATAATTTAGCATAGCTATTGAACATGGCCCATTTATAGTTGATTTACCTATTAAAGATGGTGAATTTCCATAGCTGTGTTAGTTTACCAGAGGGTAATATAGATATTGATCACGGTTTTGAAGATGTTGAAACGTGCATTTTCTGCAGCGCCTGTGAGACCACCTATCTTGGTCCAATGTTACTGTAATGGGTTCTCCCAATTTGTGAGGCACCTTTTCAATACCCATATTGTGTAAATACCTTATACCAAACCTTCATGGTAGTTGGGGTATATGGAAAATGTTCATCGGTTTCCCATGTACCTTCAAATTTGTGCAAATAGCACAGTCAGTTGTTCGGAGTCTTGACTCTGTAATAATATAATATATGTTGACCTTCACGAGTTTCAGTGCTGGCTTGAGTGAATTACAATTCCAGTCGTTAACCATGTACATCAACCATGGTTTAGTAGCTTAGGTGATCAATTGTTAGCCACATCTGATGTACATATATATATATAAACCTATAGCTATCAAGAAACAGACACTGAAAGGTGATGCCTGTTGCTTTAGAATACCCATGATTTCTAATTCATTTATATACGCATATATATATACCATAAGCATCCATAAGCCATAGAAGCCCAGGCTGCTGCAAGTTGCAGCAACTTCGCGGGTCCCAGCAAAGCCATTCTACTCAGGTGGCTCAACAGGGACAAGGAAATGCAGAAGTGGTTCGCGCGCATCGCCAAGCGTGAGGATGTGATGCTCTTTATCACCGAGATGTTACAAGAGCCAGGCGGTGAAGGTTTTTTTTTTTTTTCGGGAGACTGGGGATTTCAAACATTAACGGCTACGGAGAGATGGAATATGATAGAGAATTCATGAGAATTCCAGATTTCAGCTACTTCAACATTTTTTTTCCAGCTGCTAGGAACACGTTTTTTCTCCAGTCTTTTCCTGGAAAAAATGCGGCCTCACAGAGTCGACCGGTGATTTTTCGGGTGATCCCGGGTGATCCAACAGATTCCACATGGCTTTTGTTGGGATGACATCTGGGTAAATTTGCATAGCCTAACTGACGTTACTATAGTGAAAACCATAGGAACATGGTGGTTTAATGGTGGTTTAATGGGGTTTAACCAACAAAATTGTGGTTTTAATGGAATATTACTACCCTCTGGTTATGACTAACAGGGCAAGCCATGGAAGCCATGGCCCAGTATGGCCCATAGAAATAGATGGTTTATAGCTATTAAACATGATGGATCTTTCCATGGCGAACTGTTAAATAGCCAGATGGTAATTTGCACCAAAAAGGGGTGAAATGGGTATGACAAAAACCAGCACCATAATCAACACCAACAACCCGGATCAACAAATGTGAATTGTGGGATCTTTAAGCATTCAAGAATCTGGCCAGATGTGTTTGCAAGCCACAGAAAAGATTGTGTTCTTACCAGCCAAACACTGGATTCAATCAACCTGGGAATTAGACCTGAAGAACAGTTAAAGCCACCATTTTAGATAATAATGACTAATGATAACACTAATAAGTCATTCAGGTTAATTAAAATGGGTCTTTAAATGGTGATTAGTTAAATCAAGCCGCCATTTGTTGGATGAATCCCTGGTACTTGTCCAACGAGAACGTTTCTGCTGCCGCAGCGATTTTGATGTTTGCTTTAGAAAGCCCACTGTAGATATGTCTAGCATACACATCATAAAGCCTACTCCTGCTAGATACAAGCCATTCAGAAATTCACGTCATGTGATCTGGCCACAAAATTCACTATGATATATGAGACTTTGGAGACTACTATTGATACTGTAGCCCGCCAAAATAGGGATCACACAGAGTCCATATTGAACAAGAACCTGCCTGGCCTGTGAAGACATAGACGTGTGACCCACAGATCTACCACAAAACCCTGAGGGACTTGGCTATAGATACCTTCATCAACTCTTGAGGTGGAGTCATGTGCTGTATTCCCTGGGTGAACAGAGTAATGCTACTGTAACTTAGTGAGTTTGTTTTTTGCCATCAATTCTTGGGGTGGAGGATAACCAACTCAAAATCAGTATTTTTCTAGGACATCCAAGATTAGCACGTTCATCCATGATGCCCTAGCACGTGTAGGGCCTCAGAACTGATTCCCAGATATTTCTCCAAAGACAACGATGAAAGAGCATGTAACCCCCGAAAATCATTCTGTGGAGGTGCTGGCGACCACAGATCTGGTGTTGGAAGAGCGCGAGCACTGGAAATCACTGTTAGCGCATAAAACTTCGCCACATGGATATCAGGAAATGTTGCAGTTTGGCTCAAGATCCAATTGCAGGGACTGCTGGTAGTGTAGTGTTTCGTTTACAGATGCTTCGGGTCAGTGTAGCGTTACCAAGCGGTCAAGCTGAGACATTTTCGCTTGAACGGTCCTCCAAAGTAGGGGACTTGAGGGTTCTGGCGCAGAAATCATTTCAACGTGGCTTCTTGAAACTTGTGGCTGCAGACCATAGCGTGGTGGATCCTGCAGTGTCTCTACAAGCTGCAGGACTTGAAGATGGAGACCACCTGACAGCTATTGCTGTGGAGGCAAAACTAGCGGCAACAGACGAAGCTTTTGCGTTGTTTTGCCCTGGAGGTGACTGGGTTATGACCTGGGGCAATCCAGATTATGGTGGTGACAGCTCTGAAGTCCAAGATCAGCTCAAGGATGTCCAGCAGGTTCAAGCAACTGGCAGGGCATTTGCTGCTATCCTGGCAGATGGATCCGTTGTGACTTGGGGCGATGCAGATGATGGTGGTGACAGCTCTGAAGTCCAAGATCGGCTCAAGGATGTCCAGCAGGCTCAAGCAACCTACTCTGCATTTGCTGCAATCCTGGCAGATGGCTCGGTTGTGACTTGGGGCAATTCACATCATGGTAGCGACAGCTCTGAAGTCCAAGATCAGCTCAAGGATGTCCAGCAGGTTCAAGCAACCTATCATGCATTTGCTGCGATCCTGGCAGATGGCTCGGTTGTGACTTGGGGCAATTCACATCATGGTAGCGACAGCTCTGAAGTCCAAGATCAGCTCAAGGATGTCCAGCAGGTTCAAGCAACTCTTAATGGAGCATTTGCTGCAATCCTGGCAGATGGGTCGGTTGTGGCTTGGGGCGATCCAGGTTGGGGTGGCAACAGCTCTTTTGTCCAAGATCAGCTCAAAGGTGTCCAGCAGGTTCAAGCTTCCTCTGGCGCATTTGCTGCAATCCTGGCAGATGGCTCGGTTGTGACTTGGGGCGATCGAGATTATGGTGGTGACATCTCTGAAGTCAAGGATCAGCTCAAGGGAGTCCAGCAGGTTCAAGCAACTCGCAGGGCATTTGCTGCTATCCTGGCAGATGGATCGGTTGTGACCTGGGGCAATCCAGATTATGGTGGTGACAGCTCTGAAGTCCAAGATCGGCTTAAGGATGTCCAGCAGGCTCAAGCAACTGGCAGGGCATTTGCTGCTATCCGGGCAGATGGGTCGGTTGTGACCTGGGGCAATCCAGATTATGGTGGTGACAGCTCTGAAGTCCAAGATCGGCTTAAGGATGTCCAGCAGGCTCAAGCAACCTACTCTGCATTTGCTGCAATCCTGGCGGATGGGTCGGTTGTGACTTGGGGCGGTCCAGATAGTGGCGGTGACAGCTCTTATGTTCAAGATCAGCTGAAAGGTGTCCAACAGGTTCAAGCAACCTATGGTGCCTATGGTGCATTTGCTGCAATCCTGGTGGATGGGTCTGTTGTGACTTGGGGCGATCCAGATAGTGGCGGTGACAGCTCTTATGTTCAAGATCAGCTGAACGGTGTCTAACAGGTTCAAGCAAATTGTGAAGCATTTGCTGCAATCCTGGCGGATGGGTCCGTTGTGACTTGGGACTAGTTGCAGCCCGGTTCGCATACCTCTAGCTTAGCTGGCGGGCGAAACGTCATCTTGTATTCCAGGGTCCTGCAGTGTTTTTGATTGACTGTCGGAAGTGCGTTTGAAGAGAAGATGGAGCGACGTGTTGCAAATCCAGTGTCAAAGTCAACACAACATACCATCTGGTTATTTAACATAGCCATGGAAAATTGCCCATAGAAATAGATGGTTTACCTATTAATAGCATGGTGATTTTCCATGGCAAACTGTTAGTCATAACCAGATGGTAATATTGTCCCACATAGTTGATTGGGTTTGACACCATGACACCATGGTTGAATTTCTTGGATTTAAAGATCATTCGTTGGCAACCCCCCTGAAACTCAACACGGACCCCCGACAATGGGTTTGAACAACCTTTCCTCTGAATTTCTTCCTACTGAAGACTTGAAAATAGCAACTTATCAAAGGAAGTTTAATTAGAAAACTTCCGAGTTATGGATGATGGTCATGATTAGCATTCACACCATTATGTCAACCACATCATCATGTGAACCACCCCCGATTTCACAAAAAAAAAACGTAAAAACCTTCAGGGCAGCGCCGGATTTGCGCGGTCGAGTTTGCACTGTTGACGCTGCGCGAAGGTTGGTCGATTTGGTGCAACGCTCCTGCTATGCAGGGTTTGCAATCGGTTGTGACAAAACGCAGGCAATGCGGAGACTCCCCTGCTATTCAGGATTAGAGCTGGAAGTTGCTAGACGCATTGTAACATCTTCGCGAAAGGTAGTTTTAGATCATATTGCTACTCTTGTGTTTTGCGGCATAGCAACTGGAGGTTGCAAAACGTCCTGTTCTGCCTGCGCGAAGGGAAGAATTGAATGCAGAAGCTCAAGAAGAGGTAGCTGGGAGGCAGTCAAGAGCAGAACGAGTCCAGATAAGAAGCTGCTCAGATAAGAAGCAGCTGAGACAAGAGGTATCTCAGCGAAGAGGTCGCTCAGTGAAGAAGTAGCTCAGCAGAAAAGTAGCCCACCCATCCATCCGTCCGTCCATCCATCCATCCATCCATGCGTTCATTCATTGAGTCATTGATCATTGATTCATGGATTCAAAAAATCTCTGATTCATTGATTCTTTGATTCACGGCGTCATGGGTTCATTGATTCAGTGCTTCGCTGTTTCACTGATTCACTGATTCATTGAATCACTGATTCATTGGTTCATCGGTTCACTGAATCACCAATTCGTTGACCCATGGACGATTCATGGATTCACTGGTTCATTGTTTCACTGGATCATTGATTCACTGATTCATCGACTCGCTAATTCATTCATTCATTGGCCCATTGGTTCATTGATTCGCTGATTCGTTGATTCATTGATCCACTGATTCATTGATTCATTGCTTCGTTGCCTCACTGGTTCATTGATTCTGTGATTCAGTGCTCATGCATTCATTGATTCATTGATTTATCGATTCATTGCTTCTCTGGTTCATTCAATCAGTTGTGCGTGGCTTCCTTCTCTCATGTCATTTCATTGGCATCTCCACCAGCATGTGCTCATTCGTTGATGCACCTCACAACTTCAACACTTCATTGCTTCTGCATCTCAAGAACTGTCCTAGCGGCCATTCATTTCTTCTAGTTGGTTTAAAATGTTTCGCACCTTCCGCCCCGGCATGGGCCGGGCACTATCTGGTATACATTTACATATACTTGCAAGTTTTTTTTAAATATATATATATATATTATAATATATACATATATGTTAAGGGTTCCAGTGGGTGAATTTCCAAGGGTTGTTTGATTCATTTAATTCAGAACCAAGCCCCCCAGCCTCATGTGATTCTCATGTGGGATCCCTTGTTTCATGTCTCATCCCTGTGACTGTCAATCCGATCATGTTGCAGACTGGAAAAATTCATTAAAATCTGGGCCAAAACTGGATGTGAACCCTGAGTAGTATTTTTGCCTGGCACGATTTCCATTTCTAAGATATCTATTGGCCGTGCTCAGAGTTTGAACTTGTTCAACCCATATGCTGGAGATATCATTCAGCCAATGATTTTGTCCCTTCAACTACTATAAGGTTACTTCTTAGTTGTCGTTTTTGGGCCCCAGCACCGAACCCGTCCCATTTCTCCAACGAAGATGAAGGGTTATACAACTCCGATGTATCACTCCGTGAACGTGCTGGCAACCATGGGTTTCACATAGGGTCGTTTCGAAATTTGCACCCGATCAATTCCATCAAGAGTTTTGACATTCCTTGAGTAAAATTGCCGTGGGGTAGACTATGGGCCCTACACAAGTAAGGCACTTCCAAGCGGTATTTTTACCAGTCCTCCACAAGACGGGAGAAGAAGGCCCATGATTTGGGGTATAAGTAGGCAGCGATAGCAAATCCTAGCGGGTCATTGTACTCCGGGCGGTTACATTTGGACATGGATCCGGGCAAGTTGCAACCTCACTGTCATAAAATGCTGCAACTGGAAGTATATGATTGGGATGTAGCGTAATCAACTAGCAGCCCTGAATGGCCCTCACATCATGGCCAGTTTGCTAATTCATTCCAACTGTTACTTGCAAGCCTCGCTATGATTCCAATTATTAACCAATTTTAACCATTATTAACCATTATATATTAGCGATAGATTGACCAGTCATGGCTGGTTTATTCCAGTTACACCAACGACAGGTCTGGATAAGTTCATTGTGAAGTTGCTGCTGCGTCGCGGCAATGCATCTTGTTGGAGCGGATTTTGTAGCGTTTTTTTTGGACCATGGATATCCATATGTGGGTTTCCAGAAATGATAAATTGATATAAATGGGGGTATCTCCAAATGGACGGTTTATAATGGAAAATCTCATTAAAATGGATGATTTGGCGATACCACCATTTATCGGAATCCCGGAAACCCCCATAATCCCTGTTCTAATCGAGAGCCTTTAAAACTTTAGGAGCTACGAAGTTTCCCAACCACATGATAGTGATGTGTCAGGTAAGTTAACCATGATCCATAGTGTATACATATATTATATTATAAGCATAGATGTACCCTCTGGTAAACATACAAAAAGCTATTGAAAATGACCCATCTATAGTTGATTTACCCATTAAAAATGGTGGATCTTTCCATAGTTATGTAAACGTTTACCAGAAGGTAGTAATTTGATGGTGATTTACCTATAACCACATGGTGACAATCAGCTAAATCCGATGTCAAGAAGAAACCACGCTGGAACCATGGTTCGCAGGTAGATATATACAGATCTGTGACACACTGTGGGGCTGGATCAGAAATCACCATATGGATTTTCCGGATATCCAGAGATCCCAAGCTATTTTGGTCCCCCCAGGGATGTGAATGTTGGTTAACAAAAGCCCCAGGAACTAGTTCGTTATCCAGTTATAAGTTGGTTTAGATTCGCCCCAGAAACTATAGTTATAAGATGTTATTTGCGTACCATAAACCACTTCGTGAACTTGGAGTTATTAGTGAACCCCAACTGAACGCGATTTCGTGGCCGGGGGCCTCACGACTTGCAGCGATTTTGGTATGAAGAGAAGGATACGAGGCTTTTGACGCTATAGAGAAGACGGTCGCCATGCAAGGTTCACCCTGGCCACAGCTTGTCCTATCTCAAAGATGCTGCTACAATCAAGCCATCCTCGTAAATGAAGTAAAGCTGTCACTGACTCCCATGTCAAAATGTCATGTTTTTTTGACTTGAAGATACCTTGGACATATGGTGTTTATTTTGTTTACAGCTGGAACATGTTTTTCCAGAGCAAGTTTCCTTGGTACGAAATACAGACATTCCACAATGCTACCTTTATTTCTTGCATTGAGGAAATCAAATTAAGATTGACTCAGATAGTTATATAGATTGTAATCCATATATATATATACTGTATATATAATAGTATCCCAATATAATCCTATTAAAATTGGATTGACTCTCTCTTTATCAGAAATCCGATTTTCTATCTCCATTTGCTCGACGTGCTCCGAATGGATCCTGCAATGTTCGATTTTTCAAGCGGGGTCTATGGTGGTGCATGGGTCAATGGGGTATCTAAGGCTAGTCAGCCACGACTTAAAAAGGTGGTGGCGGTGAGTCACAAACAGTTTCAACTGGTGTTTTTTGGGATCATGAATATATTGTTTTTAATCAGTCAAGTCACTCAAAACCAACCAAAAATCGCTGGTTGGTGGTTTCAAACATTAATTTTTGTTTTCCATGTCATATATGGGATGTCATCCTTCCCATTGATGAACTCCATGATTTTTCAAGATGGTTATTGCACCACCAACCAGATATATTATAAGTATAGATGTAGTAATTTGATGGTGATTTACCTATAACCACATGGAAGTTTTCAGAGGGGTAGGCTCAACGAGCAACCAGCAGCGCTGCCAAACGCTTCCGAGGACAAAGCCTTGCGATCCATGTTGGACTTCTGGGTCCACACCGAGGGATCCTTCGTGTCTTGGCCGGCTTCACAAGAGCAAAAATTCCGGGCTCTGCCGGGAAGAGCAACCAGCCTAGGCCCTAGGCTTACTGTTGGATGTAGATGGATGTAGTGGGGGTTTCCTAAAAGGGGGGAGTTATAGGGAAAATCCTATTAGCATGGATGATTTAGGGGTAGCCCCATTTTAGGACACCTCCATATCATGATATATCTTTCAGAAACGGATATTTGAATATATTTGAATGGTGATTGGGATAGCTGAGAGAACGATGAATCTGAATATGAATCAATGGGAATTTCAGGACCCTAAAATGGAGGTACTGTACCATATAAGGCGATATTTTGTGGGGATATTCCTGAAATTTAGGCCTAAAAAATAGGCCAAAAATATATGGAATCGGTACCTCCAATCAATCGGTTCCTGAAATGGTCATTGACCAAACATGGTATATATATATGTATATGTATATTATATGTGTATATATATACTGTATCTGGGTAAATTATAACGACCTCACTGTTCTCCCTCACTCACTGGAATCATGGTTAGTAGGGGGAATCATTCCCAAATGGCCCAACAATTCAGGTTAGTGAAATATTATTTCATCTACCCAGACCTATGGAAAGATCCACGATTTTTCATGGGTAAATCCACTAAAAATTGCCATATTATATATACCATTATTGATATTGATATGGTTTATAGTGAATGAATGATGGATAGCAACCTCCAGAGTCGCGGTCACTGAAGACCGGTCGTGGTGGTTGACCATGACTTACCCGGCCTGGTAAACGTTAACAAAAAACTCAATGGGCCATCTATTTCTACCCTCCGGTAAATTAACATAGACCCTGGTAGATAGGGGTTGGAAGATTAGTTTCCATTAAAAATTGGTGATTCTCAGGGTCTATGTTAATTTACCAGAGGGTAATAGATAAACAATAATAGGTAAACCATCTATTAGACTAATATGGTAAACCATCTATTTCAAAAAGGGCCATAGACTATACCCAAATGCCCGAACTGTTCATGCTGGTTACCCTCTGGTAAACGTTTACCTAACTATGGCAAAGATCCAGCATTTTTAATGGGTAAATCAACTATAGATGGGTCATTTTCAATAGTTTTTTGTATGTTTACCAGAGGGTAGCAGTTCAAACATCTGGAATATCTGGGATGGAACTGACCTGTAACAAAGTGGGAATCAGGGCAAGATGTTTTGAGTATATCCCAACCCAAGAGTTCACCGTTCTGTGCTCCGTGTCCCAGGCCTCCGTCTTCGGGTCCTTCTCCAAGAAACCAGGTGCCTTCTCCAACAGGGGCTGGGATGATCTTTTTTTTTTGGTGCCCCCACCAATCCACCAATCCTCAACCACCAATGTGACGCATGTGCGAAGATCTTTGGAAAAGGAGGTGTGTTCCAAATTCGATCAAACTCAGGGATGCATTTTGTGCATTTGCCCAACGAGTTAGTAGTTACAGTTAGATGGCATGATGGGGGGTATAAACCAAGTGACTATCTCAGTATCTAACTCGTTCAACCATAGAAAAAGTTTCACTGGTTGGTGGTTTGGAACATATTTTTATTTTTCCATAGTATATGGGAATGTCATCATCCCAACTGACGAACTCGTATTTTTCAAGATGGTTAAGTCACCACCAACCAGATAAAATATGTCACTCACTATAAACCAACTTTTTCTATGGTTGAACGAGTTAGATACTGAGATAGTCAGTTGGTTTATACCCCCCATCATGCCATCTAACTGCATCTAACTACTCACAGGGGGATCCCTGAAATATGACGAAAAAGTCCCACTTCTAGCTACTCACCAGCTGTCCGAATTTGTCCGGGGATCCAACTCGTAGGTGATGAGACTGTTTTTTTTTTCTGAGGGGCAAAGACAACTATATAAATGTATCTAAATCATTTTAAATCTATATAAATCTATATAAATCATTTTATCACATTTTTATTTAGGGTTATATTGATATCACAGTTATATTTGTTTACTATTTTTGACTATAAATTGTTATTGCACTTCGTCATGCTAGAGTTTAAAGATTAGGTGTCTTTTTTACAGGGTATCTAAGAAGTGCAATGAATCTGGGGTAGAGAATGGCACAGTGAATCACTGAACAGAGAATTGGAGAATCTATAGGATACCATGGATTGATCAACATCTCTACTGGTTGGTGGTTTGGAACATGAATTTTATGACTTTCCATTCAGTTGGGAATATATAATCACCCCAACTGACGAACTCATATTTTTCAGAGGGGTAGGCTCAACCACCAATCAGCCATAGATTACATTAGGATTGCCCTCCGATCATCAAACCTTGCTGGAAAATCCCCATATCAGCTGGGAGTTTCCAGCGGAGCTGATGACCCGAGGGTCTCCAAATTTCTTGTGCAAGGCGGTGCTCCGTGAAATGGAGGTTGGTTTATAGAGTTTATGTAGTTTGACCCCATTATGATCCATTGTGTAGTTCAATGCGATAAACCATACAAGTCACCGCAAAGTTGCACCAACTTAGCTATGGATGAAATGGGCCAGTGGGCCACCCATTTCATCCCATTCCTATTGTTACCGATCAAATATCCTATTTTTGTTTAACGATATGTAACCATGCATATCGTTAAATAGAATGGTTTCATGGTTAAATACAAAGCATACAATTTGTTCATTGTCAAATACCATGTTTTCATGGTGAAATACCTATATGTTTCATTGTTAAAATATCTACAATGTGAGGCCCCCAAGATAGCTAAGTTGGTTTATAACTCCAATAACTATGGTTTATGGTACGCAAATAGCTAAAGTTACTGGGGCGAATCTAAACCAACTAACATCACTGGGGGGCCTCACATTGTAACTATCTTCGTTCGCGGATCCAGCGGATCATCCAGCGGAGGAGTGGACCGAGCCTTAGCACGGGTGGTCATCAGTCCAGGCCTGGTGACGATTCCAACGGATTGATATTAAGATATAGCGTAATAGTATATAGAGGTGATGAATATTTATGTATATGTATATGTGTATATATATATACAGTACAGTATCTGGGTAAATTATAACGACCTCACTGTTCTCCCTCGCTGGAATCATGGTTAGTAAGGGGAATCATCCCCAAAGGGCGCAACAATTCAGGTTAGTGAAATATCATAAAACTAATAATTTACCCAGATAGTATATATAGATTATATTATTGAATAATTTGTTTTTTTAAAGATATTTAGTATTGATATTATTGAATACTATACCTGGTTGGTGGTTTGGAACAGTTTTTTCCATTCAGTTGGGAATTTCATAATCCCAAATGACTTTCATATTTTTCAGAGGGGTAGGTATACCACCAACCAGTATATATAGTATACTTATTACATATCCATATATTAGTGTAATTATTACCATAATACCAATAATGACTATAGTATAATTATTACTATTAGACCAATAAATAATTATAGGACTATTAATAGTATCAATACATATCATGGTATAATAGCAATAATAATGCTGGATAGTGATAATGATAATTTCAATAAATATCAATAATATTCAGTCCAATTTCTTAGTATGATAATCGAGGATTAGTACTAATAATACTGGATTATTGATACAATTAGTAATAATAATTATTGATTAGTACTAATAATATTAGATTATTGATACTATACAATAATTATAGTAGTGATTAGCATTAAGATGATCCAATAATTATCATACTAATATAGTAGTACTTATCGATTGTGATTATTGGTTATCCATAAATATTGGTATATGACAAAAAATATCCTTTATATATATTATCTACAAATATGATCAATAATGATGTAACTGTATTATTACGGCCAGGCCCCTTGTGTTGCCCGGAGATTTACAGAGACGTTCCCGGCATGTTGATGATGATGATGATGATGATGACAATGAATGTAAGAGTTTAACGGAGTTGGGAGAATTAAACCCTTATTGAAGATCTTCAATGAATGTAAGAGTTTAACGGGGTTGGGAGAATTAAACCCTTATTGAAGATCTTCAATGAATGTAAGAGTTTAACGGGGGTGGGAGAATTAAACTTCCGGGGGTTATTGAAGATCTTCAATGAAGATCTTCAATGAATGTAAGAGTTTAACGGGGGTGGGAGAATTAAACCCTTATTGAAGATCTTCAATGAATGTAAGAGTTTAACGGGGGTGGGAGAATTAAACCCTTATTGAAGATCTTCAATGAATGTAAGAGTTTAACGGGGGTGGGAGAATTAAAAACCCTTATTGAAGATCTTCAATGAATGTAAGAGTTTAACGGGGTTGGGAGAATTAAACCCTTATTGAAGATCTTCAATGAATGTTTTAACGGGGGTGGGAGAATTAAACCCTTATTGAAGATCTTCAATGAATGTAGAAGTTTAACGGGGGTGGGAGAATTAAACCCTTATTGAAGATCTTCAATGAATGTAGAAGTTTAACGGGGGTGGGAGAATTAAACCCTTATTGAAGATCTTCAATGAATGTAGAAGTTTAACGGGGGTGGGAGAATTAAACCCTTATTGAAGATCTTCAATGAATGTAGAAGTTTAACGGGGGTGGGAGAATTAAACCCTTATTGAAGATCTTCAATGAATGTAGAAGTTTAACGGGGGTGGGAGAATTAAACCCTTATTGAAGATCTTCAATGAATGTAGAAGTTTAACGGGGGTGGGAGAATTAAACCCTTATTGAAGATCTTCAATGAATGTAAGAGTTTAACGGGGGTGGGAGAATTAAACCCTTATTGAAGATCTTCAATGAATGTAGAAGTTTAACGGGTGGGAGAATTAAACCCTTTGGAAGAATTTAACTTCCCTTATTGAAGATGAATGTAAGAGTTTAACGGGGGTGGGAGAATTAAACCCTTATTGAAGATCTTCAATGAATGTAAGAGATTAACGGGGGTGGGAGAATTAAACCCTTATTGAAGATCTTCAATGAATGTAAGAGTTTAACGGGGGTGGGAGAATTTATATGAGATGTATAGTGTGAACAAAAAATCCTTGTAATTTACGCTATTCTGGGCTTGGGCAACACAAGGGGCCTGTGTGTATTATTAGTATATCATAATTATGTTTGTGAGTACATTATTAGTATTATTAGTATTGTTTGAATTATTAGTATTATTAATATTTTTAGCATTATGATTGCAATTCATGATAATTATGAATTGTGATGTATTATTGATTATCCATAGTATTTTTAGTGTAGACCGATAATTATCCTTAATATATCGTCATATATCAATTATGACTATTGATCATAATAAATAATTGCCCATCCAACTATGATTGTAAACTATGTAGATTAGTATAATAAGCATAATTAATCAACAATTAATCCAAATAATTTTGACATGTATAATAATAATATAATAAACATCCAAATTATTTGATGATCAGTCATATGCAACTATTTTTATATTACTATTATAAAGTGATTCATGATAGATTATGGATTTGACAAATGTTTCTTGAACATGGGGAATATATGTCAAAACTGTGAATCTGTTTTGGAAAAAACTAAATAACTGCTTGAATAGATATAACATGGATGAATATGGATTTCTTTTCAAAACGCATAAAAACATAAAAACATGACCATATTCATCATGACCTCACGTGTTATAATTGTGACTCAGTATTCATGACCAAAAATGATGACCTAACCACAGTTCACCATGACCATTAGGTGATGGATATGGTCATGAATATGGGTATGTCTGAAAATGGGGTATACCCCCAATTATAGCCATTTAGTAGGGATAATGATCATTAACCATTGGGTGTAGGGGTACACTATTTTCAGACAAACCCATATGTTATAATGTATCACTTATACATGATCAATGGATGAACTTGATCATGACCTCACGTCGTTTTCCATCGGAATGATGGTTTTCCATGCTCACGTTGCTGGGCTACGCGACGCTGCGACGCTATGCTAGTCGTATGCGTAGTATGTCAACGGGAAAAACGTACGTAACTTTTGGGTAAAACACTCCATGTATGGTATATTTACCTACATTTGGGTGATTTTTAGGGCAAATGTTGGTAACTATTCCATACATGGAGCATATGGGTTTGGGTAAAACAATGTCATAAACCAACCATGATTGGGAATTGTAAACATACCACCTATAAAAATGATCATGACTGTGGGGATGGTGCAAATGGCATTGTTTCACCCACATTATTTTCACATGATATGTTTGTCCAAATGCGGATTTTTTTTTACCCAGCTGAAAGAAAAATGCAGTTTTTTTTTTGTTTGGATTGATCAGATACTGGACCTTGAAACTTGCAACCACAGAAACTATGATTGATAATGGTTTTATGTTTTGCCATAAAAAAAAAAAAAACTACACTTCCCAAATAAAAACTAAACTTCTCTGGCGGGCAGTTGTTTAGTTTTTTTCTGCTGTACAGTGGAGTTTATCTGAAAATAAGGTACCTCAAAACACACAATTTCTCATCGTAGAGTTCATTCAAGATGGTGCCCAGTGATGTTTGTTGGTTTACAAACACCAGTCACATCCATTAACTATAGTTATATCTACCATAAACATCCATAAACCATAAACCAGTAAGTATATATATATAGCGCCGGACAACTACTTAGAACATCGTTTTGGAAATTTTTCGGTGGGTACGCGCCCTCTACTTAGAACATTTTCGGCGAATAGGGGAACGTATGTTCTAAGTGACTTAGAACATATGAGGATTCTCTACTTAGAACATGCCATCATATATACATGTAAATATATGTATATGTATACATACATACAACTTAACACTGCATATTTATATTATATATACAGGAGGTGTGATGTTGCGTTAAGATACATGGGGATGTCTATATTGAGGTATATTGAAATTATATGACCGATTGAGCGGTTGGAATGGTCCAAAGCACAGGATTTTCCAAAAATGCACGTAGATAGCTGGGGGGATTCTTACTTAGAACACGGGGGAACCCCCAAAACCTCTACTTAGAACATATATGAACATATATGTTCTAAGTAGTGGTCCAGGATCTCTACTTAGAACACGTTTTGGAATTCCAAAACCAATGTTCTAAGTAGTTGTCCGGCGCTATATATATATATCCCCCTATAAACCATAGTTGTTGGAGTTATTTGCACCAACTTAGCCATCGTAAACGGGTCGGGGGCTACGCGGCTACGCGGCTACGCGGCTACGCTTGGTGCCAGGCTTCCTCGATGGTTTTGTCTTCAGGACAGACGGTTGGGTCGGACAATGGTATGAACATGGCATATAATCTGGGTAAATTATAATGACCTCACTGCGGCCTCACTGGAATCATGGTTAGCAAGGGGAATCATCCCCAAATGGCCTTAATTCAGGTTAGTGAAATATTAGAATTTACCCAGATATAATGAAGAACTAATTATTATTAATGGTATACTAATTATTTAATGGTATAATAATGTATAATTAGTAATGGCCGTTAACTATAATACAGTATTATTTTTATTAATTGGATGAACATTGCCATTAACTATTAATGGTTAACTATTATTAACTAACAGATAATGGCATGATACAGTATTAACGTTAACTATTCTTATCTATTCTTACTAAAATAATAGTTAAGGTTAATAATTCATTATACCATGATTTTTTTAGCAAGAATGTGTCCCATGTATATTAATCATGTTAAGAATATATCCCTATTAATAATGTTAACGGGATCATATTATATACATATATTGTACATATAGATCCAATTAACCACAATAGATGTTGGATGTGTAAATCTACAGCTGGAAAGGTTTATAAAATGGAGATTTTCCAAGTCAGGGGGTCCCCCAAATCATCCAAGTAATGGATGACCATGACTCAGTATTGAAGCAACCATGGTGACGTGTGGATCCTCCATTTTTTAACCCCCCATACACAATGCATATATACACAACTAAACTTCTTAGATTCTTATCCTTGTTCCTTCCTCGGCTCTACTATTTCCTAGAATCTCTATAGGATTGTGCTTCGTCTGTACAGAACCTATCAGAGGGATTCAGTGGGTGCTGGACGACAGTTGCCGCTCAATGCCCTTGGCCATGACCTTCCTGACGATCTATGTATCTATGTCATGACCTTGATCCTACGTCTTCAAAGTTTGATGCGTCAGTCTGCCTACGACCTTGATGCTGTTGCGAAATTTCTACCAAATGCGATCTCAACATATCTCAAAAAACTCGGTCGGATTGCTAGAATTTCGGCATTGCTGCCGTGCTACGTGACATCAAACGGCTCATGCATGCGTATTGCACTTCTTCCGGAAGTGGAGGAAACTGCACGAGAGCAGAAGATGTTTGTGCAATCGAGTGGATGGAACAATTTCTCTCATTGGAAGCAGCTGGTTCTGTGATGGAGATGATACAGAACGTCAGACAAGAGCACGTTCTGTGTGCTTTTTCATCCCTCCTGCTCTGATCCCATCATCGCTCTCCAAATGAAGCATGGCCTTTGTTTCACGCTTGAGTTGCCCACATCATATCCTCATGCTTCACACTGTTCTGAACCATGGTACACTTGAGTTGCCCAAGAGTCCAGCGCTGGACTTTCCTCAATTTTTTCTGTTCTTTCTCATGGCTTTTCCATACTTTGAAAACGATCGAAGCACCCACTCATAGAATTGGATGATGGGAACAAAAATCACAGCAAACCCATACATTTGACGGTAAAAACATGTAAAAACCATGGTTTCGGGTAACAAAAAAATGACAAAATCCCAACGAAAACCCATTGGACTCAGCCGTTTCGCGTCAGGAAATTCCTGTGGCAAGAGGGTCTGGCCAACTTGGCTCTTGAAGCGGCCGCCTTGGCTCCTCGGACGGCTGGTGTCCATGGCAGTCCATGGCTACGGCGAATTTTTTTTGGGAAACTGGAAGCATAGGTGAAATAGATGGACTACTAGGAATCTTAGCCCAAATTACCCTCTGGTAAACTAACAGTTTGCGAACTGGAAAATGGCCCATAGAAATAGTTGATTTACCTATTAAAAATGGTGGATCTTTCCATATGTAAACGTTTACCAGAGGGTAACCCAAATTTTCGGATTTTTGTTCATGGACATAAGCAGTTTTTTTGGCAGATGGGAAGATTACCACCGATGCGAAACTGGTTTATTTTGCCAGTTTCCGATGGACACACCAACAAGGTGGGAATAAATCCTTCAAAATTCACCAGCGTTTATGGCAAATCTATAACTTACACCTATATATAGTCATGGGCTGAATCTCAAGCATTTCAACATGTCAACATGTCGAAGGGCTGGTGTGGACCCAGATCACCTGTTAATCTGCCAATCCTATCCTCAACATCAAATAACTGGGCTTCGCTTCACATAAATTGGGTCCCTTTTTGATTCGGGCAACATGTTTGCTTCTCGGGGATTGATCGAATCGAATGAGAAAATCACACTTTTTCCCAAGGAAAGTGCTGATGCCACGGGGGATTTCACCCTGGATTGCTGCTTTTCATGATGCTATTTCTGTCGTCGATGTATCCTACCGGTAAACCAACATGGCAACGGAAGATCCAAATCCGAAGTGAAAATTCCTCCGTGAAGTGATCCAAGGCGTCAAGCCGATTTCCACCAAATTAGCGCCGATTTCACCCACAACAATGGGGCTTTTGAGAAAAAAATACTGGCTACCCCCAGTCATCATCCAAATTTTCGATGGGCTTTTCATGAAATCAACGATCCAGCTGGGCGAAAAACCTCCACTCTGGAACCTAATGAGACCTGAGGTTGGCGTGCGCGGTCTGGTCGACACAGTCTCTCGGAAAAATCTGGGATGGTCAGACGGTCCATCGAACAGAGGTCCGATTCTTGACCTTTGTGGAACTGTGGTGGATGGATCAGGGTAAATTACCCTCTGGTAAACGAACATAGCTGTTGAAAAGCACCACCTTCAGTGAATAAATCAACTATAAATGGACCATTTTCCAGTTCGCAAACTGTTAAATTTTCATAACGACCTCGCCCTGTTCTCCCGAAGCCAAAAAAATCATGGTTAGGATTCGGGGAATCCCAATAGAACGCCGAACGAACTTCAGGTTAGTGAATTAGTATGATTTACCCAGATGGAATGGATGCAAAGATGTAGCACTTTAACCACAAACATCCACAAACAATGGGATATGTGCTGATTTCTGCTGATGTTTATCAACAATTGTGTCTATGTTCACCACATTTAAAAACACCATTATATGTTTGAATACGAATATTATATATACATATATATATATACTATTATATACTATCACATACCATATAGATCTATTAAACCATGATATACCATGATACTGTTAAACAATCCAATACGGATTAAGCACTGTACTCCAATCTGGATCCAAATTTTTGTGCTTCTCTGAGGTCCTACCCTTGGCCTTTGGCGTGGTTTTGGCCATCGTGGCCTTCTACTTCCAAGGTGCGACGAACGCTTGGGGCAGCAGTTGGCTGCGACAGAGAACCACTGTTGGCAGATGATTAGTTCATGTTTTTAGTTGTTCCCGGTTTTCATGGTCAAATAATGTCAAAAATCTTGAGGAGATCGTTGACAAATGAGTTGTTGTTTGATGACTTTGGTTTACACTGCCCTTTAGATTCATTGGGAATGATCGGTTCTTCGCCAATATTTCATGGGACGACATGTTGATTTTTTGAACATGCCCCGCTTCAGGGGTAAATATCGGTTGGCTTCATGTAGATCCAATTTACTCAACATGCGAAAACGTGGTGTTCTCAGATACTGGTCGTTAAGGATTGATGTGGTAGACTAAACCCAATAATTGTTGATTGATGTAGTAGGATGTTAATAGACAAATATTGATTGATATAGGATAATAGTGGGATAATAATGCATATATATATATAATTATGGTCTAACAAAAACAAACCACCCCCAATAGAGGTTTAAGGTTTATGATTGAGTATACCCAATTTCAAGGGATTCTGTAAAACACCCCTCAGTGGTTGTCTTAGGAAGCTGGTTCCCCCAGCAGTGATGGAATGAACGTCGGTTTTTTTCAACGCAACTCGTAAGTCGTTCGATATCTCTACGATGTAAACCCGTTCACCAGTCGTGAGTTCTGTGCGTGCGTCAACTTGGATAATAGATTTAGCTGCTATAGCTATAGATCCCATTGGATCTCCATTGTTTCTTGGAACTTAGCCATAAATCAGCATAAATCAGCAAAAAAGATCCCATGAAAAATCATATTGAATCATATATAAAAAAATATCCATAGTTCTTGGTTAAATTGACATGTTCCTATCTGGTTGGTGGTTTGGAACATGAATTTTATTTTTCCATTCAGTTGGGAATTTTATAACCCCAACTGACGAATTCATATGTTTCAGAGGAGTAGGTATACCACCAACCAGTATATATATAGTATATTTATTATATCTTATTACATTATATCCATATATCAGTATAATTATTACCATAATACCAATAATGACTATAATAGTCATTATTGGTATTATGGTAATAATTATACTGATATATGGATATTATAGATTATTATAGTATATAGTACTATAGTATAATTATATGACATGTTCCTATTGTTGGGGCGCCCGTTGCACTCCAAAATGAGGAGATCTCCAGCATGGCACCACACCGGCCAGGCGTCTTTCGCGAGCTGGACTTTGGAAGCCTGGACTTCGGAAGTCTGTCACTTGGCTTGCGGAGTTATGGTTGAGATTTAGCCTCTGGTCATTTAACAGTTGAACAACTTTCTTTCACTTTCAGAATAAACAGTTGTTGAAGATTTACCCTCAGGATTTTGAATGATCCTCTGGTAAGACTAAACAGCAATAGTTGAAAAAAACAGAATAAACAGTAACAAACCATCCAGCTATTGGGGATCGTTGATTTTTTCAGACCACCAGAAAAGCCCTCTGGTAAGTTAACAGTTCGCTATTGGAAATGGCCATAGACACCATTGTCAATGACAATTCTAAACCAACTTTGGGGATTAACCTACTGTGGATGGTTGCGAAATCCTGCACCACCTGGGATGGTAGAAAACCTGTAGATAAAGCACCTATGAACTGGTGCAGGATTTCGCAACCATCCACCAATCCATCCGTAGCTATTGGAAATGGCCATTGAAATAGTTGACTTACCTATTAAACATGGTGATTTTCCATAGTTATGTTAGTTTACCAGAGGGTATCTCCAGTTGACTAGGACAATCGACTAGATGGGCAGAAACTAATCCAAAATAGTCTTTTGGAATCAATGGGATTATCTACCAACCAGCTAAGTTTTTTTTTGGCAGGGTATCTAAGATTGGCCATGTTGAATGGGTGAAACTAAGCTAACAAAAGTATGCTGGTATTTAGTCAAAAGCCAAAGGAATGACCCAGCTATTTCAATGGGAATTTCAGGATCCTAAAATGGAGGTACTGTACTATATAAGGCCATATTTTGGGGGAATATTCCCTTACAAAGGCCTTACATAGGCCTTATATATGGTAGGTACCTCCAATTTAGGTTCCTGGAATGGCCATTGACTATTGCTTACAGGAATGCCAGTTATAGAGGTCTCAACTTACCACGTGGGATGCACATCCAAGTCGATAGGATGATCGAGTTCTGCTTGGTGGTCTGCCTCCACAAGGGCCCGCTGTCTGTGAGTTTCCGAAACAAACCTTGATATAGACCCTTCACATCTCTATATCAACATCCCTCAGCCATTCCAACACATCCCTAAAGACTAAAACCTTCAAGGTCAAACCAAATGTCAATGCCCAGTGTCGACCAACTGCGCAAGATTGATCTTCAATTCGAATGCCAGGGCAACACCTAAGCACTGGAACATAGCCCAGTTAGTTCGATGATTTACCGATTGAACCTGCTGATGGTCCACTTCGTAAACTCTTAAATCACCAGAGGGTACATATGGGTACATCAATTTTTGGACCGTGGATTCTTTGGATTGAAAAACATCACTGTTTCATAGTTGAAAGTGGTTTATCACCTACCTTAGATGATGGTCAGCGACTCTACCATGCTGTAAAATGGAGTGGCCAGTCGCCACATGTCGCCAGGTAAGCCAGTCACCTGCTTTCGGAGAGTAGGATGATCCCTTTCAGCTCCTTTTTCAACATGGGAATTCTGATCTGAAAAAAATCTCTGGTAGATACCCTCTTTTTATTATAACATGTCTGTAGTGACAAGGACCAAAAAATCAAACCAGTTCTCACCTTCTATTGAGCAGTTTCTTCAAAACCCCTGGTTGGCTGATTCGATGAGTTCGGGGATTTTTTTTTACTACTCAAAATTTTGGGGGACCATACCCTCTGGTAAACGTTTTGCCAAAACACTATGGAACATCACCATGCGACAAAAAAAGCTGGGTAAATCTATGTAAATCCACCATTAAACTATGGAAAATCACAATTTTTCATGGGAAAACTCACTAGAAATTTCCATTTTCAATAGCTATCTATGTATGTTTACCAGAAGGAAAGTCCTGAAGTTCCAGAGATGTCCATTCTTCCAATTTTTTTGGAAGATTTTTTTGGAAGATCTGGTAGAAAAATAGTATATAAGTATATAACTAGTGTATATATATATATAGATACGTAGATGTTTTTTTTCATGGCGCAGAAAGATGTGGTTTTGTTATTGCTCAAATTGTCCATCGAAACTCAATACATCTGTCCATCCCGGGTTCATCGGTGGGTTTCCACATGACCACGTAAGTTTCCAAGCCAGACCGCAGCCGAGGGAGCCTTTCCTAGGTGCAGCAGTGGAAGAGGCGCCGAGAGGGTTGAACTGGTTACTGTAGGACTTAGGGCATTTGAACTGTAATACAGTATATTATACTCTGGGTGTATGGGGGTGTATAAATACTGTGTATAGTAACTAAAACTCTAGATGTCACTTTGTCAGTAAGCATATAGTATATAACAGTGTGTATATATATATATAGAGGGATTTCTGGTGAGGGAATGGTAGTATAATGGAGAGATAACTAATACACATTTTTCACCAAACATGGGCCAAATCATGGGAATGATTTCACTCATTAAGTGATTTTTAGGGTGGTCAATGAATAACCAACTTAAGTTGTCTACGCTATCTACAACTGGGATTTTTTTTGCGGTGGGGACGAGGCCCAAACGGTTTTCTGAGTCGTGAACTTGGGGATATATGAAAAAAAACGTTGCTAGTCTTAAAATGAATAAACACTAAAGATGTGAACATCCAAACGGTTTAGGGTTTTTCAGATGGATCCAGTACTGGGATGTCATGGGGATTTAATGGGGATTTACCATCTGGTTATTTAACATAGCCATGGAAAATCACCATTTTTAACAGGTAAACCATCTATTTCTATGGGCCATTTTCCATGGCTATGTTAAATAACCAGAGGGTAGATGCATAGCTAGTGGGATAAAAAACAAAGATGGGGAGTGATGCCGAAAACCCCAAGTGATTAAAATATCGACCCCAAGAATCGCTGTTTAAAAACTGTCAGGCCCAAGCCCCAACTCATGGGGGGATTGTAAATGCTTGCCATAGATGGGGATATTTAACATCGAATGCACTCATGAAATATATACTAGTACTGAATTTTCAGGGTTTGAATCTAGCCAGCTGAACATATTGTTTTGCAAAACATGTAAGATTGGCCACGAAATTGGATGGATGCCAGGAACATGAATGGATGGATCATTTGACAACCAAATTCGTCACAATTCTTCTGGACATATGATTTTGTAGTACCATGAATTAACCAATTGGGTTGTGAAGTACATCTCAATTATATGAACTGACACGTGTACAGTGTACAGGAAGTAGTTCTAAGCTCCAAGCCAGCAATTTGTGCGCAGAACCTTGTCACTGCTGGATTCGCACACTTTTTTTACCCTCTGGTAATTTAACATAGCTATTGAAAATGACCATAGATATAGTGAGTTTTCCCATTAGAAAAGGTGGATCTTTCCATTGGTTTTTGTGAACGTTTACCAGAGGGTACATTTTGTTTCGGTGGATTTTCAGATGAGTCTGATCCGAATCCGCCTGCAAGTTGAAGATGGAAGATGCTCCATAAAACCATTGGATTTCAAGGTGTTCCCTAATTTGTTTCAAAAAACATGCCAGAAGGTACGGTTTTGCCCCTAAATCAGCTAAAGTACGGCTGGATCCATAGAGATGTTTGATACTTTGTGGTTCTATGTTTCTTACTAGATGTATATCACCTCCAAAAAATATGAGTAATTCACCATGACAGATTCAGCATCTTCAAAATTATGGATCTCCAAAATCCCCCATGGAAATCCCCATGAATTTGATCAATGGATTGGCTTACGGGAAAAAATACAGGAACCTCCAAAATATTTATTTCATGGGAAAATCAATGGTTTCCATGGTTTCCGGTGAAGATTTTCCCCAAGAAACCAATCCAGTGATTTTACCCATAGGATCCATGTATGCTATATATGGTAACATTTACCATCAATATACCCCCAATGTTATGGATCCATTGATTTTATCACAGAAAGAACAGCGGAATTCCATGAATTCAGGTGAGCTTTTTGGACTTCGTGGTGCCTTTTGTAGTGCCGAGCCGAAGGGTCCGAAGGGTTGGTTGAAAAAGCCATGGGTTTCACCAAAGGTGGCGCTTTGGGTGATGGTTTCATCCAATTTAACCAATTTGACCGTAGAAAATTGGAACTTCATGGGATTTCATAGTGATTTCATGGGATTTCATAGTGATTTCATGGGATTTCATAGTGATTCAATGGGATTTCATAGTGATTCAATGGGACGTTTAGGTGTGATTTCATGGGATTCAATGGTAAAATGGTAAATGACCATGAAGAATTGGTATATCAATGGGATATAGTGGGTATAATCAGAATTCGTGGGATATAATTGATATAATCAACAACATGGTAATTTGGCTTAGTCTGAAATGTAAAACCCCCATATATATATATATATATATACCTACGTCTTCAAAAGGGTATCAAATTTCTGCCTTTTGGTGGAAAACCATGTTCTTGTGAAGAACGGCGTTTCTTGTGAAGAACGGCGTTTCTTATATATTAGCGATTTGGTAAGTTTTCATATGTTTTGGAACCTTCTGATCTGTAAATCCCGATCCATCCATATGCCATCATCTCCCACCAGTACCCACCGGTCACCAGGTATCTTTGGATCAGCTCTTTTTATGGAGCGGCTGGAATGGTTTGGACAAACATTCAGTCAAATGTCCTTGACAGGCATGGCAGCTCTATGAAGTGTGAATTATACCACTGGCATAGCTTCAAGGTCCATGATGTAACCTGGGTGGAAACGGTTCCTTACAATTTCAAGCTACTACTGCCACTACATCCAATCTGTCATTCTTTCATCTGAGCGCCATGGTTTTGATCCCTGCTCTCACTGATCATCGTCCTGCACAGGCACGTTGATCCCCCCTGCACATTCTTGCATGTTTTTGGCATAGATCAACTTTGGTGGTACTTGTTTTTTTAAAATCAATA
Source organism: Cladocopium goreaui (assembly GCA_947184155.2). Lineage (NCBI taxonomy): Eukaryota > Dinophyceae > Suessiales > Symbiodiniaceae > Cladocopium > Cladocopium goreaui. The sequence continues at coordinate 188,756 of CAMXCT020001857.1, forward strand.
TCGCCGGCCTTTTACCCAGTGGATCGAAAAAAGATTGGGTTGCCCACCTGACCTTGGTTGCCTGTTATGGCGGCCGACGCTTCTGTTCCCACAGGGGCTTATCTCATTGGGGGTGCCCTTGGTGCTGCGTGGGAAGCCCAGCGGCTTTTGCGCCGTCGAGTTCAAGATGAAGATGAGTCACACATGACTCGATGGTTGAACAAAAGAGCGGTGGGGGTGCCTTCAGTGAAAGCGATGCTTCTCAACAGCAAAGCTCTTACCTGCCTTGCTGAGTGGTATTGCCCCACTTTGGATTACCCGAAGTCAGTTCCCATTGACGTACTTCGAAATGAGGCAACATGCATTCATAAAGAACCATGTTCAAACACTGTTTGTATTATATACTGTTTGAACTATGTTTTGTTTGGGTTAAATTTCAAAATCCTCGCCCCTTCAGGTGGTTGCCTTTCGGGGGCTGTGTGGCGTTGAAGCGGACAGGGCATGCATCCAGTTGGATGCAGCTGGCTTAAAGCGTCTTTTTTCACATGGGATTCGGCGCTTCACATCGGGGTCAACCAACAAGGTACTGGGATTCAAAAAGAAGCTTCTTACCGCACCATGTGTTGTTTAAAAAAGAAATAAACAACTTACCAACCAAAGGGGTTCTTATTGACACTTTTCCCAGGATGAAGAGCTTGATGAGTTCTACAACGTTTTGCGAACTTACTGGGGTGAGTCTGAAGGCACCGGTGGCAACCAGGAGGAGTCTGATGATGGGTATGGTGGTGGTGATGATGATGTTGGTGGTTATCCTGATTCTGATGCTTCGACGGTGGCACGCCCCATCAATCCTGAACCTGCCATGCCCATAACTCCTGCAGAACCAGTTCCCGCCCGTGCGGAAGCAGCAGAATCTCCCAGCCCTGCAGCGACGGAAGCAACGAGCCCAGCGAGCATCCCCGAGAAAATTTCACCAGGAAGCAGTACTGATAGAGCGTCCCCGGCAAGCAGTGCTGATGGAGTTGGCGCCGCTGAAGCACCTTCGAAGGATCCCATGCCACCTCCGCCTGTCCCAAACAAACCTGGTGTGCAAGCTTTGGTGAAGCTGCGGATCAAAGAGTTGGAGTTACTCAGTTTGCCAATTAATCTACCATCCTTCTACTTGAATTGGGGGGGTTCTAGGTTGTTAAGAGATTGTTTATGTGTTTTTCCTCTCTTGGAACCATCTGCTGAGGCAACGCTTGGCATCGAAGAAGGCAAGTGAAGCCACAAAGACCTTTTGTGCCTTGTCTAGCTTTGAGCTGTTGGGGCAGTAAGTGGTGTGGTTTGTGTCGGTGGTGGTTTTGGTTTTTTCAGCATGTTTGAAAAAAGAACGGATTCCCATCTTTCCACCCCCTTCCCCTCAACTTGTCATGTGGGTCATCCAACCCAAGGTGCGGACAATGCTGAGACACAACCTTTGGAAGAATCAGCCTGCGATCACATCTTGAGGGCCAAGACCTTGGAGTTGGGGGAAGCATGGACTGATTCAGAGGGGTCGCCGCCGTCGCCGAAACCACTTGCTGAGCTCCAGCGAGGGAAATCTACGGTTGACATTGGTGCTGCTGATGCTGCTGAAGTGCTAGAAGAACCTACCGGGAAAAGCGAAAATCATGAGGAGCCACCTGCTACCCAACCTTCCCCAGAACCTGCGGATGAGAGCAGCATGGGTGATGAAGTATACCCTGACCTACCAAGCACACCTGAGACGCCCATGGTGACCCGGGATGACCAAAGGGCTTTGAAGGAGTTGAACGAGTTGGGAATCCAGAAGCCCAACGCGAAAGCTGCTCCCAAAAAGAGGGGCAGACCACCTTCAAAGAAAACTCCATGTGTCTTGAAGAGGCCCGCAGCCAGGGCACCCGCCAAGAGCAAGAAGATCACCGAGGAGCCAGAGGAGGTGCAGTCTGAGGGAGAAGAGATGGTCGATGGCACCCAGCACTACTCCCCTTCACAGTCACCTGTCTCGCCGAAGAATTTGGAAAAGAAGTTTGATGCTGCTGACCCCAGCCCTGAGCATGACACAGTGGCTGGTCGTCGCAAGGCTGCAAAGCGCCAAGCTTCGGATGAGGATGAGAATCCCAAACCCAATGAGAAGAAGAAGAAAGGAGAAGTTTCGAGAGAAGATGACGATGGCAAGGAGGACCCGCCCAAGACTCGCAAACGAAAACAGAAGGCTGCTGACACAGAGAACCCAATGACCAATGGCAAGCGCACCAAGAAACCCGAGGACAAGAAGGATGGCAAGATTCCCCATGATGATGGTAGCAACTTAGTGGTGAGCAAACGAGGATCGGGCCCACGTGTCTCATTTGCTGGGCGTGTGCCTCCCAAGAATGAGCAAGCCAAGCAGCGACATGAGGTCATGGTTGCCACCTACAAGGATCAGATCGGCCCCTTCGTCACCAATGGAAGTCAGGTCGAGGACAGGTGTTCCAAAAAGTTTTTTGTGTTTGCCAACTAGTTTCGTCCACCACCATTTCAAACCCTTTCAGGTCCTTTGGTGGAACTGGGCATTCAAGAGCCTCCTCAATTTGCCGAAGCCTACCCTCCAAAAGTACCAGAACATGGCATCTCAGAAGGCCATTTCTTTTTGGCAGCAGCCCCAGATGAAAGCCTACAGGAAGCCGTGAGCTCCATACTTTGACACTCTCGGGCGCGACTATGGGGTGTGGTTGCCCTAATCTTGTTCGACTGTGGCTCATCAGCTTAGATTGCCTGGGGTGAAGCTAATTGCACAGTCGGAACTTGAAACCCCATCTATATTGAAAAAACCCTGCACCTTTGTCATGCTTCTTTATTTTCGTTTCTGCGATTGAGATCATTCCTGTGCTTCTGCTAGCTTCTAGTAGTGGCAACGGCTGGTGTGGCCTAATTTTGGCACATTAGATTGGCGATTTGACTTCGGAGCTTTGGACTTTAGGGAGAAAATGTGATGGCAGCTAGTCCGGGGGTACTAGTCATCTTATAATTTGGTGGCCAACTGTTTGAACCCTTAAACCCACGTTGCATCCCCACGCAGGTATGCCGAAAAGATTTTCTGCAGCCTTGGCTGGCATGGGTTACTACTCTGGACGACGTGCTTTCTGGCATGTTTGACCCGGGTCGGCTGGGAAGCAAAGCTGCAAAAACATTGAGTCAAATTAGATTTACGAATAAAACTTGTATAGATCACCGAACTGTTTTTGTTTTGCTAGCTCGCATGTGCTGTCATGCACCACCTCAGCATACCTCAGCCAATTTCTTGGCTGAGAGTTTTCCCTTTTTGGTTGGAAAAGGGCCCTGTTTGAGAGCCATGCTGCCTGAAGAGTTCGATCTTGTGGTGAGAAGACTTATAGCACTTGGCGCACCAAAGGATGCTCAACTTAGTATCCCAGCAATTATTGGGTTAAATAAAATATATTGTTTGTGGGGTTATACATTATCTTGGTGTTTCATACATACAATATATAAACATCATGTTTGGTTTTGAGTCACCAAGAAGTTATGAATGGCTAAAAAATCTATGGGGTTGTGGATCACTATCGGCTTATGATGACTATGGGGTCAACAATCGTTGTGGGAGTATTATCCATTTATGGATGACTACTGGGGTAAAACAATCCTGTTGGGGATATGAATCGCTACCGGGGTATTCAGTAGTAAGTTATATATATATATATAAACATTATATATAATTATATAATTATGTGGTTTTGAATCATTCCATTCATGAAAAAACCGTTTTGGGGTTGTAAATTCATCATGTTATTAATCATCACAGCCAAGAAAATGACTAGACATAGTCAGTCATAGTTCTCAAAACATGGGTAATCATACAGACCACGTCCAGCCCGCTCAGGAGTTCGTGTTTCTGCTGTTGATGTGCGGATGGCTTTCATATGTCAAGTTTGAGAAGGGGTCCGGCTGGACTGTGGTGGATCTCTTTTGTGGAAAAGCAAGGATTTCAAAATTGGCAGCTGCACTTGGCCTAAAGACTGCCAGTGTTGATGTGAACATTCCTAGAAGGTTCAATCGCCAAAGAAAATCCAATCGGTCGCGTTTCCCCAAACGAAATATGATGGACTTTAATGGTCACGTTGGCTTCCCGTTCCTTAGTTACAAACAGCCTTTTTCTTTTCCCCACCGTAGGGGGGGCACCACCAAGTAGGATTCCCTGCAACCTGTCCCTGGGGAGTCTCCTGGTGCTCAGGCTCATCTTGATCCTGCTGATCCAGAGTTCCTTCGCGGCTGTGCTCGTGTTCTGTGGAATAGTATGTAGCACATGGGTGTCCATCAATGTTGGTACTAGCAAACGGTCGATACTAGTACCAGGAGGTGATCATGGTTCGGTTGCCACCAGACGTGGCAACATCATGTGTGCGAGGACCAGGGTTTACGTTCTCCATGAATTGGTAATCAAAGTTCATTAGACTTTTCAAAGCCAGTGCTTCAAAGTGTTGGAAAGAACCTGAAGGTTTCTTAATAACTTGATTTTAATAATGGTGGTTCAAACAGTATCAACTTGTAGCATTGTCCTTTTCGAGCCCCAGGATGAGTTTGGTGTTGCTATTGGTTTGCTGTATGGATGGAAAATTTGTAGCTGAAAATCCACATTCTACATTGGTGTTTCTCTACGAGCCCTTCTTGAAGGCAGTACGGCTGCTCAAGCAGGCTAGTCTAAAGGCGTGGCTTCTTGAACAAATGGTTTGAACATGTTCTCCCCTAAATGAAAATTGTTGGATGGTTCTTTTGGGGTACCTTTTCCAATTTGCTTTCATGGGGTGCCGATCTTTGTATTCCAAGCCTATGAGCAAATCCAACCCCCAAGAGGTCCTCCTAGTAGCCACCTAGCAATAGCTATTGTGCCCAGGAACCTAGGGATCCGGGGTGCTGGGAACGGGCTGTGGGTAACCAACTCTTTTTTTTGGAAGTTGAGTTTCCACAAAGTGTCAATGGGGTTCGGGGAATACAACAGCCCTTTATTAAAAACAATGCTGAACATGATTGAACCCTGATATTCAGGTGTACCAAATCTACATGTGGATGGCTGCATTCAACCACCCAACGCCGAAAAGAACAACTTTGGTTTCCAACAGTAAGGGGATTGCACGTCTTCAGACTGGCAAGCTGTCAAAAACCAAACAGAAGGGGACCATCCGTACTGCAACCAAATACGTGGATGGGCAGGGCAGGGTCCGTTACAAAGGGACGCCCGAGCTGCGTTCAACCCAGTGCTTTGGAATATACTTAGCAACAGGTGTACCTACTGTTCAACAGTTATGTATGGTAGTATAGATGTGTCTTTTCAAGTGGGAACTTGATTGATCATACCTTTCATCAAACTAAGGACGTACACAGCAACATTTGCAAAAGCTGTGATCCAAATGATTCCCGATATGCAGAATGAAGGATCAACATGGACTGAACCTGCCCCTTGGTTCTGTAAAGTTCATGTACATACTGCAACAGCTGTCATGGTGCACAGTATGACACACTCATGGAACTTCAATGGGCATCCTTGTTTTGGTGAGGTCACCCCTTCTAGTCTGCCCATCTTTACACCACTCCTACGCGTGGCCCAGGTGGATCTCACGACGCCCCTCCCAGAGTTGTTCGGGAAACTTGAATGGTCGGAGCTGCCTGAAGCCAATTTGGCGGATTGTTTGCTGTACCTGCGAGGACGTGACAAATTGAGAATTCCTGCGGAATTTCGACCATATCTCCCCACTGAGTGGTTGGAGTAGAGAGTTGCAAACGCATGGGAGAATCAATGTAAAAAAACAAGTTCCAAAAAAAATGTCATTTTTTGCAGCGGCGACTTTAGGCGACAAAACGGCGACATTACCCGACCAAACGGCGACATTGGCCGACCACCCCAAAAACATGGTTTTTGCAACTCTCACAAGTTGTGCTTACAACTTACGAATGTCATGTTTCCAATTCAATGCCTTCTAAATTGGGGAGGCCAATTCACTGGAACATCTCAGTCTGGTCCACTGACAAAAAGGGATCCCACTGTTTCTTGTAAGGTGATAATGCAATGCTGTGATTGTGCCAACAAAATACTGATGAGTAAGCCCCATTAGAGGCGCTGAATTCAAAGTATCCATTAAAATCCATTCAAGGTGTTGTTTATTCAATGATCCTAGATGGAAACATGCCATAGCGTTTACCTCCTTAGCCATTCGAAGATCCAGAGATCCATCCTGAAAGCCGCAGAGACTTGCCTGCTTCATGCCGCCCATCGTGAGCAAGACCTGGTCGGGCACCAGCTTGGAGGATGCCATGAACTTGACTCAGGCCACCCATGAAAAGCATGCGTCCCAGTGTGAGGAAGACATGGTCCGAGAGTTAGCAGAATCTCCATTGAACTGGACTCCAAAACTTTATTTCCCTTCCAGTTTCCAACAGGTGGTATACAATAATCTGCTTGGGTTTCAAGCTTCAGTTCTTCAGCAGGGCTTTCTTACATAAATAACCCAATAGCTAGCCACTGAAGTTACTGGTATTGGATCATCCTTATATTGGGGTGGGTTAGTCACAGAAACAAGAAAAACAACCGGGGGAAAAAGGGTTCAAGTACATTATAGTTGAACCCATTATTTGTTTGCAATTTTGATCCCATTAGATGTCGGTCCAAAAATGGAGGTAACCCCATTTCATTGACTACACGACAGTAATGTTATTTTAATCAGGAATTTAAAACTATCCTAGATATGATTGCCCAACATGTCCACTTTTTGCCCTGTCAAAATCCTTGATTGGGAACGGTCCAATAATAGTGACAAACCCTTACTTATGATTCAGCGTATCCCTGGTAATCCTAGGAACTGCGAGCTTGGCTGGAGCAAAACCAGACTGAAGTGTTGCCCAAGGATGGTCGACCTGTTGCTGCCCCACTTCGGGCATCCTCACCCATCGTCGTATCCCCATCAGTTTGTGAAGGCAAGGATTGGCAAAGTGAGCAGACTGACAGGAGCCCCTGCTTGTCTCCAGCTCCCACCGTGCCAGACGTTCCGGCTGAGTTTTTAGATGACGATGTTGAAGATGATGTTGAGCCGACTCAAAAGGTACCAGACCCTTTGGCCCCAGGCTCAGCTCACCCCGAGAAACCGATGATGAACTTAGATGGGGTTAATGCAGCTGAAGTTCCTGCTTTTGGGGATCAATCGGCACCACGCTTTGATGTTGGGGAACACCACATTTCAGCAAATGCCGTTCGTCAGAGAGCCAAGAGAATTTTCACCCCACGAGCCGATGGAAGCCTAAAGGTTTCTGAGACTATCTTCAATGAGTGGAAAGGTAAGGGACAGGCCAGGAAAAACTTGGAGCAGATCTTTAAGAGTGTTGGTTACGACCCTGACCCTTAGTTTGAATTTAAATTTCATTTTCTGGGTCTTTCCGGATTCCTTTACATCCCACAACTCCTGTACATCCCATTTCTGATCATTACTGTGCTTATTCCACCCCGCTTGCTAAGGAAACTTTCTGTGCAGAGGTGGAGGTGCTCCGGCAGGAAATGCAAAGCTCAGAGCTGGTGATCGAAGGGGAGTTCTTATCCCATGACCAGATGGTTCAGAAGGGTTTTAGCGAGCATTTCGGCAAACAAGTATCAACAAATTATACATTCCTTTAACATTAGCACTCGCCCATTTCCATCTAATTATGTGTTTATAAGCCATGGTCTCCCTGCCATTAAGGCAGCGGATGGAGGCGATCAAGAAACACTGCAAGACCAATCCCAAAAAGCTCATGAGGCCCGCACTGTTGAATGCAGCCCAAAGTCCAGCCCATAGTCCCACACGACCCTGCATGCACCGCAGCGTTGCTGGCAGGAAAGATACCTACGAGAACCTGTGGATGTACTACGTGGAATTGGCAGTCAAGGGGAGCCACAAGACTCTTGGCAGCATGTGTCTCGACCGTGTCCCAAAAAACGAAGTGCTGTTTTCTCGACAGTTGATTCGCTGTGCAACTAGTTTGATGTAAGGAAAGAGTCCCGATTGGACATCCGAAAGCGGGTCCGGTTTGAGGAAACCGGCGTGGGTTCCATGGATGCCCCTGTTGAATTTGATCACCACGATGCGGAAGGCCCATCAACAGCTTTCCTGTAAACCCATGGTTATTTAGCATGCAACTGCGATCTATGTTTTGAACATATTTTATCCATGGCTGATGCTTATACCAATTTTTCCCTTAATCCTGTCCAGGGCTGGATGACTCCGACATCGACAAGATCGAGGAGCAAGAGTCAAAGGAAGCCACCCAGCGAAAGGGAAAGCAGATTGGACTGCCAGAAATTGATCCTGATGCTTTGCCCAGCAGCATGGTCACAAAGTATTTGTTTCTAGACTGCACTTAGTGTCCCCATGTTTTTTTCAACCATTTCTCCAAGCAAATCCCTCAGTTGACCCAGTCTGCCTGGGTCAGCGCATGTGGCTCCAGGACAGCTCTGGCCAAGCGCATGAAGAAAATGCAAGACCTGGCCGATAAGTTCAACGCACCGAAGGCTGAGGATCTGACTGAGATCCAATCCAGGTTCCTAGGATCCAACAAGTTATATACCCGAAGCTGAAGTGGTTGAAGTCAAAAAGTCATGGTAAAGACTTGAATCGTTTGAGGCTGAAGATCTCGATCTCGAAGTCCATCAATGACATGGAGGGGGTTCACAAGGAGATGTCTGATGACTACTCCAATGGGGTGATTACGGGCTACAGCAAGAAGCTACTTGTTCTAAATTAGTTGTCATGGAGCCAACATGGAAACAAAATGAAGAAAACCATAATTTTTGTCTTTAGGGCTAGCTTTAGGGCTAGCTTTGCTCATCCCAAATTATTTCTTGGCCCAGTGAAATCCAGGTCAGAGCTTGCTCTCAAAACAAAGCTTGAGACTGTGCAGAAGATGCCCGAGACTCAAAACAAGAATGTTAAAGATTGTGTCGAAGCCTGAAACAATATCTTGAAATTCTAATAGTGCAAACGTATTATGAGTCTATGAGTTCTTCTTTCATCTTTGCATTCCTAAGGGCCACTGACTCCCTGTCATTGGAGGCCCGTTCCAGGTCGGGTTTGGGACATCAGTCAATTTCATCTAGTTACCCACAGTTGTTCCCAATGCCTGCTGATGTCAATTAGTTTCAACTTTGGGAGGCCTTTCCTCCCGAAGTCGGCCTCACCGGGAGAGGCCTCGGGCTGGTGCCAAATCGAAGCCCAGGGCACGACCTAAGGTGCAGCCAAAGATGGCCCCCAAGGCAAAGGCTCAAGCAGTGAAGTTTGAGACCCCCCCGGCGAAGCGCCAACGCTCTGCAAAGTGAAGTCTTCAATCATGTGACAATGGACAATGTTAGTTTCATTACATGCTTTTCACGTTGAACAGATTCAGCGTGCGCAGCATTCAGTTCTTTAGATCTTGGGGTTGCTTGAGCTAGTGACACCTCAGCCTCAGCCATGGAATTGTTCAGTGGCAATACATTCTGTTCCAAAAAAATGAACCAATTTCATTTTGCTTCGTTACTGGCAAGGGGAATGTTGCAGCTCAAAATGACAATGTGTGCAGAACACATGTTGTCCGTCCGTATCTTACAGCACATGGCCCATTCTGGTCCTACCAATCCTCTTTCTGATCGGTGCCGCATTCCAGCAAGACAAAAAGGTTTCTTATTCATGAATCTGAAGTCTATCGTTTTTATTTGAGTTTTCGGCTATGTTCTCCTGGATGCCAGGTGCTAGAGATTTGGAAGGTGATCCTCACTTAGCGCATGAATATGCTGAACTACTTGGTGATGGAGTCTGGTTCTCATACTTTCTCAATATCGTTTTCTCAAGGTAACCTGACTTTGAAAACTTGATCATGATCCATCCTTGTCCCTTCTCATCCCCTCGCTCGTGGCCAGCTGAGGCCCCAGCAGCCAGGTTGGAAGCTTTCGGTTGTCAAGCTCGAAAAGAACTTGGTGAGCATACCTTGGGTAAACAAACAGGAAATGCTTCCAGGGCAGCCCATGCATTTGTGAACAGATGGGGTCTTACCTGGAAAGTTCCTTTCACAGACTTCACCCTTGAGAACCACCACGGGGAGACAGTTGTGGTTTCGTACATCAGCCCAAAATCCTTTGTACGATTCCTGCTGAAGAATGCTCCCGAAGTGTTGACGGGAGGAGTTATTGAACTTGACAAAGGACAATCCCAACTAGAAGGTTTCTGGAGGAACTATGAGGCATTTCATCCTACACACCGGCTGTTCCAAGAGAATCATGCAATTCGAAGCCCCCGGAATACACTGGCAATCTGTTTTCATGGAGATGAAGGTAGAGGGAAAAAAAGGGAAATACTGCTGTGATCATGTTTGAATCGTGCTTGGGTGTGGGAACTGCTTCGAATATCCGTGAGAAACGCAGACATGATGAGTGTGATGACTGCACCCTAAGGGGACCATGTGCCAAGCGTTTCAAAACCAATGCAGGAAAAATGAATTGTGGCAACCTACCAGATTGTGCACCAGCGTGCTCTTACCAGGAGCACAACACGAACCTCACCAAGTTCGTTCTGTCAATTCTTCCAAATGATCTTTACAAAGAAACCAATGGTTTGGAGTTGGTTTTGCAAAAAGTTTGCGATGACTTCAAGGAATTGTTTGAGACTGGACTTGAGATAGATGGTCAAAGATGGTTCGTTGCCCTTACTGGCTTGAAAGGAGATCTCAAATGGTACGAGAAGATCGCCAACTTAAAACGATGTTTCAACAAACAGATTGGAAGTGGTCTCCAAATGTGCCATGAATGTGAGGCGGGTTCACCCGACATTCCCTTCGAAGATGCTGGTCATTTTCCATGCTGGAGGAACCATTTGTTCCAAAATCGACCCTGGGATGTTGCTCCAACAATTACAAGAATACCGTTTGAACCTTTGGATGAATCTGGAAAACCTGAGCGGGTTCTTCGTCGAGATCTGTTCCACAATTCCAAAGTTGGTTTGCTCAGGGATTTTGTGGGGTCTTCGGTGTTGCTCCTTATCTTCCTTGGCTACTTCAAAGACCAAGGGCCCGGCGTCTCGAACAGACGCGACATCTGCCTGCAACGAGGACACAGACATTTCTACCTGTATTGTCTATCAACTGGTGGGAAACCTGGTCTCAGAAGTTTCAGTCCGGTGTTCTTCAATGCCAAAAAGCAAACAGATTATGGGTGGGTCAATGCGAAAGGTTCTGACGTGACACTTCTGGTGAAGTGGTTGGCAGTGTTAGTCAAAGGATTGATGAATGACCCATTGGCTCAAAGTTACATTCCAACCCTGACTTCTATGTACTTGGGGGCTGTGTGTGTGAGAACGTGGCAAAGGACCCTTTACAGCCATGGTCTTTGGTTGCCACGACATTGTGCAATGTGTGTGTACCAAGAGCTCTACGAATTTTTGAAGCATTACAACGGTCTAGCATTTCGATGTATCAATGAGCACTCTTTCACTGGATATGCGATGAAATCAAAGTACCATATGCTGTCACACACCGCACAAGAAATTGCAGTTATGTTGGACGATCCATCAGTCGAGTTTGTACCATCGCCTTTGATCTTTTCAGGGGAGATGAACGAAGATGTAATCGGAAAATTAGCACGGTTGTCACGCCGTGTGGATTCAAGACTCCAAATGAAACGAACACTGCAGCTTTACCTTTGCAAAGCCAAAGCTGTTCACCGAAGATTTCGGAAATCAAATGCAAACTCCAAAAAGTGATTTACATGGCATGCCTGTGCGTTCTAATTTGACAAAATCAAATTCGCTTAAGGTGAATTTTGGTTGGGCTGCAGGGGCCCTGCCTCTCATTCGATGCTGACATAGCCAATCAACGAGACGAGGAAAAATTTCTCTGCTGATCAGGCAGTGAGGTCATGGGCTGTGGAGTTGGGAAGCCTTCAATGGTTGATACTTGTTTTTCATCTGATTTGTTAATGACATTGGTATCCAACTACTGTAGGTGCAATCCATAACCCACAAGCTGACTGTAATGGAGCAGCGCTGGCCGGGCAATGTTTTCACCCAAAAGATCCTAAAGAATCAAAGAACCTCATGGTATGCCAATTTTTTGTGGCGGCATTTTTTCGATGGCAACGGCAGTTTTTTACAAGAACGGCAGTTTTCAACAAGAACGACTAAAATTTCTGCCTTTAGGAGCAACGGCAGAAAAAAGGACCACATGGAGGTTGCAGGTATGCATATAGCATATTAATGGGAACATGTGATGATACATCGCCGGATGTTGGGGTACCAAAAAATTCAACTTGGTGACTTGATTTTTCGATGAAGAAAATGGGCTTCAACCATCAAACATGGTGATGTACCCGGCCTGGTAAACATACAAAAAGCTATTGAAAATTGCCATAGAAATAGTGGATTTTCCCATGAAGAATGGTGATTTTCCATAGTTATGTTAGTTTAACATGGTGATGTAATTGGATTTACAGGGAATGAACTGGAATACGATGGGATACAACCTACCTGAAGGGGTGCAGTTAAGGCTACTTTTATGGTTATTACCCCCATAACTATGGTGAACCATGGTGACACGTGTCCACTTATAACTGGAATTGCACTTTCAACTTAAACGTATTTGGCAGATCACTTAAGTCCATTTAAGTGATATATATATATATATATATATCACCAACTATATATAACCAACCAGTTGCAGCAGTTGAATCCCATGGCCAGAACCTCGAACTATGGAGATGTTGCGACGTGTGATACATTCGATGGGGTACCTTAAATTGTGCCATATTCGTTTTTGTTTTTTGAGGATATGCATGAACATTGGATGGGAAAATCTGTGGAAAATCTCTTGACCTGGATTTGAGGCTAAAAAGAAGGGCCTTTTTGATTTTCCCCAACCAAGCTGAGTAAGTCGGACAGCTCCGCAGATACCAAGGCTGGCCTGGTTTCAGCTGGTAGCTTCTACCAAGTGAGGAAGGAAAGAAGGTCCGGGCGTCTGCCCAAAAAAGGCGTCGGCCGGCGAAGGTTAACATGTTTGGAACATGTTTGGTACAATGTAGTGCCCCCTGCTTACAGGTTTATCTTATCAATCCATCTGACTACGCTTACAATCACCAATAAGCTACTGAGAAATCATTTCGTATGTTTGGTAATGGCATGTGATCATGATCTGAAACTCTCCACTTAAAAAATAAAAATAAAAAAGGAGGGAGTAGTTTTTTTGCTTGCGTACGAAGCAAAAGAAGAGCCGCGTAGTCCATCCAAGGCTCACAGAAATTCATTCCCTCAACTTTCCAATGATATGAACGGGTGTTTCAAAGCCGTCATGGCGGATCCCCAGTCGTCGCCATGGGTTGAAAAACACGATTAGGCCATCCATCAGGAACTGGAAAAATGATTGCATTGAGTCACCCAGTTCTACGGCCACCGGCCAACGTTTTTTTTTGAATCTACAAAAGGCGGGGCCGCGGGGCCTCCAAATGATAGCGAACAGTTCGATAAAATATCTCCCAGAACAAGGTTTTGTGTGGGTTTGTGGTGATACAAAAAAACATACTAGAACTGTGGGTAATAGCGTTTATAAACCAACTTATAACTTGGAGGCGGCCACCTTGTTGTGGAAAAATAACACATACGGATGGTGACTGCCAAAAGCAAAAGCCAATACCCGATCCATTTGCGCTTGGGATTGTCAATTTCTGCAGAGCCATTTGGCTGGCGGTTTGTCAGAAACAGGCGCATGATGCAGCAAGCTGTATTCTGAATGCAAGTTGCTGTTTATTCTTTTTCCCAAGTTGGCATCCACCATTGATGTGAATCGATTTGGTGGTTGGCATTGGATGGCAAATCCAAGTTGATCAGTCAAGTAGCTAGATTCTGTTCATCCAGATGGCCGGTGAATCAAACCGCACATATTCTGGTTGGTGGTTTGGAACATTTTTTATTTTTCCATATATTGGGAATAATAATCCCAACTGACGAACTCATATTTTTCAGAGGGGTAGGTATACCACCAACCAGTATTCATAATACAATTTGAGTTCTGTTCGTTCTTTGAGTTTTTCAATTGCGGACAACAAAGTCATTGAACTTTGAAAGTCGTTCCATTCCATAACACATCATCCCATTGCTTCAACTTAGGAACAACTTTTAAGTTCTCAATTTGAACCAGTTGCTGTTATGGCCCAACTAACAGTTCGAAATGGAATTATAATTCCTATAACTGAGGTTATATATCATTATATATATTCCCATTAAAAGATAGTTGGCCCCCCTTAACAGTTCTAAATGGAATTATAACTCCTATAACTAAGGTTGTATATCACCTATAAACTATAAACCAATTCATAACCTGGTTGGTGGTTTGGAACATGACTTTTATTTTTCCATATGGGAATGTCATCATCCCAACTGACTTTCACTCCATCATTTTTCAGAAGGGTGGGTTGAAACCACCAACCAGTAACTGTTAGTTGGGCCACAACTGTGGTTCCATCAAAGATCCCATGGAGACAGCCCGACCATGGCGGGCTACCCATGGCAGGCTGCGGCCTTGGCGAGTTTTTTGAACCGGGCTATCATAGACCACCGAAAAATATGAAGATTTAAACCATCAAACATGGTGATTTTATGGATTTAAACCATGAAAAATGGTGATTTTTATGGGATTTCACCCATGAAAAATTGTGATTTTATGGGATTTCGTTCCGATTTACAGTAATCATCAAAAATGTGGATTTCAGCATGAACAAATGTGATATCAAGGTGATTTTTTGTGGGTGTATAATGTATAATCATCATTGATGGGATATAGTCAACAAAATGGCAATTTGGGTGTGTGGCCCCCTACCCCTGAACTAGGGGTACCCTCAAATCATCCATTTCAATGGGATTTTCCATGATTTTCCATGAAATAAAGCTACCATTTTTGTGTACCCCCATTTATGGAAACCCCCATATTGGACATCATGGATTATACACCCAATCCCATCCCATCAACCAAGGCCATATATTGGGAATGCCACAGTAGTGAGCTAATGAGCTCCAGTCACGGGTTGTTGATTTCAGACACATTTTTTTGGACAGCTGTTCCCTCTATTTTACCCTCTGGTAAACAAACATAGCTATTGAAAATGGCAATTTAATTTGTTGATTTACCTATTAAAAATGGTGATTTTCCAGTTCGTTATGTAAACGTTTGCCCGAGGCTAGATCATAATCCCCAGTGACAAATATTTGTGGGGTGGGTGGAGAGCACCAATGACGGCTCAAGTGGGTTTAGACTTAGGGACTCAAAAAAACATCAAAAATCATTATTTGGATAAACTATGTTGGGGTAGATGAGTTGCTGTAAATGATTGTAAATGTATCCTAAGCTGGGCCATGGTGTTTCGGCTAGAGTGCAGCTAACAAATTGTCCAACAGCAACTGGAATAGCCAGGGACAGAAGTGCAACTAACAAATTGTCCAACAGCAACCGGAAAAGCTAGGGTGCCTGAAATGTAGTGGTCAACCACTATGCGTCTTGATTGTTTAAAGTTTTTACTTGATCAATGAATTGGACTATAATTTTCCTTTGCCAGCTTGGATTACCAGACTGCAGCTCAATAAACCTCGAAGTTTTATTTTGCCTTGATTATGATTGAACTGTATATGAATCTTGATGGGTTTATCTGGCTTTGGAGAGTTGCTGGGTATTTCTTGCAATGTTTATACGAAACGAAATGCACCAGCCAGATATCAGTTTTTTTTGCGGGTTCAGGGTATGTAAGACTAGATTTATAGTTGTTAGTGACTTTGGAAAAAGGAAATTATGCTTAATTACTACAGTTTGTGTTGTTGATGAATTGAATAGTAACCCTCGGAAGGAAAACATGTCTGACTCTTGATTTAGTAGGTATTTACTTTGCTGTGTGAGGCTTTCCATGATTCATCTCTGGTTGGTGGTTTGGAACATGAATTTGATTTTTCCATATATTGGGAATTTCATCATCCCAACTGACGAACTCACTCCATCATTTTTCAGAGGGGTGGGTTGAAACCACCAGTTTCACGTGTCTTGTGGTAAAATCCCTCGCGAGGTGTTCTGCCAGTGGTTTTTGTGGGCGGAATTCCGGACGGGGAGTCCGGACATGTCCTGAAATGTCCTGAGCTTGGAAGGGATATCCTGTGTCATAATCCCCGTTTACAATAGCTACGTTGCTGCCAATAGATCCAATAACATAATAAGTATGTTTTTTTGGGTGGTTTATAAAGCAACATACATGACTCGGTTTAATAACCATGGTTTATGATAACTATAAATCCAGTAACATGAAAATAAGTATGGTTTCTGGTACTTATCACATCTTATCACTATAGTTACCCTCTGGTTATTTAACATAGCCATGGAAGCCATGGTCCATTTATAGATGGTTTACCTATTAAAAATGGTGATTTTCCATGGCTAACTGTTAGTCATAACCAGATGGTAATGGGACCTAAACCAACAAACTTATAACTGGAGTTCACCTTGTAGAGAGATGGAGCTATCCTATGACTTAGAAAGTTGAAACCATGGTGACAACTGGGGATTCCCCATGACTTCAGAACTCTCCATTGGTTCTGATATAGTTCGGATATAGTTCGGATATAATGGGAGGTAACCAACGCTAGAATTGGGAACAGTGATCAATATTTTCATGGTGATGAAATTGGATCAAGTGGAATGAACACAATAAACTTGATATCATATGGGTGTGTTTGAAAACGGTGGATGTGGGCACCAAAATGGTAATTTTGATACGGCGAATGATAATAGACCAGTGAATGTAGAGCTACCCTATTTCTAGACAAAACAAACATTGGACTTACCCTCTGGTAATTTAACATAGGTATTGAAAATGGCCATTTATAGTGAGTTTTCCCATTAAAAATTGTGATTTTCCATAGTTATGTTAGTTTACCAGAGGGTAATCTAAGACTTGATGAATTTGTGTTTGAGGCAGAATTCTTTTAAGAACATGGTCGCATTATGGAAGGCTGAATGAATTGATGTGAAGAAATGTAATTGCATGACAAATCTTCAAATCAATAGAAATCATGTGTATTTCTCCATTAATATGACGGTTTTTGCAGCGCAGCAGGGCGCAGCAATCCAAGCGGACTGGGCGGACTTCATTTTGACTTAACCCCACATGAAACGCAGCGATTTTGCAGTGAGGCCAACGAAAAAATAAATGGTCAGAACTGGTTTTACGTTTCCGAGATCTTGGATCTATGAGTTCCATCCGAAACAAAATAAACAATGATACACAATGGGAATGTGTGTTTTTTTGATGATCCATTCATCGAAAACATGAAGACAGTAGGATCCTCTTTGCATGTGTTTGCATTTTCTTGGGTCGGAGTTGACAAGGAAAACACTTTATAGAAAAAAAATGAACTGGTGAACCAATTCATTTTTCAATTTCCCAAATTAGCATTTTGCTGATATCCCCTTAAATCCACGTTCAATTCCATTAAATCTGTATCGAATCCTCATGGAATCATTAAACACAACAATAAATCCCACTCAATCCGCATGAAATTCCCCGTGAAAGCCGACAAAAAATCCCTCTGTGTATTGGATCCCCATGTCCCCATGATTTTCAGGAAATCGCTGATCTTGCCGTGGATAACTCCAACGTTTTTTTGCGACAGGACGCTGCTGCATCTGCCACATCTGCCTCATTGGCAAAGAGGTACCGGAAGGGTGGCGGAGGTAGGTCAGCTTACCCTCTGGTAAACTAACAGTTAATCATTAATATATTATGATTATATGATCCCCCAGATAGATTATATATACAGCTACTACTTATACCCAGCTTATCATCCATTTGGATAGGATTTCCCATGAACTAAACCGTAATTAGTAATAGACCATCCAGCTATTATCTTTGATTTGTTTCAGACCACCAGAAAAACCCTCTGGTAAACTAACATGTTGCTTTTGAAAATGGCCATTTAGTTCATTGATTTACCCAGCTATAAAATGGTGATTTTCCATAGTTATGTAAACGTTTACCAGGGGGTACCTATCTTCAGGCTCCGTTTTCGCTAAGTTGGCAAACAGAACTTGCACAACTGCTGACTTTATGGTCAGTATATCTGGGTAATTCATATAGACATTCATAGTGACCTCACTATCCTCCCGATCGAATCATGGTTTTTATAGGGGAATCAACCACAAATGGCCGAACTTTTCAGGTGAATTCTAATGGTTTACAGTACTTAGAATCACTAAATATCATAAACCATGTAGTTATAAGTTGCTGAAGATAACTACAAAATAACTATGGTTTACCCTGTGGTTATTTAACATAGCCATGGACCATGGCCAATTTATAGATTATTTTCTCAGCTATAAACCTCCATTTATAAGGGATTTTCCATGGCTATGTTAAATAACCACAGGGTAAACCATAGTTATTTTCTAGTTATCTTCAGCAACTTATAACTACATGGTTTATGATATTTAGTGAATTTAGTGATTCATAACCACATTGTATGATATTTATAACTATAATTCATGGGGGTTATAAATCAACTTATAGCTGACGGGCACCTGGCCCTAGCTAGCCATCTTGAAGCTCCGAAAAAGGTCGCCGAGTTGGACGACGGAATTGCAGCTGTTGAGTCTGTTGAGCGAGGTGCGGGGTACCAAGATGTACCAAGGAACTGGGGAAATGGAGCTGTTTCCATGGCAGAAAATAGTTATATAATTATGGGTAATAATGGATAATGATGGATAATGATGGATAATGATGGACAATAATGGATAATGATTGATAATAATGGCTAATAATGAATGATGATGGATAATGGTCCAACTAACAGTTATTTTTATATGATTACCCTCTGGTAAACGTTAACAAAAAACTATGGAAAACCACCATGCTATTAATGGGTAAATCAACGAACTAAATGGCCATGTTCCATAGCTATGGTAAATTACCAGAAGGTACCGGGTATATGATGTATTCAGAAAGTATATTTTGAACATAATTAGTTCAATTTAGTTAACAATAATGTTGATTTACTCTCCGTAGCTAGTGGACATATCATTTACTCACCATCGAAGGGTTGATTTTTTGGTATCGAAAATGCACCATGCAAAGGAGCAAACCCTGGGGATTAACTTAGCCAGCATGACTGAGGGCGCACTTGCGGAGCAGTAAATCCAACAGATGGTCTGATAAAAAATGATCTGCCCGTTTGTTCTTGTTTTGATTGAGATCTTTTGTGCATGGCGGGTGCTTGCAAAGTGGTGGTGTAACAGGTTTCTGGTCGCAGCAATTTGCACATAATTGAAATGACAGGATGACATTTGACTTAGCCAGCATGACTGAGGGCGCACATGCGGAGCAGTAAATCCAACAGATGGTCTGATTTGCATGATCTGCCCGTTTGTTCTTGTTTTGATTGAGATCTTTTGTGCATGGCGGGTGCTTGCAAAGTGGTGGTGTAAAAGGTTTCTGGTCGCGGCAATTTGCACATATTTGAAATGACAGGATGACATTTGACTTAGCCAGCATGACTGAGGGCGCACATGCGGAGCAGTAAATCCAACAGATGGTCTGATTTGCATGATTTGCCCGTTTGTTCTTGTTTTGATTGAAATCTTTTGTGCATGGCGGGTGCTTGCAAAGTGGTGGATAGTGGTGGTGTAACGGTGTAACAGGTTTCTTGCCGCGGCAATTTGCGCATAATTGAAATGACAGGATGACATTTGACTTAGCCAGCATGACTGAGGGCGCACATGCGGAGCAGTAAATCCAACAGATGGTCTGATTTGCATGATCTGCCCGTTTGTTCTTGTTTTGATTGAGATCTTTTGTGCATGGCGGGTGCTTGCAAAGTGGTGGTGTAACAGGTTTCTGGTCGCAGCAATTTGCACATAATTGAAATGACAGGATGACATTTGACTTAGCCAGCATGACTGAGGGCGCACATGCGGAGCAGTAAATCCAACAGATGGTCTGATTTGCATGATCTGCCCGTTTGTTCTTGTTTTGATTGAGATCTTTTGTGCATGGCGGGTGCTTGCAAAGTGGTGGTGTAACAGGTTTCTGGTCGCAGCAATTTGCACATAATTGAAATGACAGGATGACATTTGACTTAGCCAGCATGACTGAGGGCGCACATGCGGAGCAGTAAATCCAACAGATGGTCTGATTTGCATGATCTGCCCGTTTGTTCTTGTTTTGATTGAAATCTTTTGTGCATGGCGGGTGCTTGCAAAGTGGTGGTGTAAAAGGTTTCTGGTCGCAGCAATTTGCACATAATTGAAATGACAGGATGACATTTGACTTAGCCAGCATGACTGAGGGCGCACATGCGGAGCAGTAAATCCAACAGATGGTCTGATTTGCATGATCTGCCCGTTTGTTCTTGTTTTGATTGAGTTTTTTTGTGTATGGCGGGTGCTTGTAAAGTGGTGGTGTACCAAGTTTCTTGCCGCGGCAATCTGTACATAATTGAAATGACAGGATGACATTTGACTTAGCCAGCATGACTGAGGGCGCACATGCGGAGCAATAAATCCAACAGATGGTCTGATTTGCATGATCTGCCCGTTTGTTCTTTTTTTGATTGAGTTCTTTTGTGCATGGCGGGTGCTTGCAAAGTGGTGGATAGTGGTGGTGTAACGGTGTAACAGGTTTCTTGCCGCGGCAATTTGCGCATAATTGAAATGACAGGATGACATTTGACTTAGCCAGCATGACTGAGGGCGCACATGCGGAGCAGTAAATCCAACAGATGGTCTGATTTGCATGATTTGCCCGTTTGTTCTTGTTTTGATTGAAATCTTTTGTGCATGGCGGGTGCTTGCAAAGTGGTGGATAGTGGTGGTGTAACGGTGTAACAGGTTTCTTGCCGCGGCAATTTGCGCATAATTGAAATGACAGGATGACATTTGACTTAGCCAGCATGACTGAGGGCGCACATGCGGAGCAGTAAATCCAACAGATGGTCTGATTTGCATGATCTGCCCGTTTGTTCTTGTTTTGATTGAGATCTTTTGTGCATGGCGGGTGCTTGCAAAGTGGTGGTGTAAAAGGTTTCTGGTCGCAGCAATTTGCACATAATTGAAATGACAGGATGACATTTGACTTAGCCAGCATGACTGAGGGCGCACATGCGGAGCAGTAAATCCAACAGATGGTCTGATTTGCATGATCTGCACGTTCGTTCTTATTTTGATTGAGTTCTTCTGTGCAATGCGTGTGCTTGTAAAGTGGTGGTCTAGAAGTTTTCTTGCCGCAACAATCTGTACATAGTTGAAATGACAGGATGACATTTGACTTAGCCAGCATGACTGAGGGCGCACATGCGGAGCAGTAAATCCAACCGATGGTTTGCTTTGCATGATCTGCCCGTTTGTTCTTGTTTTAGATAACAGTTCTTTTGTGCACGGCGGGTGCTTGCAAAGTGGTGGTGTAGTAGTTTTCTTGCTGCAGAAATCTGTGCACAGTTGACATGACAGGATGACATTTGACTTAGCCAGCGTGACTTAAGGCGCACATGCGGAGCAGTAAATCCAACCGATGGTCTGCTTGCATGATATGCCCACTTGTTCTTGTCTTGGTTTAGTGCTTTCTTGCTGACCAAATTTAACATGGTAATCTCAATATATCCCAATGTTATCTATATATATATATAATATATCTATATAGTTTATTATAGTGTTATTCATTCTTAAAGAAGCCTCCAAAATTCATCCAGGTGTCGTGACATGTCGTGACATGTCGTGACTTAGTGATCCAGACCAGAATTCCATTTGATCCGGATCCGGAGTACTTGGGACGTTGAGATTACTTTACGGCTATAACCATGCTATCTTAACCCCCATAAGTTGGGAATAGTTGGGATGGTTATCCACTGAACGGGATGGAACTGCACTGAAAAAAAGTAGGGTTGAGCCCAGAGAACATCAGTTCCATCATCGAACAAGTCTGGATTGCTTTTTGTTAAGTCAAATGATGCGCTCTTATCAGTTCTTATTTAATACTGCCCTTCCAGTTGATCCCCCATGCTTGGTATTAAGGGATCCCACACATATTCCGATTTTCTCGGGAAGTCGTGGTAGCTTTAGTTGACCCTCATCACCACACATTCCATGTGAAAAAAACGATCCGGTCCCGCATAGATCTCCCAGTTATATCATGTTATATCCAGTTATTATGATTATGAATTATAAACTAACTTACCTATCTTGGGTGCCCTACGTTGTACTCCAGAACTACCTCTCTTTTGATCGAATGATCATATCAATCTACAATTAGTACACATACACATTATATACATATGGATATAATTTACAGTGTATGTTTATATCTAGTAAATGAAACTTATCAAGTGAATATCTACACACCTTCTTTTCTCGGTAGGTTGAAGTCCCCAGGACTCTCGGCCGGCCCTTTTTACCAATGGCAATGTCCCTTTCCGCAGTCCATGGAGAAAAGCAGTGAAACACGAACGTCATTATACTCGTAGGGCCTGTGAAAAGATTACAACTGTTTTGATAAGGCACTGTAAACGAGGCACAATATGTTGATAAAACCCTGCAGGGGGATGTAAGGGGGATTAGACCCAATTCACTATGTGTGTCTATGTTTGTTGACATATATATTATATATACATACATATCTGATTATTATATAATTATATGTTATATATATACAGACAATATACACAAGCCACAGTCCGGTTTCCCAGTTATGTGATGTACCGTATATGATATACTCATATATTTCCTAATCCTGCCCGCAAAATCTCAGGATGAAGGTGGAAGGACGGGGACCTCACTGCGATCGAACCCTGGAATGATGGGAATTGTAAGGGCATCATTGCCAAATGGCCGAAGATTTCAGGTCAGTAAAATGTTATACTGTTACCCTCTGGTTATTTAACATAGCCATGGAAGCCATGACCCATAGAAATAGATGGTTTACCTATTAAAAATGGTGATTTTCCATGGCGAACTGTTAGTCATAACCAGAGGGTTTACTTTACCCCAGAAGCACAACTACCAATCTCACCAAACAATGTACGTGGGTTTTTTTCATTTGAAAGATGTGAAGCAAAGTCCTGAAACAAGTGTTTTGTTGCGGAAGATTGCAGGTCAAAGGGCATGATGATAACATATGATAAGCATGGGATTTGGTATACTATTGATAATTATACTGATATGATAAGATATTTCATATAATCACACATAATATGATACCCAAATTTCAATCCACATATTTCTCATATTTTTCGGCGACTTCTTTTCCCCCTTTGGATTCTTCTTTTGCTGGGACAGCATACAAGGTGAGGCCCTCGCAGTGATGTTTGTTGCTGTGTAAACCCATTGAATCATATTAAATCTAGTTATATATATAATTATACATATATATATATACATATATATATATGTATATATATATGTATATACATTCCTCATAAAATATACGTAAGAAAGTGATTAGCGCGTCAACTTAGCTATCACAAGGATAAATCAACTCTTAGTCCCTTTAACTCGGCATAATTTTGCTAGTTACTCTCCGGTAATTTGCTACATAGCGATTGAACATGGCCCATAGAAATAATGCCAACATCGGATTAATCACCCCCCCCCCCTGGTAGGTCAGTCGGACCTTCTGGCTAGTTTTCTTGACCGCCCCTTAATAATAAGCAACTCTGAACCAAAAAACTTTGGATATGGCTTACGTCAATTAGATCTTAATAGAATTCCATTGGATTTGTTAAAATCTCATGGATCAGAAAGGTGGTTGATTAATCAGGGGCAAACCGTGGTTATTATTAATGGGGGACATGGGCTCATGGGGGGTACCCTTTGGGAGCTATCCAAACTGATGATTTTTATAAAGATTTTAATTAGAAATCGATCATTTGGGGAATAGTTGTTTTTTGAAATTTTCAATGATCAACTTAAACCTTAAGTATAACAATGATGATAAAAAAAAAAGTAAAACGCAATTGGAAATAAATAGAATTGGAAATAAAATTGTTGAATAAAAAAATGGATTTCAGCACAGGGGGTTGATTAATCATGTCCCAGCCAAACGGTTTATTAATCCTGGGGGACCACCTTTTTTTAAATTACAAAAAAAAAAATGGGCAGAGGGGGTTGATTAATACCGCGGGGATTATTAATCCTAACTTGGCATTAGTTGATTTACCAAACTTAAAGATGGTGATTTTCCATATTTACCTGTCAAAGATGGTGATTTTCCATATTTACCTGTCAAAGGTGGTGATTTGCCATATTTACCAAACTTAAAGATGGTGATTTTCCATATTTACCTGTCAAAGATGGTGATTTTCCATATTTACCTGTCAAAGATGGTGATTTGCCATATTTACCTGTCAAAGATGGTGATTTTCCATATTTACCTGTCAAAGATGGTGATTTTCCATATTTACCTGTCAAAGATGGTGATTTTCCATATCTACCTGTCAAAGATGGTGATTTTCCATATTTACCTGTCAAAGATGGTGATTTGCCATATTTACCAAACTTAAAGATGGTGATTTTCCATATTTACCTGTCAAAGATGGTGATTGTCCATATTTACCTGTCAAAGGTGGTGATTTGCCATATTTACCTGTCAAAGATGGTGATTTTCCATATTTACCTGTCAAAGATGGTGATTTTCCATATTTACCTGTCAAAGGTGGTGATTTGCCATATTTACCTGTCAAAGATGGTGATTTTCCATATTTACCTGTCAAAGATGGTGATTTTCCATATTTACCTGTCAAAGGTGGTGATTTGCCATATTTACCAAACTTAAAGATGGTGATTTTCCATATTTACCTGTCAAAGATGGTGATTTGCCATATTTACCTGTCAAAGGTGGTGATTTGCCATATTTACCTGTCAAAGATGGTGATTTTCCATATTTACCTGTCAAAGATGGTGATTTTCCATATTTACCTGTCAAAGATGGTGATTTTCCATATTTACCTGTCAAAGATGGTGATTTTCCATATTTACCTGTCAAAGATGATTTTCCATATTTACCTGTCAAAGATGGTGATTTGCCATATTTACCTGTCAAAGATGGTGATTTTCCATATTTACCTGTCAAAGGTGGTGATTTGCCATATTTACTTGTCAAAGATGGTGATTTGCCATATTTACCTGTCAAAGATGGTGATTTGCCATATTTACCTGTCAAAGATGGTGATTTTCCATATTTACCTGTCAAAGATGGTGATTTGCCATATTTACCTGTCAAAGATGGTGATTTGCCATATTTACCTGTCAAAGATGAAGATTTTCCATATTTACCTGTCAAAGATGGTGATTTTCCATATTTACCTGTCAAAGATGGTGATTTGCATCCCCGTTGACATTTCCCATTTAAAATGGTAGGCCTTGGGCCCCCTATAAATCAGATTTTATGGATTTTTTTTTGCCGTCGGGGCACTCCATTTTGTAGAAAGAGACCTGTTTATACACACCCAACATCACTTTATATGAGAACAAGATCATATGCCAGTGTCAGGCACCTCCATTTTGTAGAAGATTTGGAATACCATTTTGTAGATGGGTAAGGGGAGTTGATAAATACATCCACAAATGTAAATATATTTGAACACAAAAAAATATCAACCGACCATGTGGATTTTGTGGTGGAGATGATCGCAAAGTTTTGAAAGCCTCCAAAATTTTGAAACCAGCCCCGGTCCAGAAAAAAAAGCGATGCCCACTACTTCGGTCCAGTCTATCTGACTACTTCTGTTGGACGATACTTTATGAAACCCGATTGCCAGATGCACAAGATGCAAAAATTTGAGATATGCAAGGATTGCTTGAGAGATTTTAAGAAGAAATTTCATTCAGAGTAAATTGTCTACAAATTGGTCGCCCAAAAAAGACAAGGGTGCGACCACAGGGTGGCTTTGTGTCTTACAAAATGGTTCTTCCATTTTTCACAGTTTTTTGGACACTACGTTAACCCAAAATACTTGATGTTGGTGGGCAGGTGGGGTACCCTGGGGCAACCATTTTGTAGGCAGCAACCCCCATGGGTGCTACCATTTTGTAGGTGTCCCCATACCATTTTGTAGGGGGGTAGGCTGGGCACCCTACACTTTGGTAGGCCCATCCCATTTAAAATGGTAGGCCATGGGCCCCCTATAAATCAGATTTTATGGATTTTTTTTTGCCGTCGGGGCACTCCATTTTGTAGAAAGAGACCTGTTTATACACACCCAACATCACTTTATATGAGAACAAGATCATATGCCAGTGTCAGGCACCTCCATTTTGTAGAAGATTTGGAATACCATTTTGTAGATGGGTAAGGGGAGTTGATAAATACATCCACAAATGTAAATATATTTGAACACAAAAAAATATCAACCGACCATGTGGATTTTGTGGTGGAGATGATCGCAAAGTTTTGAAAGCCTCCAAAATTTTGAAACCAGCCCCGGTCCAGAAAAAAAAAGCGATGCCCACTACTTCGGCCCAGTCTATCTGACTACTTCTGCTGGACGATACTTTATGAAACCCGATTGCCAGATGCACAAGATGCAAAAAATTGAGATATGCAAGGATTGCTTGAGAGGTTTTAACAAGAAATTTCATTCAGAGTAAACTGTCTACAAATTGGTCACCCAAAAAAGAGCAGGGTGCGACCACAGGGTGGCTTTGTGTCTTACAAAATGGTTCTTCCATTTTTCACAGTTTTTTGGACACTACGTTAACCCAAAATACTTGATGTTGGTGGGCAGGTGGGGTACCCTGGGGCAACCATTTTGTAGGCAGCAACCCCCATGGGTGCTACCATTTTATAGGTGTCCCCATACCATTTTGTAGGGGGGTAGGCTGGGCACCCTACACTTTGGTGCGCCCATCCTCTCGGGGCGAATTTCAAGGGGGATTGATTTGCCATATTTAGCTGTCAAAGATGGTGATTTGCCATATTTACGTGTCAAAGATGGTGATTTGCCATATTTACCTGTCAAAGATGGTGATTTTCCATATTTACCTGTCAAAGATGGTGATTTTCCATATTTACCTGTCAAAGATGGTGATTTTCCATATTTACCTGTCAAAGATGATTTTCCATATTTACCTGTCAAAGATGGTGATTTGCCATATTTACCTATTAAAGATTGTGATTTTCCATAGCAAACTGTTAACGTTTACCAGAGGTTCATTCAGATTCAATCCCCAGTTAGCTATCGTTCGGAATCGTTCGGGCGCACCTCGCATCGATTTTGACATAGGGAAGCGCAGGTCTGTCAGTTTCTGTCGCTGGCAACTTATCCCATTTCTATTGTCACGACATCGGTCACTGGGTCACTTTTGGTGAACTGCGCGTGGAGCACAGCCTGTCGCGAGAGGAGCGGATCGCAATTTCCGTGTTTCAGCAGCTGCTGAGCGGTCTGCCAGAACAGCAACTGGTATACACTTGTGAGATCCAACCCGGATTCAGCAGTGAACTGGAATGTTCCGGTAAGTTCATGGGTTATTTTCTAGTCGTTTCTACAACCCCCCAGTTATAAGTAGTTGGTTTATAAGCCCCAGTAACTATAGTTACCAGTAGTACCGCACAAGGCGGTTGCGGAAGTTTCAAAAATAGGAAACCTATAGGAGAGATTGGTTGTTGTGAATCAGGGATGGCAGAGCGAAGCCACTGATGGATCGAAAGACGATTGATCTCTCTCACTCTTTCTCTGACTGTCTACCTACCTACCTATCTATCTAGCTATGTATCTATCTATCTATCTATCTCTCTATCTAGCTATCTATCTCTCCCTCTCTCTCTTTCATTTGATTACTCTATCTATCTATCTATCGATCGATCGATCGATCTATCTATCTATCTATCTATCTCTCTCTCTCTCTTTCATCGGTCTATCTGTCTAGCTGTCTAGGTGTCTACCTGTCTATCTATCTATCTATCTGTTTGTCTGTCTGTCTGTCTACCTAT
This sequence comes from Cladocopium goreaui, assembly GCA_947184155.2. NCBI lineage: Eukaryota > Dinophyceae > Suessiales > Symbiodiniaceae > Cladocopium > Cladocopium goreaui. Next base: position 216,714 of record CAMXCT020001857.1, read on the forward strand.
CTATCTATGGTGCACCTAGCTACCTACCTACCAATCTATCTATCTATCTATCTATCTATGTATCTATCTATCTATCTATCGATCTATCTCTCTCTCTCTCTCTTTCATCTGTCTCTCTGTCTAGCTGTCTACCTGTCTATCTGTCTATCTATGTATCTATCTATCTATCGATCTATCTCTCTCTCTCTCTCTCTTTCATCTGTCTCTCTGTCTAGCTTCCAAACGTGGTCGGAGACCGCCAGTTTTAACACTTTTGACTTCAGAATGTGCTTCGCGCCACAACGGCGTGCACTTTTTCGACATCTTGACTTCCAAAAGTGGTCCGGACCTGGTGTGCTTTGTACATTTTGACTTGGAAATGTGCTTCGCGCCACAACGGCGTGCACTTTTTCGACATCTCAACTTCCAAAAGTGGTCCGAACCTGGTGTGTTTTGGACATTTTGACTTGGAACCACAACGGCGTGCATTTTTTCGACATCTCAACTTCCAAAAGTGGTCCGAACCTGGTGTGTTTTGGACATTTTGACTTGGAAATGTGCTTCGCGCCACAACGGCGTGCAATTTTTCATCTCTCATCTGGCCAGCTGGCTCCGCACCCGCCGCTTTAGCGAGCCTACTTTTCGAGCCTCCGGAGCCACAAATCATTGGAAAAACGCAGTGTTTCGCGACTTTCCTACCTTTTCGCGCATCTGCATCTTCTTTCTTCTGACTCTTTCTCTTCTCTGATCTTCTCTCTTCTAATCTTTCTCTTCTCTCTCCCTCTGCCCTGCTCTGCTTTTCATCTGTCCATATTGTCGGAAGTTTGACTTCTAAACTTCCTTCGATAAGTACCATAAACCATAGTTATTGGAGTTATAAACCAACTTAGCTATCTTGGGGGCCTCACATTGTAGTCGTTTCTATGCAACGTTGATAAGACATTGGACTGACCAGCTATGACAAATCCAGCTTGTTGGAGGGTATCTAAGAGCGACAGGAATAGTATATATAATAATGTTGGTGGTTTGGAACATGAATTTTATTTTGTTCCATTCAGTTGGGAATGTCGTCATCCCAACTGACTTTCACTCCATCATTTTTCAGAGGGGTAGGGCGAAAAACCACCAACCAGTTTCTTTTAGTTCATAATCCTTGAAGTTCCCCAAATTTTGTAAATGATATGCAGAAGTCACTGGTATTTTCCATCCAATGTAGACATCCATTTGGCTCGCCGTAAAGCCCTGGGCCCTGTTACCAGGTCACCCAGGTCACCGGTACCAGGTCGCCATTAATGCCATATGCGAAGGGTGCTGAGTTATATGTACATGTGGCTGAATGTTTAACGGTAATTAATGAAGATTTAAAATGTTGGGATTAATGTTGGTATATGTTGCAATTATAGGGAATTATAGCTATTAAAAAGAAATGTGTTTGGCTAATGAAGAATTAAATGTTGGGATATATATAATAATATATATATATACCATCTGGTTATTTAACATAGCCATGGAAAATCACCATTTTTAATAGGTAAACCATCTATAAATGGGTCATGGCTTCCATGCCTATGTTAAATAACCAGAGGGTATATATTATGGAGCATTGGGGAAAGCTGTTCCAGTAGGACATCCATGGACATCCAATGAACTGTACTGATTTCTTCATATTTCCTTCCCTATCCCACAGGAGACAGGCAGACTTGACCCTCGCGGCTTGCGGGAAAGGCGCGCTTCAAAACCTGCCTGGTTGGTGGTTTGGAACATTTGGATTATGTTTCCATATATTGGGAATAATGATCCCAACTGACTAATATTTTTCAAGATGGTTAAAATCACCAACCAGCTGCATATTGGATGCTGGTTTTTCCCCTTCAATCCTTTGAAGATTTTTGGTCAGATTGGGCTTCTGGTTCACCTCATCCATGGGATAATTCGATCCCACATGTGGATGATTAGTGATGATTATCCAATTACTAAATGCAATGCACATCCAAAAGGTGATGCATTTCCACTAATATCATCCATGTCAATTCAGGTTATATTTTCCAAGGAAATATATATATATATATATTTTCGGGTGGTTTTTTTTGTTGTGGAGATTTTGGATTTTTCTTTCCCCACTTTCCTGCTTGTTTCTTTGCTTCTCCGCTTTTCTGTTTTTCTGCTTGTCCCTGCTTCTTTGCTTTTCTGCTTCTCTGCTTCCCCACTTGTCTGCTTCTTTTCTTTTGTGCGTTTCTGCTATTTTGTTTCTCCCTAAGAAAAACTATATATATATATATATCTATCTGGGTAAATTATAACGACCTCACTGCGACCTCACTGGAATAATGGTTTGTAAGGGAAATCATCCCCAAATTGCCTTAATTCAGGTTAGTGAAATATTATAATTTACCCAGATATATAGAGTCCATTTCCATTTTGCAGCTGCTAAGTGTCCACTTGTGCTGTATATAAATATATTTAACCGGTTCGTGGTTTGGAACATTTTTATTGTTCCATTCAGTTTTTAATTTCATAATCCCAACTGACGAACTCCATCATTTTTCAGAGGGGTAGGTATACCACCAACCAGTAAGTATACATATATGGTCGTATGTTAGGTATATATATATATGGTAGATATATGATATATCTATAGGTTCTATAGATCACGATATAAACCCTAAACCCTAAGCCAACCCGAAAAAACGTTTGGAACCATGTGCAGATTCCCCCGAAGGTGACCAGAAAAAAATCACCAACCATCCCGTCGCATCCTGCGACCCCCTGATATGATCATTTAACGGAGCGAACTGGAAAATCACCATTTTGGATAGGTAAATCATCATGTTTATCCTCTATAAATGGACCATTTTCCATAGCTATGTTAAATAGCCAGAGGGTATATTAATATGATATGCCTATATTAAAAACATAAACGGTTTGTTTCCTGGTTAAATCATATTGATTCATGTTAACCGTTAAATCACCATGGACCTGATAAAATTGTCTGCATCTTGGGAGAATATTCGGAAACATATCTCCATTGTTCTTGAGTTTATACTCCAATTTTTTGCTGGCTAAAACCACAACAATGAAATGGGGAACAACAATGGTGGCTCACCTTCTCATTATCTGGGAAGAACATGAATGAGCATGAACTGTGATGACCTCACATCGTGACGTCACTGGAATGATGGTTAGGATTCGGGCAATCATCCGCAAATGGCGGTATGGTAACATATGGTAACAACATTTTTTTCTCTTCAGTGAATTCTTTTGATTCAGCAAGTTATATCGTCATCTTGGACTAGATTTGTGCTGTCGAATAGCGCTTGTTCTAGGATGTTTACATCTTGAAAAAATGGAGAAACAATGCAAAACAATGGAATTGGAAAATGCAAATCTGAAAGAGGCACACATGACAATTGCAGAAAAAACGGGAAAGCAAAATGCAAGTTGAAAAGAGGCAAACATTGAAAATGGAGGAAAAATGGAAAGAACAAATGCAACTTGGAAAGGGCACATTTTACAAATGAAGAACATATGGCAGGAACCAATGCAAATTGGAAGCAGGCGACATGATATGTGCAGAATGTAGACAGATGAAATGCAACCAGGGAAAAGGGAAAATGCCAAATGCAGCACACATGGAAACAACAAGTTAACCTGGACAAGGTAGTAAAACCTGCGCAGAAGACAAAGGAAACATTCAACTTGAAAAGGGAGGTCCGAGAAGAACCCGTGAAGCCAAAGAAGAACGCGCAATTTTGAGGCTCACGCCTGCCAAGTGGACAGGTGGCCAGGTCCCCGATCAATAATTAGGGACCTCCAAAACTGGATATTTTTTTGAAAGAAATCGCAAAAAACGGAGGTAAAAAGCAAAAATAAAGAAAAAACAAAAACAACAAAAAAACAAAAAAAAACAAAACACATGCAAAGAAAAAGCAAAACAATTGGGCCAGGGTCATCCCCTGGGAAATGGGCCACCACTTTCCCGAAAAGCTGCGTCTGGGACTTGGGCTGGGGGGCCGTGCCAACCACCAGCCCTTTCCTGAAAATCTATGTGCCCATTCAAGTGTTGATGCAGGGACAGAAACCCAAACCGAACTGAAACTCATTCTTGCACATATTGCATATGAGGCAAACCGGAATGCATGAAAGCCAGGCAACCAAGACTGCATATCCCGCACGCCTAAATGTGAATCAAGCGGGTGTCCAAAAGCACTTTCGGCATTTGCATTTTTGAACTTACAGCATCTTTTTATTTTTGATTTCTATTTGTTTTGCATTGCGTTTTTGCATTTGCATTTTTTGTGCATTTGTGATTTCCTTTTTTTTGCATGTTCTTTCTGCAGTTGTTTGTTGTTTGCATTTTTAAGATCCGTTTTTTTTGCTTACATGCTGCATTTTTTGAAGATTCCAATTTTCTAAGATAAGCCCACAAGGCGCCGACACAAGACTAGATATATGGATATTTCAATAAACAACTCACTAATTTCTCGATATCACGGTTCAGTATTCCAATTAGTGTATACCGACTATGTTCCTACCAGTATATATCCTATTGTTGCTTAAGATTCCCCATTAAGTATGTGACATGAAGATCACATCAAGATATGATGAATACCTGATGGCAAGGTAGGGCGTGGCGCTGGGCCATTCAGATCTTCAAGGCTGGCAAAAAGTGGGGATTGACCAGGGTTTTGATGAGGTTGAAGATGTGTTTGATGGAAACTTAATCATCAAGTGGATGTTGATTAGGTTGATGGTTAGATTTAAGTATGTTGAAGATGTGTTTCATGGATTTTCTTGAAAATCAAAGCAGTCAACTTAATCTATACCATCAATGTTCTGATTTTCTAACCGGCAATTTTTATAGGTTTAAAACGGCTGTTATTGGATTAGCCACCAATGGGGTGGGATGTTTGCAAATATGGGGATCGTCACCAACCCATTTTAGCGGCTAGTGTACATGGTTGCCTCTCGTTTCACCAAAGGGTTTTTTGGTACCTCGGGGTTGATTGAAACCACCAAGCAGTGTAGTTTGCGAAACATCATAGGGATATGTTTGTGATATAAGCATCTAACCAACTTTTTGATGGTTCTATTGTCTCCTGTTCCCTTCTGTTTGTCGGTGAATGTTGGTGGTATGGAACCATCTGATGATATGCCCATGAAAAACCATCCAATCTATATACTTAGATGCTGCATTCTACACCGGGTTCTGAGAGAATATATGTACTGTTAAACATATAGCGCAATTACCAACAGGTACAAGCCTTGTAACAGTTACGGGAGAAAAACTCCTACAACTAGTTGGTGAAATATATCATGAAATAAATCCATTAAAATAACTGTTTGTTGGGCCATAACTGCAATGATGCTTGGCCATAAATGTGATGTTCAACTGGCCAGTTTTTTCACTGCCGGGTTGTTTCCGAACCCGCGGTCTGCGGTCATGGGTCACGGCTTCACAGGCTGTGCATCACCGAGAAAACGCGCTGGAGTTGACGGTGGGTGCGATCCAGATCCAGAATTCTGTTTGCGGACTTTTGGGGATACTGTGCCACTCAACATGCAGAGTACCCTCTGGGAAACGTTTACGTAACGAACTGGGAAGATCCACCATTTTTAATGGGTAAATCCACTATTTCCCTTGGCCATTTTCAATAGCTATGTTAGTTTACCAGAGGGTAAACTTTCAAATTCTAGTGATTTCATGGAACATAGAAGCACGAATTATGATATATAATTTCTATATATATATATTATATGGATGATATCGTTGAGTTTGTCTGAACATGTAGGGGAAAAAGACGATTTCCAACGGTCACTCATCATCTTCCCTATTAACACTGCCATTTGGGGTATACCTAATTTTCAGACACACCCGAGTCCGAGCGGTAAATGAGTAATAATAATGTGAGGTAAACTGATATGAGCAAACCATATTTAATAAACCATCCCCAAATGTAGCATTGTGGTGAATGCGTCAGCTTTTGGATCATATTGGGGTAAACCCAATCAGTGTTTGGGATGATGAAACATGATGACATGACACCCAAGTGATTGGTTTCTGGGATGGTTTTGATTGGATTTTCGTGTTTTGCAATGTGTTCATCTTGGTGACTGGCAAGTGGGCAACGGGCAATTCCGTGATTTACCCTCTGGTTATTTAATAACATAGCGAACATTGCATATTTATAGATTTTTATAGATAATTAAATGATTTATTTTTGAATTTTATAGATAATTTATAGAATTGCATATCTGTGATTTATTTAAAGTATGATTTAGTTTTTTTTAAGAAATGTGATTTTCCATAGCGTGAAATTTCCCTCGCCAAAGGTCAGTGGCTTCAATTCCCTCATCGCCGCCAAAAACTCGAAGTTTCACGGTGCCTGGAGGAAGGTGAGGGTCAAAACGATCTCTCTAAGATCGGATGATTGCAGTTATGGCCCAACTAACAGTTACCCTCTGGTAAATTAACAGTTGGACCCTGAAAATAACCCATGTTTAGTGGAAACTCATCTTCCAACTCCTATCTACCAGGGTCTATGTTAATTTACTGGAGGGTATCTTTTATGGGTTTATTTCATGATATATATATATATATATAACCAACTAGTTGTAGCAGTTAGTGCATTTTATAACTGTTATAAATGGAATGAACTAACTCCTATAACTAGTTGGTGAAATATACCATGAAATAAACCCATAAAAATAACTGTTAGTTGGGCCATAACTGCAATGATGCTTCTAAAAGGACAAATCATTTTAGTGGGCCCATTGCCTCCCATTAGGGGTCAAATCCCAGAGGGTGTGGAAAACCATCCGTTTTTTGGTGGCAAGAAATGGTGCCATCGATTGAACTTGATAAAATCTCCGTGTTTGGTGAAAGCTCTCCACTTTTTGAATAGGTTACTTGGTAAAACCATGTAAAATCCTCCAGCTGGTGACCTCTTGTTTGCAGGAGATCTCAACACTTCTTCTCCGAATTGTTTCAGAGACGGTTGGAGGCTGCAGTTGTTTTTCGCTTGAGAAGTTCCCAGGGTACTTGGGGCTGCATCCCAGTTACTAGTAGCAACTGGTTAAGGGATATAGCCTACTGGAACATGCCTAAACCATCCTAAACCACCATGGGTTTGTCAATGTCCAGCCATGTGAGATTCACCGAAATTGCCATGTGAATTTTGGACATGAGTTTTTGAGCCATATTAAAGTCTTTGTACCTTGTTTTTGGACAAGCTCACATCTGCAAGTCTTGGTTGCAGTTGTTTCATGGTCTTCATAGGGGATCTCCATTGCATTTGTCAAGATAGACATGTTCAGAGCCACAGAAACCAATGCTGGATTCGGAGTCCAACAATTAGATACCCTTTGGTGATTTAACATAGCCATGGAACATAACTCATCTCAAGATGAATTGCCTACTAAACATGGCCATTTTCCATTGCAAACTGTTAGACTACAGAGGGCTGAGGGCATCCCATGACTTGTTATGTTGTTTGGGGGTAAATCCCCCATTAGCGCGCAAAACTTCCTTCAAAACATAATGGCTGAACATAACGGTGGTGCCCCCCAAATATGTGTGTTGGTTTATACACGCGTGATCTATAGAATCTATAGATATATGATATATATATATATACACATATCTACCATAATATATATATATATATATATACACCATATGACCATATATGTATACACATATATATATATACATACCATATGACCATACGTATACTTATATATATATATACACCATAAAACATAGAAGTCAACCTACTACAGGTAATTGAATCAACTTAGTGACTGAGCTAGTCCACTGGGTCGGTCCGCTCCGCTCCACATGGAACAAGGCCACGACCGTCTCCGTGAATGCCGTGCTTGGAGTCTGTGCTTCTTGGATGCCTAGAAGACTAAGGTTCTCGTTTCTGAATAGCCAGGGGCCGGTGGAAGATATGTGCCTCAAATCCTCAAGTTAATCGGATTGAACTATAAAACATTATTATTTTATGGGATATGAATATCCAAACATGGAGATCTTCAGGATATTTTCAAAGGATTCATAGATATTGAGGATAGAATGAGATGTCACCAACTGTCACCAAGTGACAGTTGCATTAGATTAGCCTGTAAAAAAAGGGGGATTGTCATCTTGCAATGGCCAGTACTCCCAGTCTGGGATTTTAACGGCATGGTACAGCCTGCTGAGCCCCCTGTTATGGAGCTTGAGACGATGCTTTCGATTGAATTGGCCGGTTGGTGGTTTGGAACATGAATTTTATGACTCATATGACTTTCCATATATTGGGAATAACTACCCCAACTGATTTTCATATTTTTCAGAGGGGTTGAAACTGCTGACACGTGCTCATACCCCATGCTGTTTTCCAAACATGTTAGTTTTCATGTAGGGTTGACATCCCCTGCATGGTAGCCACTGAAACTCAGGCCCTAGACTAAGGGTAGACGAAACGACACAGGCCCAGGAAAACCCGCTAGGCCGACGCTGCTGGGGGGTTCAGGTGGCCGGTGACCACTAGGTTACGAGCCCAAGCCATGCTGGAGCGCAGAAGGAAGACTCTGCGAGAGAACGTGGCTGAAGAAGAGGCTGACCAGGAGGTGGAAGTGCTGAAGGGAGGGCAGATGAAGGCCCTGGAAGATAAGAGGCCAGAAGAAGATCAAATGGCGCTGAGGGGAAAGGGAACACCAAGCCAAGGAGGTGAATTCCTGAAGACGCCCTCACAGCCAACCCTGGAAGATGACATGGGGAGAACTCCACGGCAGGAGGAAACCCCCGCAAAGGAGTGGAAGACTCCGAAGACCCCGGTTGAGACACCCCGGCAAGCAGAACCCCCGACAAGCTCCACAAGAGAAAGGGAAGAGAGAGGAGGAAGAACGGCATCGGCAGCCCAGACCCCCTTTCACAGACCCTCAGGAGCACCTGAGACCAGCCCCCAATGGCCTGGGGGACCCAAGACCAGCCCGACCACGCTCCGACCAGCCAACCAGCCAGAACCCCAACCGCTGTTCGACGATGAGCAGTTGAGGAGATATGAAGAGTTGCGGAGACAGGCACCGATGCAGAACCCGCCCCAAGTCCAACAGAGGACACTTGAGGAGATGCGACCTGAAACTCTGAGAGAGGAGGAGTTGAAAAGGTTGAGAAAAAGAGAAGAAGAATTGGAGATGGAGAGGACCATGCTCCTGAGAGAAAGAGAAGAGTTGCAGAGACTGCTGCAACAGAAAGAAAGAGAAAAGAGCCGAGAGAGGCATGAGGAGGAGTTGCAGAGACTGCTGCAACACAAACAAAGAGACGAGAGCCGAGAGAGGCATGAGGAGGAGTTGCAGAGACTGCTGCAACACAAAGGAAGAGATGAAGGCCGAGAGAGGCATGATGAGAGGCGCCAGAACGCCATAGAAGATGAAGATGTCCAGTATAGGACCCCTGAAGAAGAAAGCCAGACAGCCAAGAAGCTGTTTCAAGACGAGCTTGAGGAGGCTGACAGACCCCCAAAGCCCGAGGCTGAAAGACCCCCAACGGCCAGAGAGGCCACAAGACCCCTGAAGACAGAAGCTGCAGGTTCCTCAAGGCAAGAGGAGACCCCAGGAACGTTGCAGCTGATGGCAATGATGATGCACACAATGACAGAGATGCAGAAGAAGATGCTCTCCAAGGATGGAGGAAAAGAAGGAGAGGGGGGAGAAGCAGAGTACGTCAGAAGCCACCCCGAAGTGCCAAGACTGACGGACTGGAACCCCTCGACAGGTCCGATAGACCTGAACGATTGGTTGGCGTTGATTGAGCCAATCATGGCAGACCTCACAGCCACCTCACACGACTGGTGGGACAGGCTGCTGAAAGAAGCAAGACAGTGGTACCAAGACCACATGGCTCTGAGTCCAATGGACAGGCTGACACACGAGCCACAGCCTTCCAAAGACTTGGACCAGCCCAAGTGGATCCGCCTAGAAAGAAGGGCGTCCACATTGCTCATGATGAGCATCCCTGAAGCCCAGAAAGAGGAGCTAGTGTCGACGAAGAGGATCACAGCTCTGAAGATCATCTGCCACCTCTTCACGACCTTTCAGCCTGGAGGATTGGCTGAGAAGGAGGTCATCCTCAGGTCGTTGGAGATGCCACAGGAAGCAGCAACAGTGGCAGAAGCAGTGAGTTCACTGAGGAAGTGGATGAGATGGAGGAGACGAGCAATGGAGCTTCAGGTGAGCGAGCCTGATCCCTTCCTCTTGCTCAAAGGCTTGGGACGCATCGTCCGCCGACCTTTGGAAGCCAACAGAGAGCTGAATTTCAGGATCAGCTTGGCCAGGTCGATGCTCCAGGTCGACTCGATCCCCACGAAAGACACAGTGGGAAAGTTCTCGACCCACCTCTTGGCTGAGATGGAGCAGATAGCACACCTTGAAGGCAGCAAGAAGAGCACCAGCAAGGACACGCAGAAGCAAGCACAGCCAGAGGTGAAGGTCAGGAAGATTGAAGAAGGAGGAAAAGGTGAAGGTAAGTCAGGGAAAGGTGAGAGAGCCCCCTGCAAGTTCTTCATCACGACAGAAGGATGTCGCAAGGGAAAGGGTTGCAGATGGGCCCACAACCTTGACGACCAGAAGAGATGCTGGAATTGCGGCTCGACGCAACACTACGCACCAGCGTGTGACAGACCCCGAGAACCCAACAAAGAGGGAAGTCCGGAAAAAAGCGGAAAACCCTGGGAGGGGAAAGACATGAAGCCGACGGCAAAGGTGGTGAAGAAAGAGGAAGCCACCAAGAAAGAAGAGGTAGCCAAGGAAGGCTCCAACGAAGGAGACAGCAGTGAAGCCATGAAGGGACTGCTGGAAGAGGCCAACAAGATGTTGAAGGCCTTGCAACAAGGAAAGAATGAAGAAGACGAAGGGAAGGAGGTCAGGCTGCAAAAGTTGCAGAAGCAGCTTGATGAACTCAAGACCCTGAAGGTCTTCAGGATCTCCAAGATCCACACAGAAGAAGGAGACTATGGTCTTTTAGACTCTGGCGCGACGCACGCCTTGAGAGGAAGACAGCCAGGAGAATCACTCAAGGACTTGACAGAGGTCCGAGTGACGTTGGCCTGTGGTAGAGACGCCACACTGAAGATGACAAGAGGAGGAACAATGATTGGCCAACATGAGGAGACACAGCCAATCGTTCCACTTGGAAAGATGGTCAGCCAGCTCGGCTGTACGGTGGAATGGGATGAGGGAGGCCTTGTCGTGGTTCACCCAGAGAGGGGAAGACTGGCCACAACACAAAGAGGAGGATGCCCTCATATCCCAAGACCACTGGCCCTAGACATCATCCAGGAGCTTGAGGAGAAGTCTGGATGGATGAAGAAGATGAAGATCAAAGAAGAAGACGGAGAAGATGTCTTGAAGAAGATGGTGGCCGTTCATCCGGTCTTCAGAGACCTGCCAGAGGAGGTAAAGAAGGAACTGGTGGTGATGCCATCAAAGGATTTGACAGCCCTTCCAGGGATGAACCGTAGACAAAGACGGAAGATCCAAAGGGAAGGAGCCACTCTGCACCTGTTTGCGGGGGAGGACGACGGATTCACCCTGGGCCAGGCAGTGAAGAGTGCAGGCGGCGATGTCCAGACTTTGATAGAGCTGGATCAGAAGAGAGGACCTGGGCATGACCTGATGAGCTCAGATCCGTATGCCACACTGTTGAGGTTGGCATTTGACAACAGGATCAGAGGGATCCTAGCAGGCCCAAACTGTCGCACAAGATCAGTGCTGAGGAACTACAGGATGACACCAGAGTGTCATGGGCCAAGACCGCTTCGAGAGTGGGGTGGTGAAGAATTTGGCAGGAGAGACCTGCGAAAAGATGAGAAGACGAAGGTGTGGCAAGACGATGTCATGCTCTTCAGGACGCTGCTGTTGTACGTCCTGGCAGTCCACGTCGAGAAGACAAAGGACGAAGAAGAAAAAGAAGAAGGCATCAAGAGAGACGCCAAGACAGAAGAACAGAAGACAGGAGGAGAGGGATGGAAGAAGATCATCCTGGCTCTCGAGCAGCCGAGTGCTCCTGAGTACCTCCCAAAGACGGTCTCCTTCTGGTGGACGGACCAGTGGAGAAAGATGAAAGAGATGTACGATCTGCAAGAGATCAAGTTCAACCAGGGAGACTGGAAAGGAGAAGAAGGCGGCAAAGGCTGCATAAAGCCCACAACGATCGGCGGGAACGTCGAGATCAAGGTTCCAGAAGAGAGGAACCCAGAAGCCAAAGGAAGATCCCAAGACAGGGTCCAAGACTCAAAGAGCCTGAGCCGATGGGTGCCGGGTTTGATGAAAGAGCTGGCGAAGGAAGTGGTCAAGAAGTGCCAAGAAAGACCCGTCCAGCTAAGGCCCATGTCATGGGAACAACATGTGAAGCATGGACACGTCCCGTTTAGAAGAGACTGCAAGATATGCCAGCAGTCTGGGGCTAAGTCCGCTCCACACCGGCGCTTGAACGCCAAGAAAGGACAATTCCCAAGAGCGGGAGTATTGTCGGTGGACACCACAGGCCCACTAGTGAAGGGTGAGGACCTGATGGGAAACAAGATGAGATTCCTTCTGGTGGGTGCGTACACATGGCTTGCACCGAAGGATTCACCTCTAGAAGACAAAAGGAACGAGAGAGTTCCAGAAGAGGAGGTGGATGCGATCGAAGGGCTGAGGATCGATGACAGTGAAGGAGAGGCTGATGATGAAGCAGAACACACAGAGGAGGATCCCCAACAAGACCCCCCTGGTAACCCTGAGGAGCCCCAAGGTGGTGAGAGAGCCATCAACCCCCAGGAGCCACAAGAAGCAGCCAAGGAGGAGGTGGATCAGCCAGAGGACTTTGAAATCAAGATTTTCAGACTGGTGACTCCCTTGCCCTCGAAGGCGGGGGGAGTAGTCCTCCAAGCAGTCATCGACATGATCCTCAAGCTCAGATCCGACGGATTTGATGTTTCCCAAGTCCATTCCGACAACGGAGGTGAGTTCACCTCAGATGCCATGAAAAGATGGATGAAGGCAAGAGGATACATCCGAACATTCACGGGTGTCAGCAACCCACAATCAAACGGCAGAGCAGAGAATGCCGTACAACAGGTGAAGACACACATAAGAAGATTGCTGCATCAAGCAGGGTGGTCCGAAGACCAATGGCCACTTGCAGCGCGCCACTGCGACGAACAGTTGCGCATGTGGAGGTGTGGACTGAAGCAGAAATTTCCACCACTGGGAGCTGAAGTCCTGGTCAAGAAGAGAAGGTGGAACGCGCAACAGTTCCTGCCAACAATGGACCGAGTGACATACATCGCTCCATGTTGGGAAGGTCACGGTCACTGGGTGAAGCAAGAAGATGGGACGACCATCGTAGCCCGGTTCTGCATAGCTGATGTGTGGAACCCCGTGACAGACCACTCGTGGCTGGCAGTCATGACAGAGATGCCAGATCCACTTGAAGAAAGAAGATTGAGGAGAAAGACGCCACCAGAGTTGGCAAAGATGGAGGTTCAAGAAGACGAACCAGGGGAAGAGGGGAGAGACCCTGAACCCAGAAGAAGATCAAGACTTTTGCAGCTGATCATGGAGGAGATGACAGCTCTGATGGAAGACCCCTCAGAAGAGGCCCTGAAGACGACGATGCAGTCTGTGGCCAAACTCCGAATGATGATGGAGACGGGCACGAGTGAAGACGTTCTGCAGACGAGGATCGTGGGCCTGGGGGAGGTGATGAAAGACCTTGAAGGATGGAAGAAGCCCATCGAAGAAGAACTGAAGTCTTTGGTGGAAGACAAGATGGCCCTTGAAGCCATTTCCAAGGAGGAGGTGGAGAAGATGTTCAGGGAGGCACACGCCGAAGGAAGAAAGCTGGAGGTGGTGCCAGGAAAGCTGGTGACGGTGGTGAAGCCCGCACCAGAAGGAGGAAAGAAGAAAGCCAGAATAGTGGCGTGTGGAAACTTCACGGCGAAAGATGCCCAGGACGAACTGTACGCGTCCACTGGTGATGCAGTGACTTTGAGGATCATGATGAACTTAGCATCAGAAAACCAGTGGGACGGAGTCACGTTGGACATCCGTACAGCGTTCCTCAACACACCATGGGAAGACATGGATGTGTTGGTGAAGCCACCCCACTTGCTGATCAGGATGAAGCTGGTCGAAGAAGGCACGCTGTGGCGGCCGACGAAGGCCTTGTATGGCTTCAGAAAGAGCCCAAGGTTGTGGGGAAACCACAGGGATTCCACGATGAGGAAGATGGAAGTCCCACATGAAGGGAAGCGACACAGATTGACACAGCTGGTGTCGGAACCCAACCTCTGGAGGATAGATGAGGTGAAAGATGAGGATGAAGAAGAGGAGAAGCCGAAAGGGCCTCCAAAAGCCCTGATGATGGTCTACGTGGACGACTTGTTCGCCACAGGTCCAACACAGCTACTGAAGGCACTGACTGAGACCATCAAGAAGGAATGGAACACCTCAACTCCAGAGTGGATCAACGAAGATCCCACAAGATTCCTCGGCATGGGAATCTCCAAGACCAAAGGAGAGGATGGTCTTGAAGTCTGGGCAGCATCCCAGCAGGACTATGTCAAGGAGTTGCTGAGGAGGAACGTGGGGGAGGATGAGAAGAAATGGCCCAAGAGAAAGGTGCCAATCTCCAAGGATCCACCGGCTGAACACCAAGAGGAGCCAAAGGTGGAAGAAGTCAGGAAAGCCCAGAAGATAGTGGGCGAAGCACTCTGGTTAGTCACGAGGACCAGACCAGACATGATGTACGCCTTGGCGAAGATGGCCAGCCAAGTGCTGCATCAACCCCAGTGGGTCGCAGAGAGCGCATCCCAACTGTGGGGATACATGGCTGCCACGATCCATGAAGGGATCACCTTTGAGAAAGGTCCATCATGGGAAGGATGGGAAGAGCAGTCAGGGCTTGCTGTTTATGCTGACGCAAGCTTCGCACCCTCAGGTGAAGAAAGTCACGGTTCAGTGATTGTGACTCTGAGGGGAGCCCCGCTGCTATGGAAGAGCTCAAGGCAGTCGACGGTCAGCCTTAGCACAGCGGAGGCAGAGCTGAACGAGCTCATAGAAGGACTGATGATGGGGGAAAGTGTTGCAGCGATTTTGGAGGAGCTGGAACCCCACATCATGAAGATGATGGCATCAGACTCGCAGGCAGCGGTGAACATCTGTCTGGCAGAAGGAGGAAGCTGGAGGACCAGACATCTGCGCTTGAGAGCAGCGCATGCCAAACAGAGATTCACCAAAGGAGACTGGCTGCTGCGACATTTGCCAGGCGAAGACATGCTGGCAGACATTGGGACGAAGAGCCTGACGTCAGCCAGGCTGGAAAAGCTCAAGAAGGGGCTTGGCATGAAGAAGATTGGAAAAGATGAAGAAAAGAATGAGGAGCCAGAAGAGAAGACGGCACCAGAAGAGGCAGAGAAGATCAAGAAGAAGGAACAGGGGACCAGAGTCCCAAAAGAAGTAGAGAAGGCACTCCAGTGCGTGGCGTTGATGATCGCCATTCAGGGAGCCAAAGCTCAAGATGATGAGGAGACCGAAGAAAGGGCAGAGATGTTCCACATTGAGCTAATTCTGATGTTTGCTCTTGTGGGAGTGGTCTCAGTGATCCAGAGGATCATCCCTTGTCTGATGGGCTGGCTTCGGAGAGACCGACAGCCTGAGGAAGAGCCCGCAGAAGAAGAAGGAAGCAGGGTGAGAGGAGCACCCACAAGACGCCAAGAAGAACAGGCGTTGAGGACCCCAGAGAGCATCAGGAGGAGAAGGAGAGTGGAAGCCAGGGATGATGAAGACACAGAGGAGGAGACAGACCCAGGTGTTCCATTCCCTCACGGAGATCGTGATGGGAACCTCTTCCTGAGGAATTCGCCGGGCCCAAAAGCACCGCCAAGACAGCTGGCACACATGTATCCCATCCCAAAGGGACAGCAGAAAGGCCAGCAAGCAGGCCAAGCAGGCACACAAGTAGGCCAATTGGGCCTACAAGCAGGCCGACCGGGCCAACAGGCAGGCCAACAGAAAGGCCGCCCACAACAGGCAGCTAGCAGCAGCACAACACCGGTGCACATGCTTGTGCCACCACCACCACCACCACAAGAGCCAGGCGCAGAGCCACCACGGCTGGTGGAAGAGTTCTTCCAAGGACTCGTACAAGAAGAACACTAGCACCCAGATGATTGGGACCCGGAGACCCATGGGCAGATTTACCCAGGGAAAGGAAGTCCACCACAGGCATACTTCCAAAGGATGGCCGAGAAGGGTCAAGCCAAAGGGAGTGAAGAAGGAACGCCGATGAAGGGCGCCAAAGGAGGAAAGAAAGGTGATGATGAGATCGCGGCCAAAGGCGCGAAAGGAGGAAAGAAAGGTGATGATGAGATCGCGGCCAAAGGCGCGAAAGGAGGAAAGAAAGGTGATGATGAGATCGCGGCTAAAGGCGCGAAAGGAGGAAAGAAAGGTGATGATGAGATCGCGGCCAAAGGCGCGAAAGGAGAAGGAAGCCCACAGAAAGGGGCACCCAAGGGCCAAGGAAAGAAAGGCCAGGCATAAGGTGAAGAAGTCCCAGAGACTGGAGCACAAAAAGGAGGAGGAAAGATGGCAACGATGCGACGGGTACCAGAGGTACTGAGAGTGGCTTGAGCTGAGGGCACAAAGATGCCGTGCGTAGACCCCAGACCAATGCTGGGTTGCACTGGTAGGTTTTGATCCGGTGGCAGCTGTCACCGAAGATGTCTGGATGGAAATTCCCAGGCATGCACGAAGCGATGGTTCAAGGCCTGACGGTCCAGAACCAGGGGGAGTGCTGACACGTGCTCATACCCCATGCTGTTTTCCAAACATGTTAGTTTTCATGTAGGGTTGACATCCCCTGCATGGTAGCCACTGAAACTCAGGCCCTAGACTAAGGGTAGACGAAACGACACAGGCCCAGGAAAACCCGCTAGGCCGACGCTGCTGGGGGGTTCAGGTGGCCGGTGACCACTAGAAACCACCAACCAGATTGGTATCGATTAACTTACCTGGTGCGGACCTTGCTCACCTTGTACCCGTGATGGGCAGCCTGGCTCACACTCGACATCAGGATGAGCAAACGCCTGTAGGGATTGTCGGCTTGAGGACATAATCTATTTCGAATTTTGGTGGTTCTTTGCAAGGTGACTTCGGCAGTTTCTGGAAACCGTGCAGTCTTCTTTGATGGCTTGGGATGTGGTAAAAGCGCCATAAACCATCCCCATTTTATTAATCCTTCTTATTTACTCAATGCCCCCCCCCGGACCCGAACACAATGCCAAACAATATGTCAGATGGAATGCCGGATAAAAATCTCAGACAGAATGCCAGATAAAATGTCACATAGAATGTGAGAATATATGTCACATAAAATGTCCGATAGAATGCCAGATAAAATGTTGGATAGAAGAATGTCACATAACATGCCAGATTCAGATAGAATGCCAGGTAGAAATTCCGACAGAATCACGTGTTGTGGGGATAAGTGGAAGAAACTAGCTGGTTGGTGGTTTGGAACATTTGAAGTATTAGGGAATATTAATCCTAAACTGACGAACCCATATTTTTCAGAGGGGTAGGTATACCACCAACCAGCTAGCTTTTTTCTTTACGTTTTTCATATGTGCCACGGGTCAAAAGTTGGATTGCATATGCATGGCCAGGGGGACGGTCATCAATCCAGAAAAATAGCGATCCATATATCCATACCCATGGTATAATGGATATATATATATATATCCCCATGGATGGATATATATATATATTTATATATATATATAAATCCCCATGGATGGGTGACCATATCCACTAATTATATATGGTCATACCATTTATAAGGATTTCAATTATGGGATGGATTACCATACCCATTTCTACAAGGAACTTGGACATGGCAAGTCTTTGATTGCTATGGTTGGGGGTTAGTTTTCTCCGTTTCCCATTGCTAATATTGTCATTTCTCTGTTTTCTTGATCAAGAGAATCATTGATTAAAAAAGATCTCTGTGTTTTCTTGGTGTTCAGTACAGTTATGGCCCTTAACAGTTAACAGTTATAAATGGAATTATAACTCCTGTAACTATAGTTGGTTATATATCATGAAATAAACCCATAAAAATAACTAGTTGGGCGTATGAATTCTCCACACACTGTGGTCAGACTCGCTCCAAAAACTGGCCCCGCTTAGCTCAGGCCTCTAACAGTGCCTGGCAAAACGTTTGGAGGACCCAGCTTCTGGGGGCTCCAGAGCAACCGCCCCATCTGATGGCTTTAGTACATGTTGGTACCTGAAAATGTGGGGTAAACGGGACAAAACCTGGCCCCACAAAATGGTTCAAGATGGGGCCAGAGTTTAAAACCTAATGTTTTCAACATCAAACTGGCCATATCTGGTTGTATACACCAATTTCAATCATGTTCAGACATTTTTCAGACATACTCATTTGCCTCCTGTACACATCAGACAATATTGGATATAATGTATTGATTACAAGAGTGCAGGATGGGTTCTGAATTATTAGTGTTGAACCACATAGAATGGAACTTAGAATTTATAAACAACATAGTGATGACTTCTACATGGTTATTGAATCACATGCGCTGGAACTTATAGAAGTGGACCTAACCATGATGTATTAGCACTGAGTGCAGGAGGAGAAATATAATATGATGTTTGGCAAAAAGCAATTGTAGTCATGTCATTAAGCATACTAAACCGTTGAACAACAATGTTATTTGTAAACTTGAAAAAACAACCTACAAACCACTAAAACCATTCTATAAATAGTCATGGTCATGGTCATCGGAAACAACCACTCAAACATAGTATATAATTCACCAAAAGCCATCGAAAAGAACTCAAAATCATCACAAATCAACTAGAAGGGTTTAAATACCATGATTATATTAAAATAAACTCTTCTACAAACATCAGAAACAACCATGGCCCGTGTTGCGTCGCTCTTAGGCCCTTGGAATCTTGAAGACCTCGCTCCAGCACAACTTGCGCAGCAACGCCGTAGGCGTTGCGCGACACCAGTTTTTTTTTCCGTGAATCCAAGTGACTACAGATGGGGCCCCCACGTTCGATGGCTAAGTTGATTTATTTGCTTAGGTGCATTCAATCGTAGTTTAGTACTAGTACTTTGAGTCTTTATAACAACTAAAAGCTGGACAACTAGACATTAAATAGGTAATATTGATTATTGTCTATATACTATCTAATTAGATAGATTGCTAGTCGATTATGTAAAAGGACTGCTTTTAATGGATCTTGAAGGATAGCAACTTGATGATGATAGAAATTCTATTTATATATATATATATATATGCAATGCGAGACCCCGGTTGGATAGCTAAGTTGGTGAACATAACTCCAATAACTATGGTTTATGGTACTTATAACTATAGTTACTGGGGCTTATAAACCAACTTATAACTGGGGGGGGCACATTGTATATATTTATTATCGTGTTATACACGTGAGCAGAGTTTTTTTTACAAGTAAAGATTAATATGAAAGTTGACCTACATGGTTGGATGTAGGCAGTTTGCTGGGGTGCGTAGGCTGGCGTAGGCATGTTTTGCTTCATTTTGCGGCAGACGCCGCGTAGGCGACCGCGGATTCGACGAATTTTGCAGCCTGTGGGTCAAGATTGAAGGGTCTAATGAGTGTAGCTCGATGCGGCATGTGAAACTTCCGCTGTCCAAAAAACACAAGTCTGTTTTGCTGAGAAACAAAAGCTAATGGTGACAAAGTTGTGCCACACCTTCCTGACTCATCTGTTGATCCTTCACTGTGGCCATTTACTCCTCGAGGATCCTGAGCCTTGTTTGCTCCTTTTTCTGCGTGAGCCGACGCATGGAAAACAAACTGCATTTGCTGAGCGCCTTCATCATTGCATTTTGATCAGAAATGGAACTATTCCGTTCCCTTTTCTGCAGAGTCTCAAGCCTCGAAGTTTGCGTGGCCAAAATCCGAAAATAAAGGAGCTCCCCCGCGTAGGCACCGCGTAGGCGAAAAGTAGGCAACGCGTAGGCGAAAACTCTCATGACCAGGGATGCCCCCAAACATGCTCCGAAATAGGTAGTTGCCTAATGTCTTCTCACCATGTAACAACCAATGAATAAGCACATGGCCCTCTTCCTCCTCATTGTTTTTAATGCGATCATTGGATCATGAACAGCTTTGTAAAAGGGTGCGCAATCATACGAAAATGTTGCTGAGACTGTGGGCGCGTCGGCATATTTAGCTAAAAATTACATAAAACCTCAGGCGCGTAGGCCTGCGTGGGCAACCTATCCCCACCCAAGCTTCCGCGTAGGCTGAAATTGTGCGCGCGTACGCGAAATGTAAGCCTCGCGTAGGTACCTATAAAATGATAACACCCTACATCAGAAAAAAAAACACAACTCACGTGGAGATCCGGATAATGCGCTATCAAAACTACTGGCATTCCGTCCATAGTTTAAACATGTTTAAAACATAATGTTCCCTGGATAATGCTATAATTGGAGATGACCCCCATTTTCAGGCTTACCGAATTAATACAGGATAATGAAGGGGTATCGCCGGTAATTATCGCTATACGTGAATTATGTTGGTTGATATACTGTAACTTAAGGTCATATCGCTTAGAACTATCTACATTGCGACATATAATTACCCGTGTATATATATATATACATAAATACAATCTGGTGGTTTGGAACATTTTTCCCATTTCGTTGGGAATGTCATCATCACTGACGAAGTCCATCATTTTTCAGAGGGGTAGGGCTCAACCACCAACCAGTAGTTCCAATAAAGAATAAGTCATAGTTCCATATAACCATATAATCACCATATATAATATAATTCCATATTCATATAGAATACTATAATATTAGACTAAATTCCATGGTAGAACGGTAGAACCAGCAATATCATTCGCACCAGCCTTTTGGATGCTTGGTTCCACCCATCCATGTGGATCCTGGACGGAACGACCTATGTGACCTACGTGACCTGGTAACCGGGTCAGCTTATGAAAAGTTGGCGACTTCCATAGCAATTGTGGTTGTCAAAGTTCCCAATGGTCACAGGAGAAAGAATTGAAGAACCAACAAACATCCTGGTATCATGGGGATTTTGATTGGGATATGGGGTAGAACCTAACGATTTCCCCTCTGGAAGCCATGGCAATTGATGAAAAAAAATGTGATTTCCATAGCTACGTCAAATTACCAGAGGATATTTACATTTAAAACAAGTGAAATGAAAACATTCAGGACTACCAAAAGCATATTTGCATATCAACTCGCCATATTTTGTTGCTTGAGCCATCATGCTTGATGCTCATCCCCCATGAGCGAAATGGACAATTCCAGACAGAGGGTAATATAGAAACATGTGCAATGAAATTATAGAAACACATAAAATAGAAAAATGTGGGAAATTGATTAACACATTAATTTGAAAGCGATGTAAACGTTACTGCCGTAGGCGTGAAGTCTGCGGTGGACGCCTGCCTCAAGGGTGGTGGAAAGACCTGGGGGAAGGTGGGAAAATGCATCGCCGATGGGAAAATGACTGGAGAAATGGGATCAGTGAGTGAACTATCACATTTATATATAATATTATATAATATCATGTTAATATATATATATATATATATATCTATTACTAATACTATATTCTCTGGTTTCCCTATACCGCCAAACAACCCTTTGGAAATACACAAAAAGACACGTTTTTGGACTGAAACTCTTTAAATCATATTGAAGTACCACTCATATACAATTTTTTTTTACCACCTATACACCATTTTTCATTGGTTAAATCATGTGAAATCCACCATTCTTTGGGTTCCCAAAATGCCACCACCTCACACGTCACATCTTGTCATTTGTACAGGCTCTTTGGATGGCCAACGCAGGACCAGGAGCGGTGACCGAGTGAGTTGACGTCATGGGTTTGTTCTTTAAGATTCTTGAAAGTGTTGTTCCAGTTGTTAGCGCACAGTGTATATATTATATGATATAGTTATATTATATATGATATAATAATCATATTATGTGTTATATATTATATAATTATATATTATATATTATATGTATATATATATTAGATATTATATAGCTGTATGGCTGTATAGATAATATATATATATATATTTACATATTATGTATATATGATATATATATATATATGTGTATAATCCACCATAGTTTCCCATATCCCGCCAAAGATGGGTGAAAATCATTGAACATCGCCATGGTTATAATCAATTGTTTGAACCTCAACTGCCCCTGTGAAGTTGGCCAAAAAACACCGAATTAGAATGCCAAAACGTCAGATAGATCAGATAAAATGTCGGATTCTTTGTCAGAGTTTATGTCAGATATACAGTTGGTGGGGAAAATTCGCAGAAAGTCATTGACTTTTGCCACTTAAATTAAGCGGTTTTTCACGATTTTCTCCGTGCCACACGTGGCAACTTGTTCTTGTGATCTCTGGAGATATGGATCCAGCCGTAGCTTCTTAGGAAGTACGACTGGGGTATCATTTAGGGGGTTAGCCGTACCTTCTCAGAAAGTGGCCATGGATCCATAGGGATATATAATAATATATATATTACAATATTCCATTTTCATGTGTCATAGACCTATATAATCATATTATCCCAGTATCTTTTATTGAATACCCTCTGGTAAACAAACATAACTATGCAAAGTCACAATGTTTAATGGGAAAATCCACTATTTCGATAGCCATTTTCTACACATTACTGTTTTGGGAGCTGCTGTATCCACGCATTCTTAACTCATTTGCCACGACTGCCCAGGCGCTGATGACGCCACGGGAGTACCTTGGCAGCGACATGTCTTTCCCTGCCAATTTATGGATCTACTTCCGGAGAAGATCGTTGGATCCAGAAGAGTGGTGCCCCCAAGATAGCTACAGGTTGGTTTATAACTCCAATAACTATGGTATATGGTACTTATAACTATAGTTACTGGGGCTTTTGTTAAGCAACTAGCATCACTGGGGGGCCTCACATTGTAGGTGATTCTTTCCTGGTGTGTTTCCTGTTTCGTGATGTCGGGTCAGGAGCTGTTTCCTGGTTCCTCAATGTGGGTAGCCAATCCCAAGGCATGAGCCAAGGAGATTGGTCCCGTGCCCCTAGGGCCCTAGGTGGTCCTTGTTCATCCTAAATGATTTTGCCCAGCAAGGCGATACAGAATCCAAAAACGCATGGAGAACTCAAGACTTTACCTGAAATTCTCATGAATTCTCTGTATCACTGGATTGGTTGCAGGGAAAATCTACAGGAAATCATGGTTTTCCCCATCAAATATAGGGTTTTCCGTGGTGAATTCTCCTTTAATCCCATCAATGCGATTCAACAAAGGGTCCGCCCCTAACTTAGTTTCATGCAACCAGAGGTTATATTTAGGAGGTTGTAGTACATGAATATTTGATGCATCACCCAAATTCCATCAAACACGACCGGGTTGAAAGATCCTGAGTTTCATGATTTTCCATTGGAACGACATGTAGATTCATGCAGGTGATCTAGATTGTGCATTGCAATTTATGCACCCGCATTTACCAAGTTCATTTTTTTCCACCCGGCTCTTTGGATTGAATAATACCGTCCCATCTCTTTACAAAGCCAACATTTTTGTACACTTATACATTCATTTCTCGATTTCAGAGGACATGTTCATCACATGTTTATCGATTATCAAATAAACCATTTGAATTCGATTCTACAGAGTGGCCACCCCCTTATGTTTGTTGGTTCAGGTTCACCCTATTAACTAATTATACGTTATTTCGTTATTTGAATGCCATAGACCCTAGTGAAGAAGAGGGGCCCCCGCCTTGTATTGATGTGAGTGATTTTTTTCCCAGGCCCTGGCACTGGTGGCTTGCAAAGAAGGGTCGCAGTGGCAACTGGTGAGGGCCCAAGGTTAGGTAGTCTTGGGAAAGACATGGGAAATTCATTCGAATAGTGTGGTTTTATGTGGTTGAATAGGGATCATTCATCGGGATAATTCGGGATACTCATTCGGGACATTAGCGTATATTAACTATATTAATTATATAGACTATATAGATCATTCCGGCTGAGTAGGTAGAAACTGATCCTGTTTGTATTACTGGTTGGTGGTTTGGAACATGTTTTTATTTTTCCATATATTGGGAATGTCATCATCCCAACTGACGAACTCATATTTTCATAGGGGTAGGTATACCACCAACCATACCATATATATATATATACACATCTTATTGATCTATTTGAGGATATACCCTCTGGTAAACGTTAACAAAAAACTATGGAAAATAACCATGTTTGGGATAATCCACTATTTCTATGGCCATTTTTTGCAATGGAAAATAAACGGCCAACCAGCAATCCGGATGACCATGGTTCCTATGATCCTCATTGTAACTCACAAGATCACCGAGAATAAAACCGAAACCAGGTGGTGCCCCCCCCAGCTAGAAATTTGTTATAATCCCATGAAAACTATAGATATGATACATACACACATATATATATATGTATATATATATATATATATATCACCAACAAAAACCATAGTTATTGGAGTTATTAGCCAAGTTAGCTATCTTGGGGGCACCACCTTGTAGTTATTTACTCATGTTTTTCTTAGTTAGCCAAAATCATGCCACAATGAAATCACTGATGTTAGTCACTGATGCCATTTATATGGTTAGGTGGCTTTGTAAATCAAGTACTCATAATTGTCAGGGCACCACCTAGTAAGTGGCGAAGCAAAGTGGTGAAACGTGTGCTTTTCCGCAACCGCCATAGATAGAGACGTTGGAATGCATCGAAAAACATCCTGGAAACACGTGTGTATCTTGGGAAGACTAGAAATCAACAATTTTGTGTTGACAGTGTTTTGGCCTCGTGTTGCTGATCTGTTTTGTGTGTGTGTTCAGCAGTGTGTGGTTTCTCTTCGAGAAAAGCTTGAAACAATTACAGATGGAACCATCCAAAAACTGTTCCAAGAAACAAACCATTGAAACTATTCGAATCTATTCGAAACTCCTTGAGATTGAGTCTTCATGACGAGATCAAACAACTCCATTTGACTCTTGGTAACTGACTAACTGGGACGTAGCCCATGAGGGAAACTCACTGGATGGCCCTCAACTGGGGCAATTTCTTCTCCGATCAGAAACTTTGGGCACGTTTGGAGGTGTGAATTTTGTAGACCTGGACTTTGTACCCTCTGGTAATTTAACATAGCTACTGAAAATGACCATAGAAATAGTGGATTTTCCCATTGTTTAAATGGTGGATCTTTCCAGTTCGTTTTTTGTGAGGGTAATCCTTTCCGAAGTGGACAATCCGAAGCTTTCAGAACAGTTCACTGGCGTGCCACTGCTACTTCTGGCAATGTTGCTGAGGCGCTGATCTTGAATTCTCGCCCTTGGCATTGGTGGAAACTCTCATATCTCTCATGTTTGGAAGCCAGAGGGCAACACAGTTCTGTTGTATTTGGACCTGTACTTCTTTCATCATCTTTCACATTGATCAACTCCTTCCCACATTCCCTGCAGAGTCGCACCCGCCCCGGAAGCTGGCATGTCCATAGGATCTAAATGACCCAAGGCTGTAGCTTAATGTGGACTTTGATGATTTTAATGATCATCGATTTATGAAGGGTTCATGAAAACCTAGGTTCGCTGGTGCCACCAAGGAGCAATGATAATTTGCTGATTTCCTTTCACCCCATGATCTAGTTCAACATGGGGATGGGTTCAAAACCTATTAGTACCATATGACTGGGGGAATGATATGGAATGCTCATCAACATCCATTAACCAGCTAATTTAGGGTACCTACAGTTATGGCACTTAACATATATCAGATATAAATGGAACTATAACTCCTAAGGTTATATATCATTATAAACCCATTTATAGCTGTTAAGGGCCATAACTGTAGGGTGCCAGGCTTTGGATGCATAGCCATATCAGGCCATATCTACCATCAAAGTCACCTAGCTGAAACAAACTTCGCCAGCTGTCTGGTCTCGGCATTTGACCAACTTCTGAGGCAATGACGCTTCTCGAACAAGGAGACCGTGGGCAAAATCGAGGGCTTTGCGGTTGGGTCATGTTGGGTCCGCAATTCTTTGGGTGATTTTGTCGAGCCTCAAATCCGGGAGTGATATCCCAACGTGGCTGTGGTTGTTTCAGGTGAATCAATATGATCCAGATAAATTGAGAGAAAATATCTACATATACCGTTACATACCCAGCGTTGTATTGAATGTTCTGCAACCGAGGGTCCCTGATAGTTCAGAAATCAGCAGGGGAATTCCTGGTTGATAGGTGTTTTATTATCTCATTATTTATAGGGTATCGACCATACAAGGTGGTGCAGGATTTCTTCCATCCACAGTATCACAGAGTGTTTGGTGGTTCCAATATGATTAACTTTTCTACCCAGTGCCGTTGATTCGTGTTTTTTCCTCCAGATTTAGGTCATGGTATGTGCTACTTGAATGTGCATCCCAGATAGTAAGTGGTTTAATATCCTACATTAAAGAAATATTATTGTTATTACTGTTATTATCATTATCATAATTATTATAACTATATTTGTTTGGATTATAATATGTACAACATGACATAGTGTAATTGTATATGGATTATATATGATTATTTAACAGTAATAACAATAATATATTGTATAGATAACTAGTAATTTCATTTACACAGAATTGGATTATAATATGTTTGTTTTCATTGCCCACCTAGTAGCTGGGATGCAGCCGCCAAGGAACCAGCTCAACATCAATGATTTGTTGCAGGGACTATATGTTGCCCCGGCTAGGGCTAGATCCATATCTCTACCATAAAGACAATATAGCTAACTTCAATGGGAATTTCAGGATACTGTACCATATAAGACCATATTTTGCAGGGATATTCCCTTACATTGGCCTAAAAAATAGGCCTTAGATATGGTAGGTACCTCGGATTTAGGTTCCTGAAATGGCCATTGATAACTTGCCCAGTTAACAACTTATCATGAATTCATGTTCAATGATAAATCCATCCAACATTTCCATGGGCACATTCCCATTTTAATACCCCTAGTCATCATCCATTTTACCAGTAGTACCGCACAAGGCGGTGGCGGAAGTTTCAAAAATAGGAAACCTATAGGAGAAGTTGGTTGTTGTGAATCAGGGATGGCAGAGCGAAGCCACTGATTGACCGAAAGGTGGTTGGAGTTGTGTTTGCTGGAATGGTTGCAATGGTTGCAGTGGTCACCTCCCCCACAACTGCTGGATGTAGTGTGATGTACTGCAACTGTAGTTGTAGTTGTAGCGTAGTGGAGTTGTAGTTGTGGTGTAATGTAATTAGTGTAGTGTAGTTGCAGTCATATAGTTGTAGTTGTAGTTGTTTTGTAGTTGTAGTTGTAGTTGTTGTAGTTGTAGTTGTAGGTGTTGTTGTTGCTGTTGTTGTTGTTGTAGTTGTAGCTGTAGTTGTTGTGTGGTTGTAGTTGTTGTGTAGTGTAGTAGTAGTAGTAGTAGGAGTAGTAGGAGTAGTAGGAGTAGTAGTAGTAGTAGTTGTTGTTGTTGTAGTTGTTGTTGTTGTTGTAATTGTTGTAGTAGTTGTTGTTGTAGTTATTGTTGTTGTTGTTGTTGCTGTTGTTGTTGTAGTAGCTGTAGTTGTTGTAGTTGTAGTTCTAGTTGTAGTTCTAGTTGTAGTTGTTGTGTAGGTGTAGTTGTAGTAGTAGTAGTAGTAGTTGTTGTTGTTGTTGTTGCTGTTGTTGTTGTTGCTGTTGTTGTTGTAGCTGTAGTTCTAGTTGTAGTTGTTGTGTAGTTGTTGTAGCTGTAGTTGTTGATTGTAGTTGTAGTTGTTGTGGTTGGTGTTGGTGTTGGTGTTGGTGGTGTTGTTGTTGTTGTTGCTGTTGCTGTTGTCGTCGAAGTTAGGGTAGTTAAGTTAGTGAAGTTAGTTAAGTTAGTCAAGTTAGTTAAGTTAATCAGTGTCTACTTTTTCGACATCTTCACGTCAAAAAAGGCTCAAAACCCGCAGTTTTTTACACTATTGACTTCGAAATGTGCTTCGCGCCACAACGGCGTGCGCTTTTTCGAAACTCCACATCTCAGCCTCCAAAAGTGGTCCGAACCCCTGGTGTTTTGCACATTTCGACTTCGAAATGTACTTCGCGCCACAACGGCGTGCACTTTTTCGACATCGCAACTTCCAAAAGTGGTCCGACATTGGTGTGCTTTGTACATTTTGACTTCAAAATGTGCTTCGCGCCACAACGGCGTGCACTTTTTCAACATCTCAACTTCCAAAAGTGGTCCGAGGTTGCGGTGTTTTGCACATTTTGCCTTCCAAATGTGGTTCGCGCCACAACGGCGTGCACTTTTTCGACAGCTCAACTTCCAAAAGTGGTCCGATCCTCTGGTGCTTTGTCACTTTTCACTTGGAAATGTGCTTCGCGCCACAACGGCGTGCAATTTTTCATCTCTCATCTGGCCAGCTGGCTCCGCACCCGCCGCTTTAGCGAGCCTACTTTTCGACCCTCCGGAGCCCCAAATCATTGGAAAAACACAGTGAATCGCGACTTTCCTATCTTTTCGCGCATCTACATCTTCTTTCTTCTGATCTTTTCTCTTCTGACTCTTCTCACCTCTGCTTTTCAACTGTCCATATTGTCGGAAGTATAGCTTCTAAACTTCCTTCGAATAGTTTGTTCCATTATAAACCATCCACAAAATGAGGTTCTATATCGCCAAAAACGGAGGTAAAATTGCGATTTGCAAGTTGTCCCGCGAACCTTTTCGCACGAAATGAGGTTTGAACGCCAAAAACTGAGGTAAAATTGTGATTTCCAAGTTGTCCCGCGAACCCTTTCGCACGAAATGAGGTTTGATCGCCAAAAACGGAGGTAAAATTGTGATTCCAGGTTCCCGTCGCAAACTTTTCGCACGAAATGAGGTTTGATCGCCAAAAACTGAGGTAAAATTGCGATTCCTCTTGCCCAATCGCAACCCTTTTGCACAAAATGAGGTTCGATCGTCAAAAACTGCGGTAAAATTGCAATTTTGAGGTGTCAATCGCAACCCTTACGCACGAAATCCGGCGAAGTGTGTAAAAGCTTCTGCGTGCAAAAGCTTCTTTGTGTAAAAACGTTTGTGTGTAAAAGCGTCTGTGTGTAAAAGTGTCTCTGTGTAAAAGCTTCTGTGTGTAAAAGCGTCTGTCAGTGTGTAAAAGTCTCTGTGTGTAAAAGTGTTTGTGTGTAAAAGCGTTTGTGTGTAAAAACTTTTGTGTGTAAAAGTGTCTGTGTGCAAAAGCGTCTGTGTGTAAAAGCGTCTGTGTGTAAAAGCTTCTGTCGGCAAAAGCGTCTGTGTGTAAAAGTCTCTGTGTGTAATTTGTGTGTAAAAGTGTTTGCGTGTAAAAGCGTCTGTGTGTAAAAGCGTCTGTGTGTAAAAGTCTCTGTGTGTAAAAGTGTTTGCGTGTAAAAGCGTCTGTGTGTAAAAGCGTCTGTGTGTAAAAGCTTCTGTGTGTAAAAGTCTCTGTGTGTAAAAGCCTCTGTGTGTAAAAGCGTCTGTGTGTAAAAGCGTCTGTGTGTAAAAGCGTCTGCGTGTAAAAGCTTCTGTGTGTAAAAGCTTCTGTGTGTAAAAGGGTCTGCGTGTAAAAGCTTCTGTGTGTAAAAGCTTCTGTGTGTAAAAGGGTCTGCGTGTAAAAGTCTCTGTGTGTAAAAGTCTCTGTGTGTAAAAGCGTCTGTGTGTAAAAGTGTCTGTGTGTAAAAGTCTCTGTGTGTTAAAGCGTCTGTGTAAAAGTGTCTGTGTGTAAGAGTGTCTGTGTAAAAGCGTCTGTGTGTAAAAGTGTCAGTGTAAAAGCGTCTGTGTGTAAAAGCCTCTGTGCGAGTGTAAAAGTCTCTATGTGCAAAAGCGTCTGTCTGACTGTCTGTAAAAAGTTCTGTGTGTGATAAACTTTACGAGAGAGACGATGCAAACTACTAACTACTTTACTATATTACTATATTAAATATTTATTATTATTGTCTTGTTCTTGTAGTATAGTATAGTATATTGAATATTGAATAATTTTCTTGATTCTGATACTACTTACTACTCTTCTCGTCTGCCTATAATAATAATACATCTTTAATGTATTATATATATATTGTCTTGTAATATAGTGACTATAGTGTCTCCATACTAACAACAGAAGACTCTGCTCCTCTACGCTCTCGGGCCATCCGTCGTCTAGTTGAGCTGGTAGATCTGGTAGGTTAGCCTTGGGGAAAAACCATGTGGGTGTTTGCTGTGCTCCATTCTCTCAGGATTGTGAAAAGTAACTTTCGGTTCTGGGGACCACTGATGAGTCTAGCTGTGACAAAGACCTTGTTTTTTACTTTCTGATGGATTGTGATAAATGACTATCACCATGACTATGACTATGGACTATGACTAATGACTTATGAATTAACTGATTGATAATTGAATATTGATTATTGGCTATTGGTTGGCATGTGACTTGAGTCTAGTGACTAGTGACTAGTGACTAGTGATGAAACATGACTCAGACCACTGGCCATTCCTCATTGAATAAGTAGGTCCGTAGGTAGCAGCTGAGTAATGGACGCTGACTAACGTTGTTTGACATCTACCAAAACGAAGAAACCATAGTTACATAGTCATAGTTGGTTAGTTATCCATAACTGCCATAGCTGCCATAGCTGTAGCTGCTATTGATATTGCTATTGAATATGAATACTGCTGCTGCTATTGCTACAGTTTTTTGTTGAGTTCATGTAGAACCCAAACAGACCTCATAAACATGGAACTGTTAAAGGTAGGTGGCAAGGGATCAACTAAACTAAATTTAAACTAAACTAAATTTCAATTATATATATATTGTTTAAACCTTGGGCCTTGGGTGTCATGTCGGTTTTGAGGCTGGAGAGTTTGATGCCAATGGACAAGGTTGCAAAGCCCATGTAGCGACTTGCAAAATTGGCTACACGAGGATGAGCATCGATGAGGTTGCAAGGCAGTACCATGAGAAGACCGAGGAAGGCAAAGCTTTCCGTGCAGAGTTGGACGCCTCAACAGGTCACATGGTCAGACTTATGGCACAGCCGTCCTTTCCCCACCTCCTTCCGACCAGTGATGTTGGATTTCACGTCAGCAACTACACAGAGTCATTCTATGAAGCTGCATTTGCAACTGAAGCAGACCTTGTCAAGTTCTTGGGATTTGGAGCCAAGGCACTGCGCTTGAAACCGGTTCAAATTCGCTTGGAAGATGGGACTGGGCGGATTTCTGGTCACCACCTTTCCCTTGTTGGAATGGATCAGAACATGAAAGATTCTTTGAGACAAGTGCGGATCGGGACCAAAATTGTCGTGGTACAGAATGACCAGGTGATGTCAGGTCACACTCAGATCCGGCAAGGTCAAAGTGCAGACGTGATGGCAATGTGCATGGAGAAAAACCTCAATGCCAGGAACAATGCTGAGAAATGCGCTGGACGGACACACTTGGTGACCATGGACACCTTGATGAAGAAGGTGATGGATCTCAATGGAGTGCCCTGACAGATCTGTATTCTTGGATTCGGATTCGTTTTGTTATGTCATCAAACTTCAAAATTCAGGTCAGCTATTCAAATTCAATTTCTTCGTTCTGTTATTAATATTATTATATATATATATATATATCATGTCGCTATCAGGCCGTATCGGTAAGGATTTATCCGATGCCGGCCGATACCGGGTATACCATTCTGCCGACGCAGTGTTTCATATGATCTCATATGTCTAATGAGTATAATGATGTGGCTATGAATCAATACCTATTAATACCATTTTTAGAGGGATGAACATCCATTTACCAGCTATTTTTATGTTCACCAGGGGTACAAGGTTTTTGACCCACTGCCATGTAATGAATGGTGAATGGTTTTGTTGAAAACAATGCCATACACTTTGATGGTGCATATTGCCTTTGCCTTTGGTGGTATGGTTTTTAGCATTTTAGCAGAGCAGTTCATCAGACCGACCTGGACCTAGACCTGACTTAGACCTAGACCTAGACCTGGCTGCTAGCTATCTATCAGATACCACCAGGTACTACCGCCATGACTTAGGAAACCACTATATATGACAATTATAGAATATTAGAGTTACATTTATGTACCATACCTAAATATGGTTTATAGTATCAGTATATACCTACATATTATCAATGGGAATTTCAGGATCCTAAAATGGAGGTACTGTACCATATAAGACCATATTTTGTAGGGATATTCCCTTACATGGGCCTAAAAAATAGGCCTTACATATGGTAGGTACCTCGGATTTAGGTTCCTGAAATGGCAATTGATATTATATACCATTATTGTATGGAACATAGTATCATTATAGTATACACCATATTATAGTAACACTGTATACCATCTTATATATATACCATTATTGATATTGATATGGTTTATAGTATCATTATATACCTACATATTATGTACCATTATTGTATGGAAACCTCCCATGGCCATACCCAACACAAGGCCATCGCCAGGAGCTTCGCGTGTGAATTTGATGGCCTTGAGCGCGGCCATCAGCAGTTGTCCATGGCACATGGCGCGGGACCTGAATCTGCGGGCTCCACTTGGGATCTGTGGTTTATCATCCATAATATAAAACCCATATATATATATATACTGGTTGGTGGTTTGGAACATGAATTTTATGACTTTCCCATCATATTGGGAATATCATCATCCCAAGTGACGAACTCATATTTTTCAGAGGGGTATACCACCAACCAGTATATGTATGTATAACCCCATGCATTTCTGAGGGGATATTCCATACATATATAAGTGTTTATGTTTGACCCACTTACTAAGTGGGATGCACCCCCAAGTAGCGGTTCAACCAGCAGTCATTGATGTATAGTAGGATTATGGTCATGGGGAAAAAATGTGGTTGTAATTACCCTCTGGTAAACTAACATAACTATGCAAAATCACCATGTTTAATGGGACAACTCACTATTTCTATGGTCATTTTCAATAGCTACGTTAAATTACCAGAGGGTAGAAATGGGGACATCATATGAATAATTAAGCTGAAAAGATGATGTTGCAACCTGATGTTGCAACCTGACTGTGACATCACAGGAACGATGCTTCTCAAGGAGAATCATCCCTCTTGGGACCTTATATCATGTTGGTGAAGCATATGAATTTATCCAAAGACGTTTGAACAAGGTGGTTGAAGCATCATGACAGGGTGGATTTTATGATCATTCAACGGGGAGAAATTACTAAGGAATTGAACAGGGCCGATGTTGCCAGAATGGTTTGCGTTGGGATCTTTACTTCTTCAGTATTTGTTTGGGTGATGTGGTGTTAATCCACCAAATATGCAATGGTGTTCCATATTTGGGTTGATTTTTACCACTCATTTTCAACATCATCCTTAACATGGGGCGAACGCCAAGGACTCCATAGTGACTTCATTCACAATGGGTTTGGGCGAGATCCCAAAATTGTCCAATATGTGTTGATACTTAATGTACCCTCTGGTATTTAACATAACTATTGAACATTGCCATTTGAAGTGAGCTTTCGCATTAAAAATGGTGATTTTCCATAGTTATGCTAGTTTACCAGAGGATGCCATACCATAAAGAAAAACAGAAAATATTTTGAATAGGTAAATCAACGAACTAAATGGGGTATGAACATATTAGCTATGTTAAATTACCAGAGGGTCATATTGATAAGTTTTTTTGGAGGGATTGAGAGGAAAGTGAGGAAGCAAACACTACTGATGTGTCACCACTTCAATGAAGCCCCACTTTGATGTATCATTGAGAATGGCCCATGGCAAATGACTTATCTTCTAACTATATAAACACGTTGAGTTTCCATGCTTATCATAGATTACCAGACAAGGTGGTGCACCATAGTTAAGTTGACTCGTAACTTGCTTCATTATGGTTTATGGTAGATCTATCAACAGTTAATAGTGGTTATAACCAAATCATAATTTTAACGGCGGCACCACCCTTGGGAACTTGATGGCAAAAACCCATCCCGCAGGCAGTCGGCCTTTTGCGGAAAATGGAGGCGGCAGTGCCACCTGTGCAGTTAGTACAATGTGAGGCCCCCCAGCTATAAGTTGGTTTATAAGCCCCAGTAACTATAGTTATAAGCACTATAAACCATAGTTATTGGAGTTATAAACCAACTTAGCTTTCTTGGGGGCCTCACATTGTATAGTTTATATCGGATAGATCCCAATTCATGGGGGTTGCAACCATAGTGCCCAAGAAAGTTCCCCGCAACTGCCCGTAGCATCGAAGCCCCCAGAAAGATCGATAGGAAAGTGGCTGCCGGAACCTATAATTTGGAGCTACCTGACATGTACAGTAGAAGGTCTATGTAAGGGCCATGAATGGCCAATGATACATTGCAATCATGAACAATTGGTCCCCACACCCGGCAATTGGGCTGGGGAAATGGCGATGAATTTTCGGACATGGGCGCTGATTCCCAACAATCAAGGATATGCCAAAAAATGTTGAACCAGTAACCAGGCATGGTATTTCCTATAGGTTTCCAACTTGTCTATCTTTTTTGGGGGTGCTATATGGGATATATGATATATGATGATATATGATGATATATAAGATGATATATGATGTCTTTCAAAATTGTCCAATCTTGAAGGTCACTCAATTCGAACCAGCAGCCCTCGGCATGGGTCACATGCCAAAAATGATGGTTGACATGGCATGATAACTGGAACCCTTCAGTCCTCAAACATGGCTAGCTTCGAAATCCCCTTAGGCCCTGGAGGTTTTAATGAACAAATCATATCTGAATGGGAATTTTGGCCGTGTTGATTGCCAAAGGGTATCAATGTTTCAGTAGTTGAAGGGAAAGTAAATACAAAAACCATCAACAAAAACCTTTTGCGTGGATGCAAAGTCACCATGTTTTCGTTTTTTGCCTCAAACCAATCTATAGGGGCCCGAAATAATTTTCTATACTTTCTGGTGAAAGAAGATTGCTGGGTGGAAAATCGACAATCTACAGAGTCATCAATTTGGATCGTCTATGAGATATGTTCAGCATTTTCTGGTTTTTCGCTAGCGCAGATTGGACGAAAAAACCTGGTACACCGAATTGTTTGGCTCATTTCGCCGCTGAAGTCCACAGGATTTCCTCCAAAATTTTCCAGTGGGAAAACCTCTGCCATAAACCTAGCATTTTTACCAGGGTTGAAATCCCTAAAATGGGATGACTTGGCATGGTGATGCCAGGGCCAGGGTGAATTCTATACATCCCTCAGGTGATGTCTCTCCAGCCCAACTATATCATTCTCTCGGCAGCAATTGGTGCGCGGACTTCTGTTTTTTCACGGCAGTGCATGGTGGATTTCACATCCAGTGGTGCCCTAGTGAAGCATCAAAAAATGGGGAAAACCATTCAGAAAACTGTTCTAATATTTCTAATTTAGCATGATTTAACTGGGGAGTGATAGTTGATTCATTCGATTAATGATAGGTAAGTTGCTATTATTTTTCTATAATAACTAGGATCTGTGGTAGATATATTATACCTCCAGTTGAACAGGTTTATAAACTATAAACCAACCAGTATAGCTGGGGGCTCACGTTGTAGTGATTTATTGGTTGTCATAAATTGGATGATAGACTAACCGTTTAACCAGCATTAACCAGCTAAAAAGTATGTTTTTGTTTCCCCATTTAGTATAAGATGTGAGCAATTCCCAGTTGATCCCTGTTGATTGATGGCGATTTTACCGCGCACATGTAGTCCAACAGTTTGCGAACCGGTAAATCACAATTATCATTATGATGATAGGTATTTGATCTAAATGGGCCGTGGCTTCCATAGCAAACTGTGAAATTACCAGAGGGTAGCTATTGGATTTATTGTAGATCCAAGAGCCCTAAGGTGATTTCGGGCCCCGCCATTATAGGGTCTTATGTCTGCAAGTGGGGATCACATGCCTGGGTTGGTTCAACCGTTCAACCTTGGTGGCCCAGTGGCCAATTTGTGTGCAAGAACAGTCAAAGGTTGGTGGCAAAGCACAGGGTGGTAGGCAAATGGTCAGAGATTTCATGTAATTAGGGCAGATTTCTCTGAATGGTGGGCAAAAACGTCATGTCATGTCCTGTTGCTTCTCTTTTTGGGGGCTAAGTCGAGGTTTCTGGCGAACCGCGGCACCGCGGAGACCTAAACCCAAAAAATGGGGAGACATGGGGGGACCAAGCAGAAAGAATGGCTGTTAAATGCTGTTAAAAATAAGGGATATGGAGGTTTCCTATGGAGGTACCCCCAAAT
Organism: Cladocopium goreaui; assembly: GCA_947184155.2. NCBI lineage: Eukaryota > Dinophyceae > Suessiales > Symbiodiniaceae > Cladocopium > Cladocopium goreaui. The sequence goes on from CAMXCT020001857.1 coordinate 253,113, forward strand.
GGATGGTTTATTTCCCCCTATGTAGAAATGGATGATGAGAACTGGGGGTACCCCCATGACAGTCAGCGGACACCTCCAAAAATGAGCAAAGCAGCAAGCCAGACATGTGAATTACCATGGACACATGGAAAAATCACAGGGGATTTTGCTACTCTTTGGGTATCCTCAGGGTATCAAGCCTGGGGTCCCAAGGTCCCCAAAAGATGGGGCAAGAAACAAATCAGGGCTTCTTACCCTCTGGTCAACGTTTACAAAAAACAAACTGGAAAGATCCACCATGTTGGGAAAATTCACTATTTCTATGGCCATGTTCAATAGCTATGTTAAATTACCAGAGGGTAAATGGATGTTTATCCCAAAATGTATGGAAGTTTTACAGGTTTTGGACCCACCTGCAGATGTTTCCCGATTGAGTTGATTCTCCATGTCTCCTGTCTTGTGGTTGAAGATCTGGTTGGCCCTTATCCTATAACTTAGGTTATCTATACATATCATTATAAGACATATTATACGCCGTTATACGCCCATTTATAACTTGTAACTCTTAAGGGCCATAGCTGAACCCACAGGATACCCCCTTGATACCAGGCCCCGGCGCCAGGCTCCTGTGCTTCTTCTGCCGCATGGACAGCAGCGTGGGGTCACACGAACGGGAGTCCGTGGGAGGATTTCCTATGGGATACCCTTTGGTAAGAGCTATGGCAGCTATGGACCATTTATAAATCTTTTTTTTCTATGAGCAAAAACCTGACTTTATTTGGCTCGTTTGGCTGGCTACTCCCAGTTGGGTGATACGGTGATGTGAAGAAAAAATGACAAAAGCTTGGGATTTCAGCAGAAGTTGGGATTAAACCCGTAGGACTATGGTCACATATATCATATATATATTATATACATACTATGTTACATACATAGTTAGTTCGTTATAACTGGAACTGTCCCCACAACTATCCAACAAACATCAGGTATGAATCTTCTGGGTTGAGACAGACGAAACTATGATAATGGGTCTGTCCAGACACTAACGGACACTTCCACCAAAAGTGAGATTTCACCCACCATAACGGACATATGATGACACCATAGGTATTTTGGATATAGTGAGCTATACCAAACAAAGAGGCTGTGGGAGGTGGCATCGAGCTGATAGACTGCTGGAGATGTCAAACCTTTGAAGTTTTTGGTTCAGGGCATACCTCACATACTCTTTTCACAATGGCCAACATTTGCCTGGCAGTAGTGGCAGTTGAAGAATTCATGATCACAGCTTCAACATGCCTTTTCGCATCATGGTCTCCATTTGTAGAATCCAACAGAACGCGACCCTTTGGTTTACCTCACTCGCTAATTTGGTTGGCTGATGTTGGCACCGCCCATCACCCGGATTTTCCCAGATTCTGCCTGAATGCAGAAGATGATCCTCAGTCAGCTATATGATTTGCATCAACTTTATCAACTTCATCTACATTGCACGGAGCACTGCATCTCGTAGATCTCTTCTATATCCTTTACGTCATCTACATCATCTATATCATATCTACACCACATACATCCTCTACATAATCTAAATCAACTTCATCTACATCACATGCATCATCAACATCAGCCACAACAGTTTTTTTCAAGATCATCAACATCAACTTCATCAACATCACACCCTCCCTCCCCAAAACCTCCCAAATGGCTAGTTGAGCATAAGGACTCCCAAGGTAAGAGGCGGGCAAGGGGGGCCCACCTTGGCAATTTCACGCAGCTATTGATGACCCATGGATGGTTGAAAAAAAGGCTGTTCAAATGGTGGCTTCTCCATGGCTATGTTAGTTTACAAGAGGGATCCCTGCAGGTATATGCCATGAAAATCCTAGTCGCAACCCCATTATATGGAAGCAACATCTCAAAAATTTAGCCAAATGTAGATATTTCAGCACCAGCATATTAGTGTAGATCTATCATAAACATCCATAACTGGTTGGTGGTTTGGAACAAGAATCTTTTTTTTCCATAATATATGGGATAATCCTTCCAATTGACATTCATATTTTTCAGAGGGGTAGGCTCAACCACCAACCAGATAAAATCCATATAACCCATATATAATCCTTTATAATCCATATAATCCGTATATATATATATTATAGATGATTTTCCCATTAAAACCTCCATGTATTCCATGGATTTTCCCATGGATTCTCTGTGGATTTCTTCATCGCCCATGGGGATCCCTTCACTGCCAACGTCACAGGGTGGAGTTGTTGAAGGAGATCTGCTCCTTGCGACTTCAGGGGGTGCCTCGGTCGAACTGTCGAACTGGGCATTGAAGAAGCAACACCGCAGTGATGAGAGGTTTCATAGGGATCAACAAAAGATTCCGAGCCATTGCTTAGTTAGTCTCTTTCCCCCGATCCTACACAACACCCCCATTGTATGGTCCCAAAGATGTTTTTTGTTGTCCCATAAACCACAGGCTTTTTGGGGATGTTTAATAAAAGTGGGGAAGGGATTGGCGGATTTACCACATGATAGATCCATATTTCAATTTGAATCTCCCATGTTCCATCAATATTCCATGAATGTCCCATTCCTATTGGATTTACAAATTCCAGGTTCCTTTCCCGGGGGGTTATGCCAAATCATCGATCCCCATGGATCCCCAAAATTTGGAGGAAGCCCCATGTGGCACCCCCTGGTTATTTAACATAGCCATGGAAGCCATGGCCCATAGAAATAGATGATTTTCCCAGCTAGAAACCTCCATTTATTTTTGGGATTTTCCATGGCGAACTGTTAAATAACCAGAGGGTAGATTTTAGATGTTTATCACATGGTATAAAGCCCCCAAAAATGGAGGTTTCCTAGAAGGATATTCCCAAATCATACGAATTTAAAATCCTAAAAAAGATTTGGGGAAACAATTTTCGAATGTGTAAATTAGCAGAATTTTCCCTAATCATGTTTTTTTTTAATCATTTAAAAATCGCATGTTCCAACAAAAAGAGACCAGCTGTTGGGGTCTCGGTCAAGGTCGGTGCCCTTGGTGCTGCTGTCAATGCCTGTGAAAGGTGCCGCCTTGGGGGTTACCCTTTTCCTCAGAAAAAGATGTGGAGTTTACCCATTGGGTTTCTCTCGGAAAATGATCGTGACAAATGGTCAAACATCATGTGTTTTAAAGGATTTTTTGGGAAGATGATCTACAATGTGAGGCCCCCGTTGGATAGCTAAGTTGGTTTATAACTCCAATATCTATGGTTTACGGTACTTGTAACTATAGTTACTGGGGCGAATCTAAACCAACTTATAGCTGGGGGGGCCACATTGTAGAAATGGTTGGTTTTTCCACATCGATGTTAGTTTGCGTTTCATGGGAACAAAAAGACAAGCATGGGGCTGGAACCAACATAAAGAACCATCAGGATCGGATAGAACAGGGATATAGTAGGCATACAACCTGAATACCTGTGATATGGTTGGGATTGGTTCGGATTGGTTTTGGGTAAAATCCATCAACGATCTTCAATTGGGCATATGAACCAACATAAAGTCAGGGATTGAACTCGGAAACATTGAGATATGATGTATGGTGGTATCATGGGATGCAATGGCTATGAATGATGGGTAATAATGGGATAATATGATATATTGAGATCTAGTGGGAGATACGTTTGGTGTTTGCAGGGACTTCACCAGGGATGATGGCACCAGGCGGGATTTTTTCACCTGAATAGATGGTCAAGAAACGTTAAACGATGTGGGACACCCATGGGGAAACCCCAGTTGAACATCGTCTTGAAATGGTGGATTCCATTGTGAGAATCATCTGACGGGACCACGGGGGTTCGAAACTCAGAGCTGGTATGCTGAGAACGAGACATGTGGTTGTTTCCACAAATGGGGATACCCTGAAAATCGCTGGATGGTTTATTTCAGGGAATATCCATCTATAAATGGATGAGAAATGGGGTACCCTCTGGTAAATTAACATAACTATGGAAAATCATCATTTTTCATGGGAAAATTCACTATAAATGGCTATTTTCAATAGCTATGTTAAATTACCAGAGGGTAGCCCTATGACTTAGGAAAGCCCCATGAGAACGAGGAGCCAAGGTCCAGGAGTCGCCATCAAAGCATTACAAGGTGGTGCCCCCTGAGTTGTATATGTGTGAGTTTATAAGCCCCAGAGTTATGGCCGTTTACCAAGTATAATGGCTTAGAACTGTTTTTTTTTTCTACGGGATTGTACATAAACCATAAATCAGATGACTTAGTACTTATAACATTTTATAACTCGGGCCCGAACTGCATGAAGTGATATATCTACAATAAACCCACGGTAGTTGGAGTTAACTCGAGCACCTTGCAGGATCCAAAACAGGTCATGTGGTGAAGATCTCCAGGGTGAACACCAGGTTTCCCAGCACATACCCGGCCTGGTTTTTACGTTTAAAAATTGCGCGTTTTGGAAAATCAGCATATTTTTCAGTTCGGTAAATCATGGTAAATCAGCTCTATTTATAGGCCATTTTCAATAGCAAACTGTTAGTTTACTGGAGGGTAAATCCCATTAGATTCCATTAAACCACCATAAATCCCATTAAATCACCATTAAATTACACCATTTACTGGAGGGTATGGTAACTGTTATGCCTCCGTATGGTCCCTTTAATGTATCCAATGATATCCCCAATTTTTTAACGAGTTGCTGGTCGGTGAAGATTTCCCCTCCAGCAACACTCTTGGTGAAACACAAATAGCCTGGAAATGCCTGGAATACACGTCTTATACGTCAAGGTTTCATGTACCCATTGATCTATTGCAGGTTTGATGCAAGATGATCAAGATGTGTTCATCCAACCAGTCTTACGCTTTGTATCTGGGGTGGCCAGAGAGCAACCCTGTATCGTTTTCGGTCAGGGCCAGTGCGTGGCCTGTAGCGTGGGGCACCCCAAGCGCTGGGTTGTGCGCGACTGGGTCGGGACACTGACCCAGTGTCAAGTAGTATAATTTGTTATTGACTCCAACTACAAAACCTTTTGGGTTTATGGCGATTACAACTATAGTCGTTAGATGGGTAGATCCTCCAACATAACAATATAGGGGGCAACAATTTGTACTGCATGGTTTTTGCAAATTTGTCACTCCTTCTGATAATCATGAACTTTGGAAACCATTGACAGCACGCTCTGTGCTTGGTTGTGTTTGTCTGATGAAAAAGGGGAAACAACCAAACTTCACTATGGGTACAGGTGTGTTTAATAGGCTTCCACTTACCTGTGCTGAGGAAAAACAATGCAATCATGCCTGCGGAAGTGTAGATAGAATCTTCTAGAAACATGCTATGATAGCTGCTTGCATTCGCACATGACATAATAGACATTAATAAATGCATATCTGAGTTTTTGGGGTATAGAATTTTAATATTTTATACATGTGTTTTTGTGTTTGCTATGCATAAAGACACCTTAAGCTGATCCAAGTCATCCAGGCTACGTTTGGTGGAAGAAGGTGGTCGCTGGGCTGAGTCAGGGTACTGTCAGATGAGTATTCTCAGTGTCAACCACTATTTATTGCTTATGAAGCAGTGGTTGTTGAAATAGTTGTTACATATTGTTACATTTTGGAAAAAACAATAAAAATATGAAATCGATTAGAATAGTCAGTGTATCTTGAGAAAGTATGTTATAAAGTAATTTGGTAATTCTACTGTGATAAGTAGCTGGGTTCAATGGGTCTCTCAATCCGTGGGATTTGCCGATTTGCTACTGATTTTCTTTCAAATTGATAAATAGCATTTACAATGTGAGGCCCCCGTTCGATAGCTAAGTTGGTGAACATAACTCCAATTTCACTATGGTTTATGGTACGTATAACGAACTAGTTACTGGGGCGAATCTAAACCAACTAACATCACTCCACATTGTAGCATTTACCAAAAATTAATTTCAATGTTTCATTTAGCGCCATGAATAGCGTATCCAGTCGCTCAGGAAAACCTTGCTACAATCTCATCCTGGTCAGAAATTTGTGGGGGTTAAAACATGTTAAAACCAATTAAATAAAATATGTGTATTTGCTTGGAAAAAAACAGTTCTAATCAGTTTCATAACTTTAGTGCATGCTTTGCTTGGCAAGGTGGTTGCTAGAATTCCAAAGTACTACCATCACGACTTAAAATGGGCTATGGAGTTAGCGAAATGACTTGTAAGTGATAACCCATCATGTACGAAAAAGGATCTAAAAGGGAAAAGGAAAGAGAACTGTAGGCTTGGCGCAGTTCTCACCAGAATGTGAATTAGTATATCACAATATTATACTGTATCTATCAAACAAAATAGTTCGGGAAATCTTCTTGACCGAAAAACACGCATAACTACCAGTCAAAAAGATGGCTTCATTTACCGCGATGAATGGAACTTAGTTTCCGTTGATGTTGCTTACAATGTGGTCCCCCCCAGTTATAAGTTGGTTTATAAGCCCCACTAACTATAGTTATAAGTACCATAAACCATAGTTATTGGAGTTATAAACCAAATTAGCTATCGAACGGGGGCCTCACATTGTAGCACTCCATTCTTGCGGGTTACACGTTGTCGCGATGAGACGGCAGAGAGATTATAGACGGCCATGTAGCTCCAACTGGGTCCACATGTAGCCGGGGCTAGCTTCGTTTTCGTCACATTCCCAGTGGATTTTTTTGGGATGTGCTACAAAGGTGGAAAATGGATACCAAATTGTCACTAGTCACCATCAAAAAACATAGGTAGTTCACTGCTTTTTGGTAAAACTTTGCTAGAAATGACAGCATGTTTTTGCGCATGGACTACCAAAGATTGACAATGGTTTTAATTTGTTTGCTAGATATGGTACCAGCTATTTTTTGCAAGGTAAGATTGGCAATCGGAATGGCTGAACATTAAATTCCTCCCAAAATGGCCTGCTTTCAGATCCTGAACATGTCATGTTTGGGTCCTTGGGGACCCCGGAAGTGCACTACCATTCCTCCAACATGCCAGTGAATCGTGAAGGTCAATATGGGGATACCCAAACTGGGAGCATCTTGGTTGTGGATATCGTTGGGTGAATATCCCATGACCACATGGCAAAGAGACGAAGCCAATCGTGCCCTCCTAGCCGAGCACGAACTTCAACAGAAAAGCAAGGAGGTCATCAGCCTCAACAACAAGCACAAGATGACCGTCAAGGCCTACAAAGGCCTTCAGAAAGAGGTTGGGGCCTGGCCCCGTGCGTTGACAAAATTTGAGAGGTAGGTGGGGGCATTTAGTTGCGTTCCTTTTGTGTTACAACCGTATATAAAAGTAGGTGAGGGTTTTTGTTGCGGTCTTCTCGCGCCAGATCTTTGTGTTCTTTTGATACCCGTGCCTGTCAGGACCAAAGAGGTGCCTCGATGATCATTTAAGAACTCATATTAATACCTAGTCGTTGATGATCCGTCATATTCCATTGATATTGGGGGGTAGATCACAGCATATTCCCAAGGATGCCCTGCAAGGTTTGGAAAAATATCCATGCTGTATCCATGCGAAAGCACCTCTAAGGAGATGTGCAAGCCATCAACAGTGCCATCACAGCATGTAAGCAGGCGCGGGTAGGCGGGTAGATTGAGGGATAATTGAAGTTAGTACTGAGTTGAACCCAATGCCACAGTCACCATCCCTATTTTTTTTCCTTCCATTGGGTATAGCCTACCCCCAAATGGTTCGTTGCTAGAATGGCTAATGTCAGTGGGTTTACCACATGAAATGGATGGCAAGTCGAACATAGCTTTCAAAGAAAGATCTCAAGAAACATCCAGTTGAAACGGTCTGGATAATTTACACTAATTCCCACATCTTCCCTATACTAACCATATCATACGTCGTGACTTCGCGAGGTTCTCTCCAATCAACCAGCACCCATCGATCCTACCTTCGGTTGGCTTCACCAGGGATTGAGATGGGACCACATCCTCACCCGAAAATGGAGAGAACATCTCAACGTATCTGGACCCTACAACTATTCTATTCATGTTGTGTTTGTTGGTTGAAAAATAGCTCCACAATATAGAATTGGTTTGAAACTATAGATATAATGTATAATATAATGTGTGTATATATATATACATCCACCATAAATCTTGGTTATCGCAGGGCTTCAGGGTTTGTGTTTGATCCGCAGCCAGATATACTCATACCGCATATAAGTGCTGTAGGTTCGACGGTCCGACCCGTACGAGGGCACCATTAGCCAAGCCATGGTCAAAGCATGGTATATGGTTTATGGTCATCCATCCCATAGTGGGAATCCTGAAAAGTGGTATATAAATCCCTATGATTAATGGCATATATATATATATAGGTAATATTATATAATATGTAATATGTATCCATATATATATTATATACATATACTAATATATACAGTATTCATATATATATATATATACATATACTAATATTTACAGTATTCATATATAATATATATATATATGGGTAAATTATAATATTTCACTAACCTGAATTGTTGGGCCATTTTGGGATGATTCCCCTATAAAAACCATGATTTCCAGTGAGGGAGAACAGTGAGGTCGCGATGGTTGGGATCTCTGGGGACCGTTGAATGGCTTGGTTTCTTGGGGAACATCGAAACCGGAAACCATGGATTTTCCCATGAAAAATAGGGGTTTCCTGTACTGGTTAGTGGTTTGGAACATTTTTTTTCCGTAGATTGGGAATAATCATCCCAATTGACTTTCATATTTTTCAGAGGGGTTGAAACCACCATGCAAATTGTCCCTTACACCACTCCATTGACGCCAGAACTAACCGGACAAATATGTGAAAATGTGAATGTGTTTTTTCCCATGAAATATCAGCAGTGACTTGTAAAAAATATCCTTACGCTAATTCATTCAAGATGTTTTTCAACCGTTGGTGAATGATCCGGTACCTGGAAGTGCAGTTCCAATAGTTCCAGTGAACTAAGTAGATATACAACATAATTATATCACATACCCTCTGGTAAACTAACATAGCTATGGAAAATCACCATTTTTAATGGGTAAATCAACCATAAATGGTCATTTTCAATAGCTATCTTGACATAACCAGAGGGTAACCATGGTTATAAAAGTAACCTCAACTGCGCCTCCAAGAATCATTAAGTTTTCCTATTCACAATTTTGATTTTTTAGGATGTGGTAGAACCCTGCAGATATCCACCATAAACCCCAGACTCATCCTAGTTATAAAACGCACTATCTATGATCTATCGCTCGATATGTCCATGTCAACTATATATCATAGAATACACCTATAGATCATAGATAAACAATCACCGTATGATCAATGGCCATTTCAGGAACCTAAATTGGAGATACCTACCATATATAAGGCCTAAATTTCAGGGAATATCCCCACAAAATGTGGCCTTATATGATATTATATGGTACAGTACCTCCATTTTAGGATCCTGAAATTCCCATTGATAATATGTAGGTGTATAATGATACTATAATCCATGAATTTATCTATCATTGTCTTAATTTATATAAACAATGATATTATACCCAGTAATTACCATGATACTAGTATAGGTAATATCATTATACCCTATAATTTACCATGATATCATACTACAAACAATGATATTATACCCTATAATTTACCTGTAAATCATTGTCTATGATCTATCAACCCTAGAATTCACCGTATGCAACTCATCCACCATGGCCACCGGAGCCGAGAGATCAGAGGCACCCAGTGTGTTTGGTGCAGCTCTGGAATACCATGGGAAAACCACCATGGAATCTACAAAGAAGCCAATGAAACATGGCCAAATGAAGTAGCTATGTGAAAGATGTTTTTCCTAGATCCATATTCCTGAAGTTATGGAAAACCATTGCCAATAGATAGATCTATATTCCAAAAGTTATGGAAAACATTGGAGTTCTTCTATGTTTGATAGATGAACATCATTTAACCATTGCCGAATCTGTCAATCCCAGCTTAAAAAATCATATCCATACACATCGAAAAAAAGCATCTATTTAAGCATACATTTCCCCTAGTTAATCTAGTCAGTATATGTATATAATTGTGCTGTTATACGCTTTTATTTTGGTGAATAGTTGAACTAGTTGCTGAGAAAACCCTAACTTTGTAATCCAGTTGGCAAAATAGTTACAAACATCAAACCAACTCCCCTATTTGCCAGATGCCAGATGCCTTTTAGTTTCTGTTTCCACATCTCGCGACTCGCCCACTCATCGCCATGGATGCTGTATGTTCTGATCCTCCTGTGGCTCAGCGAAAACTGCCGCCCAAAAAGGATGCTTCACATACCGAAAATAACCAGTCTTTGTGGTTCCGGTACCCCATGATTGAGCTGTGCATCTACTACATATATAATATGTATATCATTATCATCAACATGGGAGTGCTATCAGAACTCATCATGGACACTGAGGATTTCAAATTTCGTGTATCAAAAATCAGCTGGGTACCCGAAATTAAAAGTGGCTGGGAGAAATCTGGACTGAATCGGATTTGCCACGGAAAGCTGGGCTTCAAACTGGAAGGGTTGATCAGTAAGCCATTGTTTGATTGGGGATTTGACATGATCTCATCATCATTAAATGGGAAAATACCCAGTCTATGGAATATGTATATATATATATATGTATTGCCTTGTGAAATGCGCAATTAGATTGGTTGGTAGAAAAAAATGGGGGATTGGTGGAGCAGGTTTGATAGATGTAGCACTTCTTGTCGTGCTAAAATCATTTTTTTTGCACTGTACCCAAGAGTAAGCATGTCATCTAGGAAATGAGGTATAGCGGGAACATTAGCGCAAGCAAGGTAAACAAGGATAATTATTTCAATGGACTGGCTCCAAAATGGGATGTGCAGACAGACTTTCTCGTATATTCTTGTGATTGGCACGTGGTCAGGAAAATGCAATTGGTGACTGTCCAGAACCCCATCAAACATGCTATAGCGATATTCACACGTCCCTTTTAACAGTGAAGTATTCGAGTCCAAGCATCTCAAGAAAGATATATTTGACCATCAGTCTGGATGGTTATGTCTTTGCATTTCCTGTATAATTAGTAATTTGTACAACATGGCCCCCTGCCAGTCTTGCCTGGTTGGTAAACCCCATTCAACTGATACCGTAAATCCGATCGTCTTTGGAGTCGTAAACCAACTTACGGGGCCCCACATTTCTTTGTGGCTACCCGGAGTCATCTCGAAGTAGCTGGACCCTTTAACATTCATCAGATCTCCCACAATTTCTCTTACATAGATCGGTGTTATATGGTGGGTCAAAATTGGGCAAGTGTTCGCCTGGGTGAAATCACAAGTGAAATGTTGGCCTTGACCCATGGCCTTTGCTCCAAAAATGTGGTGGTTTTAGTACTTTACCAATCGAATTTGACCAATAACACAAACTTATTTCAGATGATCTACCATGTGTATCCATGTGTCCAAAAATAACATCCCCAGTGTGTTTGATCGTAGGTGATTTTCATATCATATCACGCCCCGAAAACTCCTCATTATCCTCCAAATCCCAACTTAATCCTTTAGAATCTTTAGAATCCAATCAAGTCCTGTATAGAACATGCTTTAAATCCAATTGGCATCCTTCTTTAAACCAAAAAAAACTCCAAAAGCTCATCTAATATGAAATTATATGAAATTCTTCCCATGTTATCCTCTAGAATCTCATGATTCAACGTGTTAAGCAGTCGCCGAGGAACTCACTCTGCCTCTGCCATCCCACAATCAGCCCCACGCCCAAGGCTCTGGTACGCCGGAGGTGCTGGAACTGTTGCTGCCAGCATCGAAACAACCAGAGTTACTTCGGTGGTGAAGAAAACGACCCAACGAATGTGTCTCGGAGCAGAGGGTTGACACGGTGACCGGTGATCGGCTGAAGAAATGATGGGGATTATAATATAACATTTATTCATGATATAGCAGTACAATTTTTCATTTTTATTATTATGACATAATACATCAGACATGGTATAAATCGATGTGTATTTTATGTTTATTAAATTGTTATGGTTTCAAATCATTTTATCATATTTTATCCATTTATGTCCATTCCATTTATGGTTCTATTTGCAGAAGTGACGCAACAAATTACAAACAGAAGGGCCAAAGGAAATTGGGCATTTCCAAACTATGCCTGCCCAAGTTTCTTATATGGATAAGGTGTTTTGATAGTGGATTATTCTATATGCAAGATGAAGCTATCAGTTATGATTATTTATTGCCACATATTTACTTTATACATGCATATACACACTTGTGTTTTATCTCTATTCTTATCTGTATGCGTATTTTTTTTGGTATCCTTATTTACACGTGTTTCCACTTATAAGTCTAATGTGGGTTTGGTGGCCGAGCATCAGGGGAAAACACCCAACTTTGTTGGCCGAGCATCATTGTTTGTATGAATATGGTAATGTTGGTGTATTTCTTCAATTTTAAATCATACTACTGTCTATACATGTGCCCGATTTGTAAGTTTTATTTAATGGATATGGTAATTGGGACGAGAATAACTATTGCGGAATCATTATACCCCGTGACAATTTAGTAAACATATTTCAATATCCTTCCACAACTATCAATCATGTTCGGGGGTTATTGTCAGGTATCGCGCTTGCAGGTGTATACTCATTTTTTATAGACCCAAATCAATCATTGCCTTTTATAAACAGATAGGCATCCTGTATTGTTCAACGGATGGTGAGTATTTGTATATCTTATTGAACATCCTGCAGATCAGCTCTCGTAGGATTAAAAGGGCCCCTTTTTGAAGCATTACTGAACATAGGGATTCATTGGTGATTTTGGGAACAGTTTTTGTTGATTTATAGCTTCATGAACTGTTGGGTTTAGGGTGGATCTTTATCATTCCAGAATCGGTGAAACAAACGAAACCAACTTACAACTTGGGCCTCTGCTTGAAAGGACTTTCCATTGTGAACTATCTTTGGTCAGAAATGGAACAAGTGACAAAGTGGGGCCTATTGCAAGGTTGGTTTATAAATCCAATAACGTCTATGATGCTTATAACTTGTAACTATAGCTTTTCATGGACTTACAAACCAACTTATAGCTGGAGGATGCTTGGGGGCCCCACATTGTACTGCAATAGTGTGTTTTTGTTCGCAGGGTACAAAAATTCGAATCGAGTGTCCATGAGCAGCGATACCCTTTGATTGTGAATTACTGGACAATTCTCCAGAGAGAAAAACAAAAAACGTATTTCCATGGGGATTTTCCATTTTAATCATTGGAGACACCGGAGGTTTTGGAGACTTCCTGGGAAAATCCCCATGGAAATACGCACTTCCATGACAATTGTTATATAAACATCGTTAATTTGTTTAAGCATCGTCTCTGCAGGAGAAAGATGGAGAAAGACAAGTTCATTTCTGTTAGTTGATGGTGAACCAACCAAACTGGGGTAAGACTTGTCTTAACCTTCCAAAATGAGGATTCTAACTCCTGTACATGATGATTCGCTGATGCTCACTTCATGAGTACTAGCCTCACTTAGTTTAATGATGTTTAATGGGAATCGGTCAGTAATCGAATATGTGAACTGTGAAGCCCATTGCAATATGGATAAAGGTCCAGAAAGAACCTGTGGAATTTTTCACCAGCATGATTCTCTTTGGAGTCAGATACAGATCGCCCCCGGGTCACTGAAGCATGGCAGACTGCGGGGTCCACAAGTACACCAAAATGATGAACGGAACAAAAACACGGCCATGCTTTGTCCAATCGGGGTGTGTTAGACTCTGGGCCCAGTGAACAGCTGGTTGGTGGTTTGGAACGGCTGGTTAGATTGGGAATAGTAACCCCAACTGACACTGACTAATATTTTTCCAGAGGGGTTGAAACCACCAACCAGATAGAGTCCTCAAGTCTGTATGGTTTTTTCATATTCTCATCCCAAGAGATGGGATATCTCATCTCATCATCGCAATTGCTCAGCATATTTTCTTCAGGAAAAAAACACCAAAAAACAGTGGCTTACGACTACCAGGGGGCTTTACAAAAATTCAAGATGGATATCACTAAATAATACGAAATATAGGTCCAGGATGGTCCAGGTCTTTGTTGGCTGAAAAACCATGCAAACAATTCGATTATACGTGTATATATATATAAATATTAATATACTCTCCAGTAAATGCATATGCTATACTAGTGGAAAGTAAGCTGCCACACCCCTTGTGAACGGCAGGGTCAAGCTGTTTGAAACGGAATGGTAGGCGCTGTCTCCACCCTATCGCCGGCCGTCTCCGAGTCTTCCAAGGAAAACACTTGGGCAGCAGAAGTAGCTGAGCCGCAGGTGTACACCTTGGACGTCAGTGAATGGAGATGCAAAACTGGGGATACGTACGATTGGTGGGGGCCGGGGGCCCCGTTCCATAGCTAAGCAGCTAAGTTCACTTATAAGTTGAACAACTATGGTTTATGGTAGATTTTTACTGTTAATGAGGTGTATAAATCAACAAACAGAACTAGGGGGGCCCACTTTTCTTTGTTGGACTTATGGTGATTCACCCTTTGGGATTTTGTGTTTGCGTTTCGGAAGCCAGACTTTCCATTGCTATGTTTAAGATATTTTAGATTACGATTCATTTCCAATAGTAGTAAACATTACCATGCTTATTTAACCCCCATGGTAATTATGTCTTTTAAGTAATCCATAGTGCATAACCAATAATTATAGGGAATGTATACATTATCGCTAGAAGTCGAAGCAACTTCGCAGGTGGGAAGCAACCATTAGGGATGTATAGTGGACTTGTGGTGAGTCAACAAACAAACATGTTTGATTCAACAAAAATGGTGGTATAGTGAGGATAGACTTATGGAATCTTATGGATGAATTGTAACGAATTTACTGCATTGTCACTGTAAAGGATTGTTGATAACATTACCAATTGGCCGAACCCTTCAGATTTGTGAAACAGAACATGTTTTTGTTGTTGTCCAGAGCAGATGGAGTTTTAGCATGACTCGCTGAAGGGATCCTAGCCATACAATTCCATGTCTTGCGGGACTACTTGAGTGTGAGTCGCACTTCGAAAGTGGTTCAAGACCAACATATAACCCTCTTATATGTATACATATTCTATCGGGTTCATAGTATAGGGCATAAACCACTTACCAACTGGGATGCACATCCAAGTAGATGGGTTTCCAATAGAAATTGACTTGTGTGGAGCATCAAACTATACCCAACTTAGACAGTTTGGCGCAAAACAGCTTTGAAACGGGAGTGCAGCCTGAAATGACTTTTTGGGAGTTAGACTAGTTAAACTATTCAATTATTCAAAGTGGGATCGACACCCAAGAGATTCCCTACTCAAAACTTCATTTTGAAAGGAAATTCACCAAGCTTTTGACACCTGCTCCAATTGACTAGCAATGATGTCTTTGGTGAAGTGATAGCAACGACGCAACAGCATCACATGCATTGATGTTCTGATTCAGGGAAATCATCCAAGTCATGTGTTGCTTCCAGTTGTTGAAGAAAAACTGTGATTATAGAACTGCCAGTGGGTCTCCACTGAGGTTCCAACATTTAGACGAATATATGCGGATAGGTCACACCTCTTATATCAATTTATATCATATTTTGGTGGGATGAACATACATAAATCCCAGCTATTTTATTAGTTTAGTGTTCACCAGCTAAACAGGCTTCATTGACGATTGCGCTGCGCTTCTATTCCGTTGACGATCTTACTGGCCTTTGCATGGGCATGGTTTTGGGGTCCCACCACTGACCTTGCCCGCTTTCGTCTTGCGCCAGGGCTGGGACCAGTGCTTGGCGGCTTTTCGGTACAGCCCGTGCCATACGCGCGCGGGCCTGTGCCAATTCTCGCTGCGGAGTCCTCTGGAGGAAGGGAAGCCAAGGCTTCGACCACTGTACGCTGTGAGGCCGTGCAAACATGCGTGCAGACATCTGTCCACACAGGGACTTGTCGGTACTTGACAGTATCGCCATTGGTGGCCTCCACGGCAAAGCCAGCAGAGCGGTGCAACCAAGGCTCGGTGGGCGCTGGGACCGCTGTGGTTTCCACGAAGTTCGTGGTGCCAGTATTGGTGCTGGCCGAGGGCAACGCACATCCGAACGACTGCAAATCTCAGCTCTCTGACCTGCACCGACTACAACAACCATAGTTCTTGGGGCCCCCAAAAAATGGCCATCTCCCAACTTTCTGAGGGGCCCACTTAGGGGTGCAGTTCACGTGAACATCACATGGGTAAATAACTATAGACTATAGTAATGTGGGTAAAACCAATGCCATTTGCACCATCCCCCAGTCATCACCATTTTTTATAGGTGGTATGTTTACCATTCCCAGTCATGGGTGGTTTATGACATTGTTTCACCCACATTATACTATATTATTAACCAAGTTTAACCATTATTAACCATTATTAACCAGATTAACCAGATTATACTATAGTTATTAGAGGGCCCCCATCTCCAAGTTATGGTGACTATGTTATACCCGAGTTCCATTTGTGAAACACACCAGGCCGTTCTTCGATCTTAGGCAGTGGTTGCAGGCACTGGCACTCTTGGAGACCTTGAAAGCTCAAACGGTGGCTCCGCGGCTCGATTTCAACGTAGAAAGCATAATTTTTTGCTGGTAGGAATCCAGGCTTTTTTTTGGGTGGGACCAAAAAGTGGTAACATGGGTAAATTTGGTGAATTTGGTGGAATTTGGTGGTTTCATGAAGAAACCACAGGTTTTTAGTAGAAAAAAGCAGAAGTTTGAGCATTCTTAGTGGTTTCAACCAATTTTGACCTTGACCGCCAGTTGTACAGACAATACAATACAAGGTGGGCCCCCAATTCAGTAGCATAAGTGAACTGTTGGCTAATTTATGGTAGATAAAGTTATATATATATATAATATATATATATATATTATGTATGAGTTGATAGGGTTTATAAAACAAACCAACAAACATAACTCGGGGGCCCCGGCTTGGAGAGATTAGTGTGGGAACCAACAATACACGTACCATGGCTGGGGATGGTAAACTTAGCACCCATAAAAATGGTGATGACTTGGGGATGCTTTATGGCATTGGGTGAATCTCACATTCATAAAAAATAATGTGGTTCCAGTTATCAGTGGATATTTATGTGTCTATATATATATATATTTATCATTATGATTATGATTATTAATTATTCTCATTATAATTATATATATATAACCTGATTTAACCAGAGATATAGGGGTTATATCTCAGCTTATGTTTTTTTTCACTATGGTTGCCCCACATTTTTTCATCTCGCCTGTGTCGAGCCCAGGACGGCTGTGACGTGCGCGGTGCTGGTGAAGTGCTGCGGGGGTCAAGATGGCAAAGCAGAGGACGGGGAATGGCATGGTGAATGGCGCTGCATTTGCTGAATCTTAGTATCTAACTTTGGTGTATACCTAGGTGAATTCTATGATTCTACGGTTTATGGTATGAGAATAATTATATATTATTATATTATCATATATTATCATATATTATCATATATTATCATATATTATCATATATGATCATATATTTTCATATATTTTCATATATTATCATATGTCTATGATGTTTTTCCCAATCGGAAAATTCAAGGATGAAATGGCTAGTAAATGATGTTACTCATTAGCATATGTATTTTTTCCCCTCAGTAACTGGTTCTAATAACCTGGTGATAGTAAGTCACTGATTTCCTGCGGGTTTTCCCTTTCATACTTCGGTGAACTAACCTCACAAACGCTAACCAGTTGTTAAGTGGGATGAATCGCCAGGCAGTCTGGCAGTTTGGGACCAAAGTCGAAGATTTATGTTTGCTTTATCATCATTTCTTCCGGGCTATCTGGGGCATCTTGTTCTCTTGTTTATAAAAATTGTGTGTGCACCTGAAGCAAATGCAGGGAAATTTGTGGGTTTCATATGTTTCATAGATTTTCATAGCATCATGGCGACCATCCAGTAAACAAATCTAAACTAATCAACAGGTGAGTGACACACATCCACCATAGCGGAGACAGCAGCGTTGGAAGTCGTGGAGCGACAGCTGGATCCAATATGGGCATACGTATACATATAATCTACATATAATCATATACATATAGTCATATACACAATCATGATATGATATAATATTATATAGATTTATATAGTATAGTATAGTGTAATAGAATATAATGTAATATAATGTAATATAATGCATAAGTATGGCATCTACCCGGTTCTGCATGGATCACCAGGTGCCATTTGTGTCGTAGCTGGGGCCCCGGTTTTTCCCCGCGGGCCCCTGCTCCAGGAGATCTTCGAGGAAATGCTGCGGCGAAGAGTGCAGCCCGACACTTGACGCTGCCCGACTACTCATTCAATGGAGGTACTGCCCATCTATACCATGGCTATGTTAGTCAAAACCAGAGGCTACTATTTTCAATGGGAATTTCAGGATCTTAAAATGGAGGTACTGTACCATATTTTTGGCCATATTTTGTGGTGATATTCACTTACATAGGCCTAAAACATAGGCCTTATATATGGTAGGTACCTCCATTTTAGGATCCTGAAATTCCCATTGACTCATTGTTTTTTTGCCAAAAAAAGAAACAATGGGGAAATAGATGCAGCAACTATCAATACTGGAATATACAATTTATATCTATTTATAATACTCCAGTATTCCAGTTTTCTATGATATTCCAATAATCTACTTATCATAGAATATTGGAATATTATACTAGATGTTTTTTAAAGCAAAGAATTTTCAATGGGTGGATTGAGCATGTTGCTCCTCTTGGATCCAATTGAGTTTCCTCTATCCAGTCCAGGAAGATGAACCCGTTTTATCCTGCCGCATTATTCTTTGCACTATTTAAGTTTTGCTGAGGTTAGTGTAGGGGTGCCTTGATGATGCAGTTTATGTTGTTTATGTTCCTAGCATAGAAAACATATCCGCGTTACCACCATGTCCCTTTAGAAACAAACGCTGACCGTTGCTGAGGACGTTTTCACCTACAGCTCCTGGGCTGCAGACAGCCCTGGAATAGCCACTGCTGTTTTACAGGGGCTGTCTTAAGATAGAGAATCAACGAATCCACCAAAGTAAACCGTCTTATAATAGGGATATGTTCGGGTATGTTTGTCCTAAAATGGGGGACACAATACCTCACTCTGCCCATTTCAAGAGAGAAACTGACGCCACACCGAGTCAGGCCATGACTACAAGTATCACGGAACATCATACACACATCAAAAGTCTGGATGTCGACAGTCGACATAGTCGTGAAAAAGGATCAGAAGTCAGGACCACCGATGTGTTCTCATTTTGGATGCGGTTCACAATTCTTATGTTCACTCAAGCTGATTGTCTTCATATTCTGGTTGGTGGTTTGGAACATTTTCTATTTTTCATTATTTTTCCATATATTGGGAATGTCATCATCCCAACTGACTTTCACTCCATCATTTTTCAGAGGGGTAGGTGGCTCAACCACCAACCAGATCACATGGTGAAAAGATGTGGAACGCAAAACACGTAAAACACCCCGCAGATTTTCGGTCGACAAATCCATAAGGTGCTTTGATTGGTGCTTGCAGCCGAGGCCGAGGGGTGGAACGGTGGAACCACATGTCACCCACTGAGGTGCTGGGAATGAAAGATGGTAGTGTTTTGGATACGCTTTTTAACATAAATTTACAATTCGGATACGCTGCTTGCAAGTCCTCTTAGCTGTTGTATAGCTCTTGGATTACGTTCTTGTAGCATGCATGCATACACATTATGTTCTTGTTGCCATGGATTCTGAGGGAATGGGGGGGAAATTGGGATGGACACTATAAGCTAGATAGCTTGGCATACGGGTTTATCCAAAACAATGGAAAGACCCGTAATTAATCGCTTTTCATTGTGATCCTATGACGACATATGACACTTGTAATTTTGGGGCGTACAAAACCCATGTTTTACCCGTGCGCCACATGTATTTTTGCACCATGTCGTTTGACAGAGCGACAATCTTTCGTGGCAAATTGCAATCAATCAATGTCCAGTATTGTCATGTCAAGAGTGTCCTATTTTTCCGGCGTAGATGCAACACACCTGACTTTGGTGCAGCCTCCGGCTGCGGATTTGCCGTCAGATCAGATCGCCTTTATCTATGGGAGATGACCCAGGTGACTGGTTTTTCCTCTCGTATGTTTGTTTGCCCAGCTATATCCAGCTAACAATGTATCCTTTTCATGGTTAGTATGTAAGTTTAGCCATGAGATGCCATATGATAATGGATAGGATAGAACGTTTTTGAGGATCTTCAAACATCAGATTTGTTTTGATGTTCATTAGCCTGAGGTAATCCAACCGGTGTAGAGGTTTGGATTATCCTATACTTTTCTCCCACAAGGTAAGGCCCCCGTTTACGATAGCCAAACTTGACTCACTTGATGAACTGTTGGCTTGATTAGGGGGATATATCGAACTAGATATTGGTTTATAAAGCAACGAGCATATCTTAGGGGCCTCACATTTATAGCCTTATAGCCCTTAACATCCCTTAACACTCATAGCCATGGGAGGCCATGGGCTATTCCTGCAACGAGGTGGTGAGTCACACTAGTCATATGGTTTACCACACCAGGACCCTTGCATACCCTTGGAACAGCTTGGGTTTACCACACCAAAACATACACTCTGGGTAAACTAACATAACTATGGTAAATCATTATTGTTTATAAGGCAAATCAATGTAAATCATCTATTTCTATGGGCCATTTTCAATAGCTATCTTAAATTACATATCCTAAGTAACTAGTTGGTGAACAATATCACTTCAATGGTGAACATAATATCACTTCATTGGGCCTTTTTTAGCCACTTATAACTGCGGCCATGACTGCACCTGGTGAACATGGGGCAATCTTCCATGACTTGTCCCCCAGGCAGTGACTTCGATGCAGCCATGCGACACTTCAGGGAGATGGAGGCGACCTGAAGATGGGTGAAGGGATTTAACCATCAAGAAGGGAGATAAGCATGGATAACTGGTTGGTGGTTTGGAAATGTTTGGAACATGTTTTATTTTTAGATATATTGGGAATAATAATCCCAACTGACTAATATTTTTCAGAGGGGTTGAAACCACCAACCAATAGTGGACATACAACATTATACAACAAATGGGATATGGTTCGATATGATCATGGGTGTAGGCGTTTGAACTAAAGCGTTTTAATTTGTTACAATGGAGAGGTAATGGGGACAGTGGGAAATCATTTTTGATTTGTCTGAAAATTATTGATGAAAATGGTGTGTCCCCACAATTACCACTTTAATGGGTTGATGATAAACCATTGGATCTTGGAGTATAATGTTTTCAGACAAAGCCATATTTATACCTTGGTAAATTAACATACCCTCTGGTAAACGTTTACATAACTATGGAAATCACCCTTTTTTATGGGAAAATCCACTATTTCTATGACCATTTTCAATAGCTATGTTTGTTTACCAGAGGGTAACTATTGAAAAAAAACTGAACTAAATAGAAGTTTATAGCTGGGGAAATCAATCTATAAACGGTGATTTGTCCATAGTGATGTTAATTTACCAGAGGGTACACCTCGGTAGTTCATACATATGATACCTGCCAAAATTTTATTACCAATATTTGGAATAATGATATCAGAACGTAAATAGGGTAAATACTGCTTAGTCATTATTCGAGATACCCTCCGGAAAATCAAATATAGCAATGGAATATCCACCTTTTGTAGATGATTTTCCCAGCTATAAACCTGCATGTTCAGTGGATTTCCCTTGCCACGTTTGATAGCCAAATGCCAATAGTTGGTGATTTTATACCTTACTTTATATTGAATTAATGTAAATTATCCCAGGCAATACGGGTAAAAATAGTAGAAATAGATAGACATAGTTAAAGAAGAAAGGTTTACGAAAATTTTCATTCCATATGGATCCATGGATTTTCTTCGGAAGTATGGCTGAGCTATGATTTAGGGGGTGAGCCAAATACCTTCTCATTAAGGTATTTGGATCACCCTTTGGATTTGTTCGAACATGTCCGAAATTATTGGGTGATTCCCAGTTTGGAGTTGGATCAAATTGGATCAAATTGGATCATGGATATCCAACCCAACTGATATCCGTACAGGAAAAACCAAATGAATGTATATAATATATATATATACATATTCATGATATAGGTTTTCCACATCTTTTCAGGTATAAGTTTATCACAATCCAATACAAAGAACAGATCTGGAAAACCTATGGTTCAGGTTTATAAATCCACTTAACTTAACTATATTTATATCATAAACCATATGCAGACCATAGCTATTGGATCTATAAACCCACCAACTTAGCCCCACCTTCCACTCTTCAGTTCCGGGGATCGTCCACGGTAGCGAACGGGTTTTCGCGACTTTTTCGGGCCATATGTTCTTGATGTTTTAGGGCCAACTATATCAGCAATTAATTTTACGAAGAAAAATATGGGTTTATTTCATGATATATTTCACCAACTAGTTCTAGTTCATTAGTGAAAATTCCATTGAAAAAGCTGTTCATTGGGCCATATGTTCTGGGGATGTTGCCTGGAACCTGACAGTCCTGACACAAACATATGTTAAACCCTCTGGTTATGACTAACAGTTCGCCAAGGAAGCCATGGCCCATAGAAATAGATGATTTTCCCAGCATTAATACCTCCATTGATGGTTGGGATTTTCCATGGCGAACTGTTAGTCATAACCAGATGGTAGATCCTATACCTCTAATTCAGTTACCTGAACTGTCCCCTGAATTCCCTGATATTAGCACCTCGATTATGCCATTGTTGGTTTTGTTTCATCCAACTGGAACGCCATGTGTGGTGAATAGATTTGCGCTCCAACATCTACTGTAATGTGTACAGATGAATATATTATTGCATTGTATATGCATCATATATATATATATACACATCTTATGTAATATATCATATTGTGTAAATCAAGTTATAATGACATATACTGGTTGGTGGTTTGGAACATGAATTTTATGACTTTCCATATATTGGGAATGTCATCATCCCAACTGACTTTCACTCCATGATTTTTCAGAGGGGTAGGGCTCAACCACCAACCAGTATCACTACACATGATGCACATGTGTGTTTTACCCTGTGGTAATTTAACATAGCCATTGAAAATCACCATTTTTAATGGGAAAGTCCACTATCAATGGTCATTTTCAATAGCTTTTTTGACATAACCAGAGGGTACATGTCTTGGTCGTTCGGTGCCTCCCAGTCGTTGTTGGTGCGGCCCCAGGCGATGAAGATCCAGGCAGATGTGACATCCTTCAGCGCGCTGCTGAGTGCCTGTGAGAAAAGCCAACGGCCGGCACCTCGGTACCACTGGTCGGGACATGACATGATGGTGGTGGAACAAAAACCACGATTTTTTCCAGGAAAAACTATGGAAAAAATGGTGGTTTTGTGGAAAACACATGATTTTTCCAGGAAAACTATGGAAAAATGGTGGTTTTGTGGGAAAAAAACACGATTTTTTCCAGGAAAACTATGGGAAAATGGTGGTTTCTAAAATACAGAAAGCATGAGAACTTGATGGTTGAGGGTCAGAGAGACCCCCTGGTAATCATGGCAGTTGAAAACAACCACTGAACCACGTATGGTTTTACCCATAAACAATGAAACATGCTGAAGAAAAAACAAACAACCATGAAACAATGTGGATGGACATGAGAAAAACATAAATTTAATCGCAACAAGATGCCCAAGGAAAAATGGGATGCAACTAGGACAAACATGTGGGTCTCAGAACAACGGAGAATTCAGGGTGAGATCCTCTGACAAGTGTGGACTTCAGCAGACCAACTTTGAATGTCATCAGCTGGGATTTCAAGTACCCTCTGGTAAACTAACATAGCTATGGAAAATCACAATTTTTAATGGGTAAATCCACTATAGATGGCCATTTTCAATAGCTTTTTGTATGTTTACCAGAGGGTATTTTTGGACGATGAAGTTAGCAATCCCACTACTGGAAGGATCATCTTAAGGCGGGATGATTACACAGCTATCGGATGATTTTCTGGTGGTTTACCAGCTTAGGAAGTGCGCACAATAACCATCTTTAACTGTATTTATATCCACCTATAGGAGCTTATAGTGGTGTTTTGCACATATAATATATGGTATCATCGAGCGCCTTCCACACGTGCTACTATCCCTGCTATCGCTGAAGAAGATGCAGGTCACGGTCAGGCAATTGGGACCCACACGAGGCTCAGCCAATGTCGTTCGTCGAAGACTTTTAAGTGGAATAAACTAAACTTTGAGCACCAGTTCAATGGTCGCGAGAGGCCAATCTTTGCACTTGCGCAAGTGTTTTGGATTTTGGGCCACCGTTGCGAAGTTGCCGACACAAATATTGACTTAGAAGACTGGTTGCACAACAGCATGTACACCATTCCCTTCAACATCCCTTCAACATATAGTCGGAGAGTTTTAGTTCCCTCAAACGTGTACCAATGGACAGATCAATGGCTTATTTTAAGGACAAATCTGCAGGAAACCATGGTTTTAAATGGTGTTTTCACATGTTTTAAGCATCATTTTTGTGGGAGTTTCTGTGAATTTTCCCCATCCAATTGCTGGGAATTTAACATGATTTAAACATCCCTGGTGTTGATATCTTGAGACGCCCATAGGACGTGGTTGTCACGTCTTTGGTTTGGGTCTGAAAATGGGGTACCACCATTTTATCCATGCTTTACTGGTTGGTGGTGACTGGAACCATGGCTTTTTAATGGGATTTTTGATAGTGGGACTTAATGGGATTTAATGGGATATAATAATCAATAATGGAACCATGGGATTTTATGCCTGTCCATTCAGTTGGGAATTTCATCATTTCAACTGGCTAATACGTTTCAGAGGGGTAGGCTCAACCACCAACCAGTTTAGCATTATTTCCCCAATGACAATTAATTGCCATTTCGGGTCAGACCTTGGTCAAAGTTCCCTCAAGATCTCCCAACGTGTGCTTTCCCAACTCTTAAAACGTAGGGCCGTGGGGTCCTATTGACACCTACAAGGTGGTGCCCAGTCAAAAATCAGCAATCTAAACCCACCCAATAGTTATGCAGTTATACCGAAAATCACATGTAATCACCAGAAAAACCCTCAGATTTACCAATAAACATCTATAAACCAACCTGGCGAAGGATTTCAGGATCACCACCTTGATGGGAGCTGCATGCAATGACTTGTGCATCCAAGGTATCAGAGGCAACGGAGATCTTTCAGTCCATGAAGTTTCAGCAGGTTTCTCCAAATCACGTGACCTACAGCCACTCGGCCCGCTCGACAGTTTGGGCTGTTTTGGAATTCTTTGTTTTTTTTTGGTGGCCGATCGGATACTCTTTACGCAAAGACTGCTATTGTAGTTTCCTCTGTCTGTGATTTGCTACCTTTGGATACCTTTGGTACCCTTGTCACTTACATTTTTGATGTTCTTCAATGGGAATTTCAAGATCCTAAAATGGATGTACTGTACCATATAAGACCATATGCTGTTGGGATATTCCCTTACATAGGCCTTATATAGGCCTTATATATGGTAGGTACCTCCAATTTAGCTTCCTGAAATGGCCATTGATCATACGGTTATTATTTATCTATGAACTGTAGGTGTATTCTATGATTTATAGTTGACATGGACACATCGAACGATAGATCATAGATAGTGCTTTTTATAACTAGGATTAGTCTGGGGTTTATGGTGGATATGGCTATTGAGTTCTCCTTTCAGAGTTGTGTCGGGGGATGTTTGGGGAGTCAGAAAATGCTGTCGGTGTCACTGGATTGATGGAATGTGTGGTGACGAACATACCACAACTACATGCTTTCACATGTGCTTTTATTCCGCCATCTGAAGAAATAAATGCAAATGACATCAAATGACATGATGGTCCCAATGTATATAATATGTATATAAGATGTATATAATATGTATATAATATGTATATAATATGTATACAATGTGTATATAATATGTATGTAATATGTATATAATATGTATAACATAATATGTATAACTTAATATGTATGTAATATGACTAATTATGTTTAATTATGTATATCTACACACATAATCACACATATTTTAGAGTGTTGTAAACCCACACACCAAGAAATTCCAAAATCACCTGGACTGATGATCCCCTTTTTTGGCTCCACTTAGATGTTTTCCCCAATATGGTTCCATAGGTTTTGACTCATCTCTTCATTGTCCTGATCATCAAAGTGTCTCTCTCTTTCTCTCTCTCTCTCTATTTCTCTTTCTCTCTCTCTCTCTTTCTCTCAATATATATATATATATTATATTATATATATATTATATATATATATATGTAATATGTACAATAAAACATGTATATATTATACATATATCACCATACATGCCTATCCTTATGGATCCAGGCGTACCTTCTCAGGAAGTATGGCTGGATCCATACTGTATACATGTATATATGAATGGGATATTGTAACCCCAAAAAAGATAGGAACGTGAACACACATATATATATATATATATGTATATATATATACAGTACAAACAGATATATATATATATAGTACACAACTATATATATATATATATATACATACATATACGGTGAATTTGCCGTTCTATTTTTTTAGAGAGTTAAAACAAAAAAAATAGCGGCCCCGAGGTTCGTTGATCAGCTGCTGCGAGAAGTCCTCAGAGGCCCCCAAGACGACTCGACATGGTTGGTGGTTGCCACCCCAGTTGCCCTTAAACTAACAACAAGATATGGAAAACCCATGTTTTCCACAGGAGCATGATCTACAAATGGTGGGTTTTCTAACGGGTTTTCCACATCGACCTGTTAGTTTACGGGGGGGTACGTTTGTTGGTTTATACCGACCATTATGTAACTAGTTCTATATCTACAATCTACAATATACCCTAGTGAAATTGGAGTGATGTGTGCCAATTTAGCTGATTATGGGGCACCACCTTGTTCATAGGTTTTTTTTAGTTTATACAATATGTTTATTCATAACATTTCCGATCAATTTTCACTTGTTAGTTTGGAAAGTAGCCCACTATACTGATCATTTCCATCAGTCGGTTGACGCAAGTACAGCGGGTATTTCATGACCAATGGTTGGATAGTCCCCATGTTTGTCCTCATTTTCCCGTATGTTCCATGTAAATGTATGGCATACTTACCTACATCACTGGTTTTTTTGGGGGGTAAATATTGCTATACTATTCCTGCACCAAGGAGCATTGGGTTGACGGTTTGATCGTCTGAGCAAAACATGTGGGCGGTTTTTTCAGTCATACTTCCCAATTTTTCGACATGTAGACAATCATGGGATAGTCATGGGATATGCTATATCAGACTATATCACATACAATCAAGAATAAATACAAAACCACCATTATTTATGGTGGCATGTGGGGAAACTCCTCAGTCATGGTACACTAGTCATCATCCAGTCGTCATGGATGACGTGGGTACATGTTTGGTGACCTCAGCGGGTGGCTATACTACCCATTTGGTTGGGAAACTCAAATTTGTAGCTCCAACTGGCTCCCCATGGTGTGGATGCCCCTAACCGCTCCTTAACCACCAGATAGTAACATAGCCCATTTCCAGTGAGGATCCTGGGTGTCCTTCAACTTTAAACACACCCATATCATTTTGGTCATATATCGCCCATTCTATGTTCATTAAACTAGCCATATCATCCCATTATGTCCCATTATGCTTTGAGGGTTAAGGCAGTTGTTGGTTGCATGAGGATCCATTGTGATGGACGAAGCGAGCGGTTGGAGAAACATCACTTTATGATACAGTGATGGCCTCCAACAATTATAAATGAAATTATAACTCCTATAAGAAAGGTTACCCTCTGGTAATTTAACATAGCTATGGAAAATCACCATGATTAATGGGAAAATCCACTATAAATGGTCATTTTCAATAGCTATGTTAGTTTACCAGAGGGTATACATCATGAAATAAGATGACATAAACCCATAAACCCATAGCCGTTAGTTGGGCCATAACTGTAATTTATTTCTGTTGAGTACCCTCTGGCAATTGAAATAACCCATCCACGAGGCCACGAGGGTGCCGCCGTGCAGGTTGACCTAGCTTGGTCATACTTCAGGGAGATGACGCAGCAAAGTCGGACGCCTGAAATACCTACAATGTGAGGCCCCCAAGAAAGCTAAGTTGGTTTATAACTCCAATAACTATGGTCTATGGTACTTATAACCTTAGTTACTGGGGCTTATAAACCAACTTATAACTTGGGGGGCCACATTGTAGAGATCCAACAGAAACACTATGAGGCTCCCCCCGTTATAAGACGTTGAACATTGATATTAAACTTTAAACCCATCTAACTATAGATGTATCCACTGCAAATCGAATAGTTGGCCTAGTTTGACATCAAATGACCTATCGTTTGGGCCATTTTGGGCCCCGTGCTTGCACCATTTTAGATCCGCAAAAGGCTGCTGAAAATCTCAGCTTTTCAGCTGCCCTTATCACTGGGAAATCCCCGCGCCCCATGCAGGTTTATAGTTGGACAACTCGACTATACCCTCTGGTAAACTAACATAGCTATTGAACATGGCCATTTATAGTTGATTTACCCGTTGAAAATGGTGGATCGTTCTATATTTTTTGTTAACGTTTACCAGAGGGTCCCAATGGAATAAAGGGATGGGAAATTTTCCAGCACACCATGCATGATTACCAGAGGGTAGCCCAATTTCTGACATGTCATTTGGGAAGATGAGGTTCTTCCAGTATTTTTTTTTAACCACCATCAAATCGTTGATGCTTTGCTTGTGGTTGTGTTGAGCCACATTCATATAGCCATTCCATGCCATTCCCCCACCGTCACCAGATGTGATGCTCTGGCGCAACAAATCCTGGGTATTTTCGAAATCCTTTCATACGCTCCATGGATGAACAGATGTGTGAACTGTGAACAAGTATACAGGTATGGCCCATGGCCCTTAACAGTCTTTATAAATGGTTTATCCTACAATGTGGCCCCCCCAGTGATGTTAGTTGGTTTAGATTCGCCCCAGTAACTATGGTTATTTGCGTACCATAAACCATAGTTATTGGAGTTATAAACCAACTTAGCTATCTTGGGGGCCTCACATTGTAGTGATATATGGCCTTAGCCCTCTTGGCGCTTTTTTACATGGCCCCCATGTGGCAAAGGGGTGTTGAAAGGGAAACTATCCAATGTTCTTTGGTTCTTGATGGGATGATTGATGTATGTTTATTTTAGTGTCCATTCATAATGCGTTGTTGTTGTTTTCGTTTTTTGGTATTCTCCATCATGGAGTTGATCACGGATTTTCCAATATCTTCTGCGGGTTCTTTCGTGACCTGCCGTAAACCTCAGCCTGGCTGTCAAGCAACTTATTTATCCTGGGGACCCCACATTGTAAGATTAGCGGTGTTATCTGTGTTATCTAGTAATCAGTTATAAATGGCATGCGGTAAACCAAGGTTTTAGACAGATTTAGGAGGCCAGATGGACCCCGAGCCCGTTTTTGAAAACATCGACTTTTCATGGATTTTCTAAAGGTTGATCCACAAGGAATCTACCGTATTGAGTCTTGTGGCCAGGGGTCATCTGAAAATCCAGGTGTATATATATACATAGATATTTAAATATATATATATACATGTATATGCTTATCTTCCAAGAGCTTACATGCTTCATTTCTTATTTTTATTCTGACCTCAACTGATGTACTGGTCACTTGATGAGTCTTGATTCGTCTTCTAGTCACTCCGTAGACACTGGCTTTCAAATATGACCTTTTTTACATCAGGTCGGTTCAGAATATTGAAGCAAGAAGAATACACCATTTGGAGGTTTCTAAAAGTGGGGGGACCCCAAAATTGATGGTTTATAATGGAAAATCTTATTAAAGTGGATGATTTGGGGGTACCATCCGTGGGCATATCTGAGGACCTTCCTCGAGGCCCTTGAGAGTCTGTGCAGCGGCGGAACCACACGTTGTTGGTCATCTTTACGCATGTTAGCTTGTTTGACCTATGGTCAAAAGTCAAAAGGTCAAATACATTTCATTTACCTATGGTTGTTTTATCTATGTTTTACCTATGGTTTTACCTTTGTTTTACCTATGATTTACTGTACATTGATTTACCCATATTTTCGGGGGATGAATATCCATTACTCCCAGCTTTTTGGGGGTTCACCAGGCTACCAGGGCTTCGATCCATGGCCCATCGCCATTGAACCACGTTATGGATTTAAGCCACGAGAAGGCAAATGCAGGGCGGACACTATTTTTTCACCATGCCATGAAGGGTTGCCACAACGGCCAACAGATAAGATGATAAGGAGATGGAGATGGTAAAAGGCAAGTCTCCTGCTGAGTTTGCTACTATTTGGTTGCCATGGCTCGTGTCCATGCACGCGCTGTATCTGATCTGAGGCAGTCCATGCCAGCACCAAGGTTTAGAGATGGACGCCATCGTCTACAACGCGATGATTAGCGCCTGCGAAAAAGGCTGCGGGGGGCTCACCATTCCAGTTATTGCTCTTTACCAGTTATAATTTTATGGTTATAGCATGTTATAACTGGTTACTTCTATGGGATGACACATTCCATAAACGGGGTTATAAGTACTTAAAACTGGTATGTCGGGCCATAACTGTAGTTAGCTTGACTGGCACTGCATAGCACCCTGCACAGGTCGTCAAGCGCCGGAGGCTATAGAGCTCCTGGAGGAGATGAGAACTCAAGAGGCGAGGCCACATCTGCTGCTTGGCAGTCTCTTGCTTTCCAACTGGGATGCTTTGGAACACTAAGTAGCACGGATATATCATACACGCATACATACATACATGCATACATACATACATACATACATATATATATATATATATCCATTTATACTGGTACTTTCTGTATATTTATAATGCTTTACAACTTTGCGTATATATATCTAAGTATATTTGGCTGTCCTGGCTGGAAGGCCCGAGCTGGCAAAATGCAACCAAACCACTGGACCGTTGCTAATGCAGAGACATCGCAAAATCAAAGACCGCGGCCAACATGCGCACAAATTGCCTCAAAACATGTTCTTGTTAAATTTATGAAATTTGTTTGTTGCGGAAATTCTTGGTGAAAATTGGAGCACACAACCCAATCCGCTATTTGCCCAGAAGAGCACGTTCCCAAACAGTGAACAGATGGATGCCAAAGGCGAGCGTTATTGTTCAACATGTAAGAAGACGTGTATATATATATATATACATTTGTATTTATATATATATATAAACATATATATATTATATTTGGGTGCGGGCCGGGGTGGGCCTTTGCGCAAGTATGTACAGAATGCTTGAGCATGCCCCATCGATTGGTGTTCCATCCGTTTCCATAAATTGCCAGGTCAGAGCAAACGTCATCACGTTCAACGCAGCGACTTGGTTGGCCAAGACTGGGCCGATTTGACTGGTTTGGTACTGGTATGCCAACTGATACAAGGTGAGGCCCATCGCTGGAAAATTATATGTTTGTTTTTGACCCCATGTAACTGTACTCTTGATGTTATTACCATCAACTATGGGGATCTACAAGCTGTAAGTTCATTTATCAACCCGACTACCCATGGATATATCACGCATGTATATTTGCCTGAAACCCTTGTGATTTAAATCGAAAACCAATTTTGCTATCTTATATATATATACCTGCACATCCAAAAACGGCATTTTTTTGGTCGGGACTGAAAAGTAGTGAGCGACCCTCTGTCAGTCACATTTGGAAGGACCAAAGATATGACGCAAAATGACGCAAAATGACGCAGAAAAGACGCAAAAAACCAACTTTTTGACACCAAAGCTGTGTCATTGAATCCATCACTCTTAGCCCAAAAGTGATTTCTAGGCCCGCGCCGGAAAATCCACAAAGATCGAAAATTATGCGGCTCAAGGACTGTCTATATATATATATATATAGATTGTATATATATATATTTACTTATATTGCACACATATATATATGTGTGTTGTATGTATACATATATATATATATTTATTTATTTACATTTAACAAATTTTGACATTTTGATTTTGGCCCCTGATTTATTGATGTCTCATAATTTTTAAACGCAAGGGATAATCGTATTAACACCTATTAACCGTTCATTAAGCGCATGAATCACAATAAAATCCCAGTGCCCTTGCAATAGAATTAAATATGATTTTTAATTTTAATGAATGTTTCTTCAAATCAAAAATCTGACATACATTTATGGTTCTACAAACTTTAAATGGAACTGCAATTCCTTTACCTAAGGTTACATATATATATTATATATATCATTCTAAGGCCATCATACCTATAACAGTTTTAAGGATTACAAGGTAATCATAAAAAATATGTATGGTCCTATACCATCTGGAATTCACAACTGTACTATCCTTATTTTTCATAAATCCACAACGCTCAACGCAGGTGATCAGCGCCTGTGAAAAGGGACGCATGGCAGACAAGGCCTGGGAGATCTTTCAGCGAATGCCGGCGGCCCGTCGTGAAGATTTATGGCGCCGATGAGACGGACTGAACGATGGTTTTGAATGGTGATTTAATGGGATTTTATGGTGGATTTCATGATGGATTTGATGGGATTTGACGATGATTCAATGGGAGTTGATGGTGATTTCATGGGATTTAATGGTGATTTCATGGGATTTCATTGTGGATTTGATGGGATTTTCTTTCGGTGAATTCACCATGGAACAAACTGGGGGTCCCAGGGATTTTTCGTGGAGGATCTTCCCGCTGTTTAGTGAGTTATATCATTCATATTCCCTCACATTCCCATGTTTAATGGTTGGTGATTTCCCCTAAATCACCCGAAGATGCAAGCGGTCAGGGACTGATAGCGCCTTAAATGCTTAAGCGTACAAAATTACCTGGTGCAGGGAATTTTGAGCCAAGCATATGCCCATTGCGTAAATCCAATGCGCACTGCTAGTGCCAAAAGGATAAGGCTTTAAAGCATGCAGGTAAAACAATATGCACATAGGACCATCCGAAATGTATGTCTGTGTAAGCCAGGTTTGTACAGCGCAAGCCGTGTATCTGTTTCGCATGTACGCACGCCGTCGTATACTTACAATGTGAGCATGCCATGGACGCCCGGTTATGGAGATGTTCCAAACCGCGTAAAACAACCTTAGAGCGGAGTGACAATAACAAATAATATTGGACAAACAAGTGAAACAAATTTGGGTCCTTGGATGTCGCTGTTTTCATGTTCGGACTTGCACTGAAGAAACGTGTTAAAAAATATTGGATTCTTGAATGTCTCATGTCTCAGTTGCATGTTCCAATAAGCATTTAATTCATTACTCAAGTAACCGTTTTGTTTCAAGTGGGCCTGTCCCACCCTGTCTTTCAGACTCCCACCCAAAACGCAGCTCTGAGCGAAAGTTGCCATAATGAACACGGCAGAGATCGCACTGATCACTTGCGGAATATCCATAGCGATGCAATATATGAAGTCGTCACTTGAGCAGACCCTCAGGTGTGGACCCTTATACAGCACA
Source organism: Cladocopium goreaui (assembly GCA_947184155.2). Classification (NCBI taxonomy): domain Eukaryota; class Dinophyceae; order Suessiales; family Symbiodiniaceae; genus Cladocopium; species Cladocopium goreaui. The sequence goes on from CAMXCT020001857.1 coordinate 286,867, forward strand.
GGGCATATCGGCTTTTGAAGACATCCTCAGTGGGTGCGTGGCGTTGCTCGAGCTCTGTGGTCCACCTTTTCTCAACAGTGGCAGCTTTGGTCGTTGGCCTCCAATGCCCTTACCCCCGCTGAATCCCTGAAGTTGAGTGCAATCCTTCGTGATGGGCCCACAGCATCCAAAAGCTGCAGCCGACTTTGGTGGCTCTTGGCGATTTCAAGATTTGGTTTGAGAGTCACTTTGATGCCAATACTCATTGTGAGACCTATGCGGTGGTGACCGACGCCATCCTTATCTTCCAAACATGCGTGGATCTGTGTCAGCTCAAACAGATCGCCAACGACGCCCTGGCCGCTCCGCTTCAGCCAGTTGAAGAGCCCATCACAACAGATATCTTGCAGGAAATCTCTATACTTGATGCTTAAAAACATTTAAAGATTAAAGACATTGAAAAACCAAGGGTTCCTGTAGATTTCACTTTGAACACTGTTCCAATGACAAATTGGGGTTAATACCGACCCTGGCCTCATTTTCAGGCGCTCCATCTGATAAAGTCTGAGCCTACAGCGGATAACCCACATAGCAGGCCCATTAACATTTGAAAGATAGGGTTCCCATAATTAGCTAAGTTGGTTTATGACATCTTTTAATTTATAACCAATCGAACAAATTACTTTACTTCGTGTGATCCCCACCATGACATTTATACATGTTCTTACTGGCACATCTTCTGGCATTCTATCTGACATATCTTCTGACATTCTATTTGGCATTCTATCTGGCATATCTTCTGGCATATCTTCTGGCATTCTATCTTGCAAATCTTCTGGCATTCTATCTGGCATATCTTCTGGCATTCTATCTGTTCTATCTGCAAATATTCTGGCATATCTATCTTATATCTTCTTCTGCATATCTGCTTGGCATTCTGGGCAGACTGGCAGATACAGGGAGGGAGGTACTCGCGGTTGAGGTCCGGCAGGGAACACTGGGCGGGGATACTCGCGGTTGAGGTCCGGCAGGGAACACTGGGCGTGGATGGTCGTGGTTGAGGTCCGGCAGGGAACACTGGGCGTGGATGGTCGTGGTTGAGGTCCGGCAGGGAACACTGGGCGTGGATGGTCGTGGGTGGTTGAGGTCCGGCAGGGAACACTGGGCGTGGATGGTCGGATGGTCGTGGTTGAGGTCCGGCAGGGAACACTGGGTGTGGATGGTCGTGGTTGAGGTCCGACAGAGAACACTGTGGATCGCGAGTCGCAGTTGAGCAGGAGGACGAGGAGGACAACGAGAGGAGGAGGACAACGAGAGGAGGAGGACAACGAGAGGAGGAGAGGAGAGGAGAGGAGAGGAGAGGAGAGGAGGAGGAGGACCAGGCAACTGACATAAAATCTAACAACCCTCACCTGGCAGGTGGGGAACTAACAACCCTCACCTGGCAGGTGGGGAAAAACAAAACACTAAACGCACATTTCTCCCAGGTGTGCCCATCTAATGTCGGCCTTTTATGGTTTATACCCTCTGGTAATCGTTTACATAGCGAACTGGAAAATTACCATCTTTCAGTTCGGTGAATCATCTATGTTCAGCAACGCACGTCATTCATATCATGTGGCTTATCAATCCCATAAATATTTCCCACTGTATCCCCACTATAGATACATTGCAGCTCACGATATCTGACTGTTCAACACAACCAGAGGGTATCCCCATTGATCAAATTTGATCCAAGGAAACTTCGGTTGAGGCGGACTTGTGCACGTACAATGCCCTGATCAGCGCAGCAGAAACGTGACAAAAATACGGAGACATCCCATGGATGTGTCCCACAGTGATGGCCCAACGAACAGTTATTTTTCCTGTGTTTAAACTGATATATTATAACCTACCTTAAGAGTTGTAAATTGGTTTATTTCATGATATATAACCAAGTAGTTATAGGAGCTAGTTCATTCCATTTACAACTCTTAGTTGGGCCATAACTGCAGGCTCCCAGCGTTGGATGAAATTGTGTTTGCAATGTTCGGGAAAAGATATGGGAAACATGAGCAATGCCATACCGCGTTTTCCCATCTCATGTGCTAGTTGGTTGATAGATTGTCATACGTACTATGGTAGGCAATGATTCCCAAGAACCAGGTAGGTCAACTTAACTCCCTATAACCAATCAACCAACCAGGGTGCTTCTAATGGCTCAAATAGTTCCCAACAATCAGCCAGGGTATTTTTAATGTCCCAAATGATGCTTCAAAGATGAAGAACATAATAGAACATGATTTGAAAAACATATCAACGGATAGGTAGCTGTTGGATTTGTGGTTTCCCCACATGGTTTTCCCCACATGTTCAGACATCGGGCCATGGCGTATTGTACAAGTCATTGGGGTACCTCAAGATGGACCCATTCTGCAGATTGATAGTTTTGACTCAGAATTATCTCAACGAGTCAACACACTATGATCCCTAATAATATTGACCATAGTTATAGTTATGGATCAATCTCAGAATTGGTTGCAAGAAAACAAACTCATGAAGACTTAGATTTCGTGGCAAGAAAAAGACGTGATTTTATGTATGTGTTTCCCTTGGGTCAAATGCTTCAACTTCAAAGATGTGACTGAGATCTTTGAGATCATCAGAGCTGTGTCGCGTCTTTCAGCACACTCTCACCGCACATGTTTTTCACTGGGCTCGTGATGACACCCAAGTCGCAGTTATGGTCCTTGACAATTATAAATGGAACTATAACTCCTAGAACTCAGGTTATATATCATGAAATAAACCCATAGAAATCAGCGTTTTTTGGGCCAAAACTGTGGATGATCTCTGAATTTTGCAACTGTTTTCATTTTGAGTGGGTAGAACAAAGGCTGATCACCAGGATGGAGATGCTGGGTCATCACAGCAGATTTGCAGAAAAGATTGGGCTTTAGAAAGAGGATCGTTTTACACAGTTGTAAGTTGTAAATCACAGAATGGTAACTTGATGTGTAATTCAAATAATTACTGTTGAATATTACTCAGTTGATAACTTTAAGGTAACAATGAATTAAATCATGTGAAGGGTGTCACTGCGTACATAGGATGATACCAGTTGAATCATATGAAGATGGTCAATATTGGCATTTACGTGCTTTTCTGTTACGGCCCTTTACCCGTTTTAAAGTAAATGGTTATTCAGTCATTTCTATGATTATAAATGGGATTATCATTCTATAAATGTGGTATTTCACTGACTTATAACTGGTATTTCGGTCATTTTTTTTCATGTTCCGTGCGTGGGCCCTGTCCGAAAAGCGTCTCGCAGATCGAGGAGAAGTGCCGCAAGACTGACATGGCCCTGAGAGCCTTTCAGGAGCTCCAGGCGTTTCGATGTTTTTCCGAGTCGGACCCCCATTTTGGGAGTCAAAAATCTGATCCATGAATGTACCCTCTAGTAAACGTTAACAAAAAACTATGGAAAATCAACATTTAAATAGTGGATTTACCCATTGAAAATGGTTAAACATACAAAAAACATCACCATGCTATTAATGGGTAAATCCACTATAAATGGTAATTTTCAATAGCAAACTGTTAGTTTACCAGAGGGTATATACGATGATATTAGCCGGTTATAGTATACCCATGTATACCCTTGGGGATGAATCAGAATCCATGTGAGAAATACGTTCTACACCAACAACTAATAACTGGAAGACATGGCAAGACACTTTGGCTTTGGAACACTGCTCAACTGACCGACTATCACACAGGTTTGTCCGTGGTTTGATGCAACGCAAATCATCACACAATGGCGCTGCAGAGTTGTCAACCAAAAAGACAGATGATTCATGACAACAGCCAGTCATTGGTGGGTTTATTGGGTACTGTATCCCATGTTTGACCCATGTCGAGCATGGCCATAAGATCCCGATAGGAATTTCTTCGGGATGACGATCGTCGATCCCTTGTTAAAACGTTATTCGCTTGTTTTGGGGGGCTGGGGGGCTCAACTGCCAATCCATAAACTTTGCAATAGCATCAATCCAAGTGTAGAGGTCTTATGGCTTAGTACTTTTTTGGTTGCTACAGCAGATAGTGGTTGAAGTACATCGATTTCTATCTCTATAGTAGATTGGTTGCCATCACGTTACAACATGTTATAACAATCACTGTTGTGAACAACTCATGGACTTGGGTTTGTCTGACAATGAAGTGCCACATTCCACAGAATGGTTTATCAGTGTTTAACATTTTACAATGATGTTGTCCTGAATTTAAAATAGTCATTATAATTAATCCATTACCAAGCCCTTTGTTTGGACACATTCAGACCAGGTACCTAACTAGTTTGCAAACATTCTCCCATTTTCTTGTATACATCATTTACCCTCAGGTTATTTAACATAGCCATGGTATAGATGGCCCTAATCGAAATAGATGGCTTACCTATTAAAAATGATGATTTTCCATGGCTATGTTAAATAACCAGATGGTATGTCCATTTATGGTAGAAATCTCCATGGATACTCTCAATGGATTGGTTTAAAGGGACATGGATTAACCGGAAAACCCCATGAACTTCATGGGATTTTATCGATGGTTTCCGGTTAAGATTTTCCCAACAAAACCAATCCATTGAGATATCTCATGGGAATGTTATAAGGATAGTGAAATATAATGAAATATACTGGGATAGTCCCAAGACAATAAAACATAGTATCCATTGATACTCTGGTGGTTTTATTACCCATGGTTACCCTCTGGTAAACATACAAAAAACTATGGAACATCACCATGCTATGAATGGGTAAATCCACAAACTAAATCCACAAACTAATCCACGAACAGAGGGATGGCTCAACCACCAACCAGATATCCATTTATGGTATAAATGTCATGATATTCATTTGTGTTATTTTTACCCATGGTTAGTTCGCCAGTTCGTTTTCCAACCACCAAAATCGCTCCAGATCCTTCCGAAGGTTCATCGCCTCCAAGCGGATCTGATCACCTACAACGCTCTGATCTCAGCATGTCGTTCCTCGGATAACAAAGGGCGATCAGGTCTTGGAAAGGCCACAGTAATGACCAGGGGAGACCGGCAATGAACAAATAAAATCATATACCGTACCATCATAGAACTTTATAATACATTATATATAAATTATATGTATAACTAGATAATTATATAAGTATAGATTGATGATCAATTAACATGAACTTCAGTTAGATCGTCCCAGTAATTTCTGAACCAACAACGTAACAATTTCGTGTTTTGAAGTGGGAAATTCGTGTCCGACATTCAGGTTTTTTAAGCGCACCAATGATGGTGATCATCCAGTGTCGTGGAGGATTTCAGGACCAGGTTGGGGAAAACCAGATACGTTGCTTTAGATTCACTCTGTCAACTATACGTAGTATCTGGTTTATAATCCGAATTATATATATATATATATATATATTTATAACCCATACATATCAAGCCATACACACATATATATATATATATTTTTTAATACTGGTTGGTGGCTTGGAAGATTTGGATAATGACTTTCCATTCAGTTGGGAATGTCATCATCCCAGAGGGGTTTTTCAACCACCACCCAGATAGTTATGATATCCCAGTGAAAACTAACTTAGCAGTAATTAGGATAAAGCCTAGTGAAAATTGAGCGATGCTTGGCAAAGTTGGTCAAGACTCCCATAGTTTAGAATCACTATGCATCACTATAATCCCTACTTAAGCATACTTAAGCTACTTATGTCATCTTATGTCTATACACTTATGTCCCTGTCAATTATAAATGGTTATAACTGGTTATAAATGGGATTATACATTCCATAAATGGGGTTATAAGTACTTATAACTGGTAAACGGCAAATTACTGTATAGCATACCAACGCTATCGTAAACGCATTTTTGCGCCGGTGTCAGGTGCCTCGTCTCCAGAGCTGGCGCACCACTTCTTCGAGGCCATGCAGAGTCGACGACTGCAAGCAGACGCCACTCTTCGTTGATCAAAGGTGGTGTCCCAGTTTGCTAAGTTGGTTTTTAGCCCAGGTGAAGTGTGGATAACTGTAGATATCTGTATATTTTTTCGTCCAGATACCAGCCATTTATAGATTTTACCTACATATATATATATATACATATGTCTGTAGATGGTTTGAAGTAGTGATAGTAGCATATAAATCCATAATAATCATTTTTTTTTCCAGCTGAACTATGGTTTATAAATCAACTCTATATGGAAAACTTTAGATATAGTTGTAGATAAATATATATGTATATTATTGATAGTAATATTATGGTTCATAAATCAATAGCTACCTAATAAATAAATCTTATTGTACTGTAGATATATTACTGTAGCTACCACTGTTTTTGTCAAGCAACAAAAATAACTAGGGTGGGCCCCACTAGAGGTGGTGTTTTTCATTGGGATTTCAACATTACACATGCCCGTTTTAATATTCAATGGCCATGCAATAGGAGCCGATTGATTGGAGGTACCGATTCCATATATAAGGCCTATGTTTTAGGCCTAAATTTCAGGGAATATCCGAATATCCCAGCAAAATATGGTCAACAATATGGTACGTTTACGTACCTCCATCTGTTGGATCCTTTTTTATTCCCATTGAAATATGGTTCAACCATTCTGAAATGGACAGCGGGAGATGGATCCAGAACTAAAACAGGGGTTCGGGCTGCTCTAAGAGGCTAAGTATTATTAGGGGAAAGGGATAATTGGCACATTGAAATTGGAACATTGGCAATGTGGCCCCCCTCAGTTTTGCTGGTTTATTACTTGCATCCAACTAGTTTGAAATGTCACCCACCATAGAATTTGCCTTTAAAAAACCAACATATTTTTTTTGGGACTCATTGTGGAAATTGGGTGGTTTGCTTTCTTGTGCTTCACAATATCTAGGGCAGATGAAATAAAATGCATCCAATTTCTGCGATTTGATGTGTCAAAACCTCCAAAATAGGCCCCATAGGCCGGTGGGTTACAAATCTTTGCTGGTCATGATTTATTGGAACTCAGCAACAGGACAAACATGGACAAACCGTCAACATCTTGGAAAAAATGTCGCAAACAATAGCAGTACTGTCACTTCTCTTCGGGATTTTCTGATATTTTTTCCATCAAGAATCAGAGTTCCGTTTTCAGAATCAGAGTTCCAATCGCTTAAGTGCGAAATTACAAATACGACGGAAAAATATTTTGTTTACATCAGGATATTCTGAATATCCCACTTATATTCTTATGTATATATATATATATATATTTGTATTATATATATATATATTCATTTATATATTCATTTCATCAGAATATTCAGAATTCAGAATATAAGACACAATGTGATCTGATTAGTAATTATATAATTTCATCAGATGGAACTAATCATCATGAGTTCTGAATTCTCTTCATATTCCAACATAATAACATAGAAAAAAACTAAGAATATGTCTAGAAAATCCTCCCAAAAACACTCTCATCAAAAACGTCAACGTCGCCACCGTTGTCGTTGTCGCCTCAGGTTATCTCCTACATCTCACTGGGTGTGCTGCCGCAGGACTGGGAATGATAAGTTTTTTGGGGGTAGAAATCAATGGGAATTCCAGGATCCAACAGATGGAGGTACTAACTAACGTACCATATGTAAACGGCCAAATTTGTGAGATTCCCTGAAATGGATTGGCCTAAAAAATAGGCCTTATATACTTTGGGTTCCTGGAATGGCCATTGATACAATGTCATAAGTGCATATCAGTTCTATAAGTTCTTATAACTTATAACCAACAGTCATCAAAGATGTTTTTGGGCCCACAAGTGATAAATCATGATTGATGATGAGTTTGGCTGTTGTACCATAGATTGGGGATAACACATCATGAACTGGACATCCCTTCTTAACCAACCACTATAAAGGGATGCCATTTCGGGTTTTAGCTGATTTTAGCCAAACACGTCTGCACAGTCCAGTCAGTGGAAGATATGCACTCCGTGACCGTTGACAAAGTTGGAGAGGATAAACCCAACAAGACATGGCAGTCTTCTCAGGGTTCCCATGCAGTTGTCTCGCAAGACAACCATTTCTTGAAGTTTGACCTGCCACATCAACTGGTGCCTGGGGACGTTTTGCACCTTGGTCTTCCATTGGGCCATTGGGATGGTCCTCCACAACCAATGCACTACAAGCCAATCAACCTAGCAACATGGAAGAAAACAAACATGCAAAAGAGGACAAGAACAGCCACAGAGCTGGATGGCATTTCCAAAAAGGACCTACTTGCGATACCTGACTCACTCCATGAGGCCATTGCACTGCTGACCAGGGCAGAAACCACAGCGGAGTGGCCGGCGAAAAAGCCCTGAATGGAGCCATCCACTCAGCCAAATGTCCCGATGCAGAAATGGTAGGCCAGTTCAGACCAGTAACCATCCTGCCATATACCGATTGAGGCTCATTGGCAAAGAAAAGTCTAATCAAAAAAGTCTAGGTCGGACCTATGTCGACGACACATCCAATGATTCCTACCGTTTTCTTTCTACGGTTTCTACCGAGGTCTTTGCTTTCCGGGCCAACTTGCTGGATTTATCAAAATGGCCAGCAGTTCTGACCGATCCAATGATAGGTATATCATCGGACTATATACATCCTTCATCATGCCATATTGAAGATCTATGAAAACTATATATATATAATATAATTATATAGATATATCATATATCCGACTATATATGTATATCCCATGTGCTCCATGTATAGCATATTTTCCTACATTTGGTGATTATTAGGGCAAATGACGGCACATGTGGCACATGTAGGTAAAAAATCCAGCAACATGGAGCACATGGGATATATATCCTTCATTATGCCAACTTGGCTCAAATCTCACTGGATTCACGGCAGTTCCAGCCACAAGTGGATGACAGGCCCATCGTTTTCCGTGTGATCCAATTTAAGAGGCTCAGAATTCAATCATGGTGATATTATATATTATATCTGATTGGGAGGTGTCCTAAGTCAGGTATTTCCAAATCCTATAGGAATCGTCCATTATAACATATTATAACCCATCCAGCTATTGGGGTACCCTCTGGTAAACGCTTACATAATTATGGAAAATAATATTTTTCAATGGGTAAATCAACGAACTAAATGACCCTTTTTCAATGGTTTAAACTGTTAGTTTACCATTTCGGATACCCCAATTTCCGAAACCTCCATATTTTCCGATACCTCTGCAGCTGTCGCAGGAGATGCTGTCGCTTGATGATCTCGATGTGCGGAGTTTCACCGTCATGATCCGTCAGCGTGACGTGACAGAGTCTTGGCCTTGGCGCTGGTGGTTTTTGCTGCGTCTTGGGCGGTTGTTCTGGAGATTCTTGGGAAAATGGAGATTCTTGGGTAGCAAAACTGGGGATTGATATATAGTTGATTGATCTGACAAATGATAGCTAAATTGGTGTATCCTAGGTGGATTCTATGGTTTATAGTAGCTATATTAGATATAATGCCTAGATAGTAGCTGATTGGTGGTTTGGAACATTTTTTATGACTTTCCATTCAGTTGGGAATGGAATGCCATCATCCCAACTGACGAACTCACTCCATGATTTTTTTTAGAGGGGTAGGTGGCTCAACCACCAACCAGATAGGCTTTATAAACCAGCTTATCATTGTGGAGCATCAGATTGGATGGGGTACCTCCACCCCCCACAATCATCCATGGACTCGGTGTTGACAGAGGCTTCTGAACACTGCACGGATTATTTGCGATACATATGGCGGTATTCTAGGGATCCTGTTGGTATCTGACAACTATGGGAATGATGTGGAATGATATGGTTTTTGTTGTTTTTGTTTTTGTTTTTTCTCCATAATGGGAATATTGGGATTACATCAAGGCGTCATTTTACTACGGGAAGATCGGGAAGATTTTCATGAGGCCGAAAAACCAAACTGCAGTTTTTTTTTCGACCCCACCAATCTCTGTCATGACCTCTATGGGGTTTTTGTGGCCAGCAATGATGTCCTTTTCCCATTGGTTGGTTGTTTTTTTTGCAGGGGTTTGAAGAAACCCCTTGAAAACACAGGCTTCTTTGATGATAGATGGTATACCAAACCGGCCCCGAAATATGTTCACCAAAAGGACATTAGTGAAGCTTACGCGAAAACATCAGAAAATCATAGAAAGGCACATCATAAATCAGAAACGGGAAGTGTGGATTGTGTTACGATCTGCCAGGAAGAAAGGCATCCGAAGGCATAGAGAGGAACAATTCACCCCCAAACATTCCGTTGTTCGAATTGGGCTTTCCATGTTTCAAGCAGCGAAAAACGGCAGAAACTTACCACGGCCTTGGAGTTCCCTTGCCCCGCAAGGATGTATTGAAGCTCTATGAGGAGCCCAATTTATGGCCATGTTTCAATATCATCCCAGTGAGCTATCATCAGATCAACTCTCAACCGTCTCAACCATCACTCAATCATCATGTGAGTGAAATCTCCGTGTCTTTCACTTCTTCTCCAGTTCTTAACAGTTGTTGAGTGGTGTTCAAAAGCCCTGTTGCCTACTGATTGAACATTTTGGTTGTTTGGAACATGAATTTTAGTTTTCCATATATTGGGAATAGTCATCCCAAGTGACGTTCATATTTTTTCAGACGGGTAGGTATACCACCAACCAGATATTATTGGGGATGATCACTCTCCTTGGACGGGAAATCCCTTTCTCCACCAACATTCGGATTTTTCATGACACGACATGAATCGGAATTTAGGTCACACAACGCTCAGTTCACTATAACAGGTTTATATGTTTTGCAACCCCATTTAAATGAGAGATATGCATATATATATACGTAATCTACATATATAGCCAACCAGTTGCAGTTATCCCAATTTATAACTACCAAGCCACAACTGCAACCAGCTGGCGAAAAATATGACTCCAATTGGGGTTTTCAGTTAGCCAGTCACTGGCTATAGGGCCATTACCGTAGGTTTTCTGCATCTGTAGTTATCCATATCCCATCAGTCTATATTATACTCCCAATGAATTATGCCTATTAAACACTATTAAACCATATAAGGGGCCATAGAGTTATGGCAGTTGTGGTCCATCACCAGTAGTCCTAAGTCACCACATTTATGGACATGTTTTAATCCCACAGTAATAACCAGTTATAACTTATGACATGTTATAACTCTAAATGGCCAACAAAAAGGCGGTTTTCCACATAGTGATCCACATGATTCTCATGAATTCTCACAACCATAGCCATCCACCGGGTATGAAATCCCCATGATCTCTTCAGATGGGAACATCTTTTTGGTTTCCGGTGATGTGAACGTTAATAAATTTTCCATTGGGAATACCGGAATGCCCAAAAGGAATCCATATCAAGTAGAACTACATGTTATATCATGTTATTACTAATCAATGGCCCAATGGCCATTCAGTTATGACCCGAAATACCAGCTATAAATGCTAACAAAACCCCATTTGTGGAAGGTATAATCCCATAGGAATAACCAGTTATAAGTTATAACGAATAAATGGCCATAACTGTAGAAATCCCATAGGGAATACCTTGGCCGCAGGAGATGCAGCTGAGGGGTTTGCAGATGGACGGCCCCAGCTACTGGGCCCTGCTGTGTGCAGTGGACGACGACGCTCCGCGCTGCGTGCAGCTCTGCGAGGGGCTGCGGCGGCGCTGGTTGAGGCGAGGATCGCGAGGAAAATGGGCATTTCACCGGCAAACATGGGAGATTTTCAGGGTTGATTGATGGGTTTGATATATTTTGATAGCCATAGTTAGCCTATTTGGTGAGACTCGGATATACTTTTGATGGGTTTACAAACCGACTTAGCTATCTAGGAGATAACACCCTGGAGCAAGTCAATATAAAACAAGGCAAACAAATCCAGTTGGTGGAGCGGATTTCGCCCAGTTGCTAGACAGAAGGTAACTTGTGCTTGCAACTGGGTGAACTAACCCATGAAATACCATGAAATGAAATATATCCAGTGATGTTTGGAGATTTAACCCCGTTACAAACCAGTTTTCACGATGTCCATCGCCTGTTGGTATTCAGCCTCAGTGAAACAAAATGGGAATGTATCCAGCAAACTTTTGGATTCATCACGCCAAAATGCAGTTCACCAAGCCGATTGAAGGTTTTCACATGCTTTGACCGAGAAAACAAACGTTGGAACTACACCGCTATATTATGGGACCAGGCCCAGGCTTAGTTTATCTTAAATGAGAGAGACTGAGTTGAATGGCCACTCTTAGCACTCATGGGGAAGTCATTGTAGAATCTTCCGGGAATTCCCATTTGAATCATTTAAATCTATCCCATGTTTGATTCCCCATGCTGAATCCTTTCTATTGAATCCCTTTCTCTGATGGTGAAACTACCATTTCTGCGGGGTCAATCTCCATGGTCCTCAGTCCTAGGATTCACTCACCTCCCAAGTTGCTTTTGTTCAGGACAGCCCAACACTGGGCGCCTTTTTTCGCCGAAACGCGAAACGCGAAACGTGCCAGCGGAGAAAAAAAACAACGCAGCAGGGGATGGTTTGCTGATCCTGAAGAGCTACCTCTGACAATCCTTGGTACTTAAGCTTTTGCCATACAGTTATGGCCATTTATTAGTTATAAATAAGTTACAACTGGTTATTTCTATTGGATAATACATTCCATAAATGGTAATTAACCATGATCTGATAGAATTCCATTATGATTGGGGCTTGAGATCGCATGCTTATATGTCCAACATGACCGTGTAAAACAATGCACAAAACAACGTTGGATGGTCGCTGTAGCAGGAGTTGGACCACCAGTCGCTTCTCATGAAAATTCGTTAAATGGTGGTAAATACATTCCCAACTGTTGCTCTTATCCCATGATACCCCGAATCTTGTTGGTAAATTCTGGTCATTTCTTACTTGCTGGCAGGTTTTTGCTCCAATTGGTGGGTAGTTCTCAGCATTTCAGCGCAGTTCTACGACTGGACATTGCCCCATAATGGGTGCGTTGTGCGTTACATTTTAAGTGGAGTTATCCATTTACGATTCCTGGGATGAGCCACCCAATATTTGTGACTGAAATCCAGCGCATTTTCTGGCAGGGCCAGCAATGGCATGCGGTCCTGCACCTCAGCCTTTCTTCAGGGCCAAGTTCTTGCATAAGTCAACTCTTGGATTTCTGGATGTTTATGGCTATTCGAACTCTGATTTATACACATCCACCCAACTAGTGTTTCCCTATGGATCCAAGTATACCTTCTTAGTCTTAGGAAGTGGGACTGGGGTATAATTTACTATAATATGGAGGGTTAGCCGTACCTTCTCAGACAGTGGCCATGGATCCATAGGCTTTTTTAATCAACACACCCAACAAATGGGTCAATTTCTCACTTTTCCCATGGTTCAACGAGGAGCTTGGCTATAGTTACTGATGTTGGCTCGCAAGCCACAACACAAATCCCAATATTTCCGGTGTCCCAGTGATGATGCATTTACGAACTAGTTTATCATAGTTTATCAACTCCATCGCTCATCTAGATATATTCACCATAGATGCTATAGTTTTCATTGTGGTCGTAGACCAACTTTCAAACCCCCTGCTCAGTGAGGCCCTGCTCTTATTCAAGAAGGCGCAGATTCACCCAGCGCCGTCTTTGTGAAATTATCTTTGGTTTGATCCGGTTACGTGCTTGGAAAGGATCGTTGTGATTCTCAGGCTTGCTGCCGGCATTTTCCATGTTTTCCCATGTCTTTATGCCAAGGGAATTTAAAATTTGAACGTGGTTTTGCTGCAAAATCTGCAGGGCGAACCCTGGAAGCCATGATACATTTATTTCCCACACGACCATGACCACCACCCAAATTTGCATGCGTCGCACAAAAATGATATAGAAAGGTACCCAGCTAAAGATAGCCTTGCAATAACGCTCAACAGTGGCAGAATTGACATTTGCAGCGGACAACAGTATATTGCTCCATTTGCGTTGGTTTGCATCATCTCTCAGAGCCTGATGAGGTAAGTGTCATGTTTCAAAACCGCAAACCTGATGCAGTGTAAACCTCTGTGGTGCCGGGAATGTGTTTCTTGTTTTTGCTGCAAGTTTAGCTATCAATGCCAGATTTTTTCACTGCGTATATTTGGGTTCACTCTTCGTGTTTTTCTTGGATAGGTAGTTTAATCATGTTTCACCCTGGATAGTTTCTTTTTGCAGATGGAGAATAACCAGACCAAAAAAAATGGGTTCCCTCCAAACCCCGGTTCGCCCACACTCAAACAACACATCCAAACAATATGATATACTTATCACCAGAGGATGAATGAACACACCAGCTATACGCAGTGATTTTGACAGTAAATTTTCAGGATTTAGGGTGTTAATTTACAGTTTATGGTTCTGGGTTTTAGGGTTTGAAGGTTTAAGGGTTTAAGGGTTTTAGGGGTTGTTGTTTTGGAAAGTAAACAGCTTTAACCCTACGCAGGGATTTGAGCATGTCAATGGATATGCGGGATTCGCCGCGGGCAAACCTAGGGTTTGCAGCGAACATGTTTTGTTGACCAAAGACTGGCCATGTGCCAGGCCGATGTGCCAGACGTGGTTACGCACACCGTCCGCCTGGCTTGTGGTGGCAACGGGTGATTCATCGAACTGAAGGAGCTAACGATTTCTTGATAGCTTGATGTGTCAAATTAAGTAAATAGAAATGTGTCATAAACCCACATGTCCAACCAGTTTCGGTTGGTAATTAACAGCCATCTCAGAAACGAATTATTATATTATATATGGAATATCCTTCACTTACCTATAGGTCACATATGCGTAATACACCACTTACCAAGTGGGTTGAATGTTTTTTTTTGTTTGTTGTTCCGCATTTGTTGGTTGAATCACCATGTGTCAACATTCACCCATCATTTCTCAATGATATCCTGATAAGTGATGGTGCTCAATCAACACTTATAACTAGTTATAATCCTTAACCTTAACAGTTCTAACCGGTTTATTCCTGATTTCACTGGTTTGTAACCCCTATTTTAAGTGATAAATAAGCATATATATATAACTTGTATGACCTAGCCCCATTTAAGGGAGATATAAGCATTTGTTTAACCTACCAACCAGTTGCAGGAATCATCTCATCCCATGGCCACCTGGACAGGCCTTGGTGAGTTGCCTGGGAGTCCGGAGTGACCCGTGGAACGTGTGGAACGTGGTGTGCCAAATGCTGAGGCACCTGGAGCATTGGAAAAAAGACGGGTTTACTGGTGATTGCTGGTTCAAATAGTTCCCCACCTGCCAGGTGAGGGTTGTTAGATTTCATGTCAGTTGCCTCCTCCTCCTGCCTCCTCCTCCTCCTCCTGCCTCGTCCTCCTCTCCTCCTCCTCCTCGTCCTCCTTGTCATCCTCGTCGTCCTCCTCCTCGTCGTCCTCCTCCTCGTCCTCCTCGTCCAACTGCGACCCGCGATCCACAGTGTTCTCTGTCGGACCTCAACCACGACCATCCATGCTCAGTGTTCCCTGCCGGACCTCAACCACGACCATCCACGCCCAGTGTTCCCTGCCGGACCTCAACCACGACCATCCACGCCCAGTGTTCCCTGCCGGACCTCAACCACGACCATCCCCGCCCAGTGTTCCCTGCCGGACCTCAACCACGACCATCCACGCCCAGTGTTCCCTGCCGGACCTCAACCGCGAGTATCCACGCCAAGTGTTCCCTGCCGGACCTCATGTAGGAAGATAAAATGTCAGATAGAGTGCCAGAAGATTTGCCAGGTAGAATGCCAGAAAATATGCCAGAAGATATGCCAGATAGATATGCCAGAAGATATTCCAGAAGATATGCCAGATAGAATGCCAGATAGAATGCCAGATAGAATGCCAGATAGAATGCCAGAAGATATGTCAGAATATATGCCAGAAGATATGCCAGATAGAATGCCAGATAGAATGCCATAAGATATGTCAGATAGAATGCCAGAAGATATGCCAGATAGAATGCCAGAAGATTTGCCAGATAGAATGCCAGAAGATATGCCAGAAGATATGCCAGATCATATGCCAGAAGATATGCCAGATAGAATGCCAAATAGAATGTCAGAAGATATGTCAGATAGAATGCCAGAAGATGTGCCAGTAAGAACATGTATAAATGTCATGGTGGGGATCACACGAAGTAAAGTTTTTTTTTTAAAAAAAACTGTTAGTTGCTGATTAATACTATGGGCTGGTTACTATATTTTAATAATATATTATATATTTTTATATTTATATATATTTATTTATTTATTTATTTGTTTATTTTAATATTAACTTGTAACAAGGTTACTATACTGATGAACATATTACTGGTTAATATACTGTATAGACTATATACTATATACTATACTGATTAATAACTGGTTAGTTACTATATACTATACTATATTGATTGATATTGTTGGTTAAGTACTGGTTAGCCAAAAAGCTATTATTATTATTAATTATTACTGATTAAAGAGTAGTTGTTTACTTGGTTTGCTGCTGATTTTACGGCCCGTTACCACAAAACATTGTAAAACCACTTATATATATATGATTAATGATGTATATATGATATGTTAATGATTAATGATGGTATATAGTCTAATCATTAATGTATATTTAAACATTGTAACATTTATGATTAATGATGTATGCACATAGGAATCTAGAGATAAATGACACCTTGCTGCGATGTCACGATGTTTCAATGGTGCGCCAAGGAAGGGAATCATCCAACCTACATGGACAGTGTTTGAAGTTGGGGACTTTTTTTTTTGGCTGCTGCTATCATGTACCGAATTCTGTTCAATTATTTGGGTCAAAGTTGCGAATTTTGCACAGTACTTCAGATCAGACATGCTATAGCTAAGAATTCCAGCTGAGAAATGATGTGTGATTGGCTTCTCTGTCTCTCTCTCTATATTTATACATGTATATGTGTATATATAATTCATAACACCTCAAATTCCAGTGTTCAATGTGTGCGGAACAAAACACTGTATCCCTAATATTCACACTCCGAACATGTTGCCTGAATTACAATGGGATTGTAATTTATCTAATTTGGGGCCTTTGTAATGATATATAACCTTAGTTTTGGGAGTTAGTTCATTCCATCAAAAATAACGGTTAATTGGGCCCAAAAAAGCGGACATTCATAGCAACTTCATGGCACAAAACTTTGGATCTTGGTGGAATTGACCATCCAACCAGACATCACAGATACATCCAGATCTGGTCAATAAATAAACTATTCAACCTATTGTTAAACTATGATATTATATCCTTAGTTTACCTATCTTAGATAGTATTAAATGGTTGTATAAATAGTATTAAACAGGTATTGATCCTATCTATACCCACATTTTTAATATGTTCAATAGGTTCTAGGAGTCAACTGAGAGCCAAGATACAACCGCACATACCATGCGATTAAACGAGGTGGTGCCCGCCCCACTTATAAGTTGGTTTATAAACCATAGATAATTATAGTAATATGTATATTTTTTCTATATTTTTATATTTCTATCTTTCTATCTATCTGCCTACCATAAACCATAGTTCATTCACCACCTGATTTTAATCTCATACACCTGCACCACGTTGGGCCTCTCTCAGGGCCTCGCCCGGCGTCCGTTGCAATGCACCATGGCTGTACGCAGCGAGTCATCGAGTCATCGCCGTACACGGTGAATCAACGTATGGCTTATAACTAATAATTTATGGTAGATATTATGATATAACTATGGTTTATGGTCTATGATTATGGTTTATAACTATGGTCTAATAATAAGAAATTAAACTATGGTTGAATTCTAGGGTTTATGATAGATATAACTTATATAACTATAGTTACTATGGTTTATAAACCAACTTATAACTGGCTAACTATGGTTTATGAACTATAACTCCACTAACTAGGGATTATGGAGATATGTCGAACTAGTTACTAATCCCTAACATAACTGAGTTAGTGGATATATCTACCATACTCCCTATGTATCGTAGATACATCGAAGTAGTTACTATGGCTTATCAACCAACTTGTAACTGGGGCGTGCACCACCTTGTAAGGATTTTTTACTTGGTATTAATCAATGGATTACAAATTGGTATTCAAACAAAAACATGATGATTAGTCAATGGATTTTTCGTTTTTTATTTCAGACACACCCAAATTGCAGTGTTCAACCCCTGTTGATTGATGATTATTGGGCTTCTCCTATCGTATATATATATATATAGTACAAGTATAGTTATAATATATGGGATTGAGACAATCCATCAGGCACACTTTATTACAGAAACCAACTATATAGTATAAATGGACGATGGAGTTCTGAACACTTCCCAATGAACCAATCTATGGTCCTGAACCAGGATGTCTGGTAAGGGTGCTGTGTTTAGTATTAAGGAAGGGGTTACGCACAGATACATATATCATATACCCTCTGGTAAACGAACATAGCTATAGAAATGACCATTTATAGCACGGTGATTTTCCATAGCTATGTTCGTTTAACAGAAGGTATACATACATATACATATATATATATTTATACATATATATATATACGCATCGACTCATAGAGGCATAGCATGATTGTCCAAATAATGTCTCTTGATCAACACCAAGAATCAAATGATCTGGGTAGATTATAGCGACCTCACTGTTCTCCCTCACTATTAGTTAGTAAAGAAGAAGTGATACGGTGCAAACCGCCCCTTTTCTACTATACCATGTTTCAATAGGTTATGCATGATTCCTGCATGTAAGTGTCACCAAATCATTCAATGTAGACTGTTACCACCGATTTGTACAGGCCATTTTGGCATGGAATTGTCCTTAAATGGGATAACCGGGAACTCAGTTTGCACATAATTGTTTTACTAATTAAGAATCCATCTCTAACCCAAACCTAAAAAGGGGCCAGGGTTATCAAACATTATGTCAAATGCCAATGGCATTTGGCTCAAGCGGTGAAAACATTTTGCTGCAGCGCCATTGATCTGGTGGAAACTCCCGAATTCCCCAGTTTCTTTGGTTATCAGCCGTATCGTCTCACAACATCTCGGTGCCGTATTCTTGCAAAGCCAGTTTTTGTTGGCTCATTCTTGACAAGGCATCATTTCTGCAAACAATCCATACCTCGACCAGGCGCTCGAACCAGACCGTAAGAAGCAAGCTTCAGATCCTTTGTGGAGAGCATTGCAGGGAAGGGGAGGCAAACGAGGTTACAAGCAGAAGCTCAAACATATTTCAGTGGGGCTGAGTGAGAGTCACTATTCAAAACGTTATCCTTGGGTTCTACAATCCGGACACGACTTCGCGAAGAGCTGGGGTTTCACTGGCAACCCTAACGTATTGCAAGGAGCAGGAACTTGGGCAGTTGAATCGATATCTTCAGAATCTTCAGTGGAGGTGGTGCAACATTCAGTAGCCGCAGGATCTGGGTAGATTATAGCGACCTCACTGTTCTCCCTCACTATTAGTTAGTAAGGGGAATATTCCCCACATGGCCTTACTTCAGGTTAATTATTATAGTTTACCCAGAATGATCATAGCAGTTTATAACAAACCAGTGCACTATGGATCAACAACAAGAATCACCTGATATACCATGAGATTCATCTAGCTGTATGCAATCATTTTTTTTACCAGATGGATCCAAGCGTAGTCAGAAACGACCTGGATCTGATCCGGGTATGTGATTAATCACATCACTGCCAGAACATGCCATAACTGTCTATCCCTTTATATGGTTTGATAGAGATAATTTATTGGGATGATATAGAATAATGGATGTGTACATGTATCTGGCTAAATTTCATCACGACCGAACCCTGTTCTCCCAAACCCTGGAAATCATGGTTTAATAAGGGGAATTATCCCAAAATAGCCTTGTTTCAGGTTAGTGAATTATTATTATTTACGTAGATGTGTATATATATATATATATATATCTATACACATGTGTATGTAGTCACATCAGCGAACTAGAATATCTATATAATCAATGGGCACATATTATCCCATTATTCTCCATTCCCGCATCATTATCCCATCCACTGTGCTTAATGGAATCTTGAGTTGTTATCCCATATTATTTAATCATTAGTGTAGAACATATTACCCCATCATTAATCAATATTAATGGAATCAATATTATCTAATTAACACTGATTAATTTCCTTTAATTGACATATAAAATATATGACATATTTTCGTTAACATAGAACACATTAATTAATTCCATGAGCGAACCACAGTTCTGGCCCTTTACCAGTTATAAATACTTATAACCCAATTTATGGACTGTATAATCCCATAGAAATAACCAGTTATAACCAACATTAATTAAAAACCGAAGGAATTAATTAATTGTTAACTCATAGAAGGAATTTGTTAAAGTAACATTCCAGTGAACTAACATTAATTAATTCCAGTAGAATTACCCTCTGGTAATTTAACATAGCTATTGAAAATACCCCATAGAAATAGTTGATTTACCTATTCAAAATGGTGATTTTCTATAGCAAACCGTAAACGTTTACCAGAGGGTAGCACGTCCAGTATCCATTATTAACCATTATGAACCATGATTAACCAACTATCAACCATGATCAACCACTATCAACCATGATTAACATTATCAACCACTATCAACCATCATATCTCCAGCATATCTCCATTATGAACCATTATGAACCATTGTTAAATAGCCAGAGGGTAGCATCACTGCTATCATGAATGTGAAGTTTTCACTGCTCTGAATCAGGTCATCCTTCTGGGAGCTGTGTTAAAAGCCTGCGGAGGTTCGTTGCGACCGTTGAACGTTGCGAAGCTGTGTGTCGTTGGTCTGTTTTTTTGGGTACCGCAATAACAGGGTCCCAAAACAGGCTCTTTTTAGAAGTTTAATGTTATGGAAATTTAGTGGACATTCATGGAAATTGATGGGATTCAAATGGATTTGATGAGAATTAAATAGGTACACGCTTGATGGCAGTAGCATTTTATGGAACTACCACCACCTTCGCCATCAAATTTGCACCTTCTCTTAAATGGGCCCCGACGAAACTACTGCAGATGTCGAATACAGATACCGGGCCTGGTATACCAACAGCTTGTTGGAAGTTCCAAGAGAAAGAGACGGTGAAGAGCGAAGCACAGCGCGTTGAAGTTTCCAAACAAGGACCTTCTTAGCCCCACCCCCCCACCCCACCTAGATCCCCATAATAATCACCTGGTTGTTCGTGCGCAACTTCTGACGTGCACAACTTCTAACTGACCTCCGTTAATTTCAAATGACGTGCGGGGCTGCAGTTTCTGACATGCACAACTGAAACATCCAAGAAACGAGAGTCAAAAACGGGCTATTGGCACAACAGAAAACAGAGAACATGCTTCAAACACCTATGCAAAATCATGGTAAAATGATACTTCCAAAGAAACATCTACAAAATCGTTTAGCACAACAAATTTTTGTGTGGGAAATCGTTGGTTATCTTGATTCATTCCCAAACAGGTTTTTGATTTTGTAGAGGGACCTGGTTGGGATTATTTTAGAGGACACCTTGCGCCTTTTGGTTTTCAGGACAAGGCCATGCTAAACATACGCGGCGTCCAAGCGTGTGCTAACTTCCTTGAGGATATATGGCATATATGTTTTGATAACGTAATGATATTGGGTAATAGTATGTAATAATGGTATATTATAGTTTTGGACAATGATCTAGTTACTGGATAATTGTAATCATGGCCATGGGATGGAACTCCTGCAACTGGTTACATATCATTTGAATGGTGTTGTCTTAGCCAACTAGAACTGATTTTTGGGCCATAACATATAGCTGTACCACTCAAAAATGTAATTTGACCATTGGATACCATTGGTATAGAATCTCTGATCAACACGCATTCATCAGTGGGGATTTGACCGAAAGAACAAAATGAGCTAACCATAATGTCTTTATGTATTTCTAACACAGAAATGGGATGAACGTAGTTAACTTATGATGTTTTTTGTTTTCTCTTGTAATGATTGGTTTTGACCTCGTTTTCAAACCCACTACAACAGGTTCCCAACATGTTGTAACAATATGGATTGACAAATTATGGTTGAAATGAATCACTCCAGTTGATGGGGTGAAGCTTGACCTGTTGCCAAGCGTGGCAATATTTTGCAAGATCTCTACAAAGTAGGACGCCTCCACCTTCATGAAAGTTCCCATTGTTCAATAGACCCCAGTTCGGGGCAAATTTAGAGGGAAAAGGGTGGATCAATATTGAGGAATTGTCTACGAAGTGGGATGATCCTCCTATTAGGTAATGTGGTAAATGTTCAACGTGATTCTGCGTATTTGCGATGTTTTAGTGAAACAATATAAAGTTCATCTCTTGAAAATCCGCAGTGGGGTTTTCTGCCCGATATCTCAGCAAATGATCGAGGGACCTCAACGAATTGAATTTGATGCCAAGTTTGTATTATTAATAACCCCCCCCAGAAGGTCTAGATCCATGAGAATGTTTTCACCCCCAAAGAATGAGCAGCAAAACCAACAAATTGAATTCATGTTTTTTCATTTTAATCTAAAGGATAAGCAAGAATTTCAATTGAAATCAACTTACTGTCCATTGATATTCCTTTTAAATCTACATGAAAAGTGAGGATTTCAATTGAAATCAATTTATGACCAGGGGGGGCTGAAGGTGTTCTTTAATTGGCGGTGCACATGCACATTATTTGGGGGGACAACGCACCCAAAAAGGGGTACCCTTTAAGAGCTTCTCAAAATGCCTTTGTCTAACAAGAAAGTAACAAGGGAAATGCATTTTGTTAAATCTCAAGTTTTGGGTTCTTCCTAGGTTTTGGGGATTTTGTGCTATATATAACAATAATATTATATATATATATACATATGTGTTGACGTAGCTATAAAGTATCTCCTCCATTGACTTTGAACCATAAGGTCAGAAGCATCAGAACCAGATTTATTTCTCACCACCGAAAAAATAGGATTTCCAGACTTCCAGAAGTGTGTTTTTTTAATAGGGGTGACCACCCATGTTGATGAATAGGGGTGACCAACCCAAAGTAGTATTGCCAACGGACTGTGTGGGTTGGTTAATGCGGGTGTGTCTAGTAATAGGAACTTAACATTACCTAAAAATCAACCAAATGAACGATTCCAGAACTGGGGCCCCACCTGGTATCTATGATTATATCAAGTAAATTATATCAGTTGCATCCCCTCAAAAATTCCCATAAAATGCTTCGTGTGCCACTAGAGTCACTAGATCACCCTCAATTCATCACTCAATCCCAATGATTGGTGCATGGCCCGTTTCACCAAGCAGTTGCAGGAGGTATGGGTGAGCCCATGGCCATAATTAACATTATGATCCCGTAACATGAATTATGATCTAGTAGTAATATTTAACGTTGTATCCCGTTGTTCTCCAATGTTATTAACATTGAAGGGCTATATTTGTATCCAATGTTATTAACATTATCATACCATTATTTAACATGAATATAATATCACATATACATTCTATGATAATCCATAATGTTATTCTTATGACATATATCCCATATTATCCAATGTTGTTATCCAATGGTAAGGGCTAGAACAGTAGCCCTTGTCCTTCGCAGGAGGTCGATGGGAAGAGTCCCGCACCATCTTGGGAAGGTTTGTGCCGCCTGTTGAGCGTTTGGAGATGTGAGAAAACCCACTGGATGGCATAGACGTCCTTTTCCCATGGGTTGGTTGATTTTTTTGGAGGAGCTTGAAGAAACCCCTTTAACAGGTTTGTTTGATAGATGGTATACCAAACCGGCCCTTTACCAAACGGACATTATTGCTGGATGGGTAATTTAGTTTAGGATAGGATAGTTTAGTTCAGTCATGGCCGGAAATACCAATGATAAATTGGGAAATAACTGGTTATTTCTCTGGTTTATGCATTCCATAAATGGGGCTTTGTTAATACTTATAACTTATAACTGGTAAAGGGCCATAGCTGTATAGTATAGGTTGATATCAGTTAGTATTGTGTGCCATACATGATCTAATAGATTAACATACGACAAGCAACTGAAAACGACGTTCAAAGCAGGCCGTGGAACTGCACCCCTTCAATACCTGGATGTGAGATGCTACTGACAGCCAGTAATCGCAGTGAAAATGGGTAGCCACCCATCTCTGATGCTTGGTCCTTGTTGGTGTGCTGAAAAAGCCCTTCAAATCACTTCAAATCAAGGAAATCCAAGGTTTAGTTGCTTCAAAAACACATGGGCCCCCAAAGATACCTGGTTGGTGGTTTGGAACATGTTTTATTTTTTCCATATATTGGGAATAATAGGCCCAACTGACTCATATATTTTTCAGAGGGGTAGGTATACCACCAACCAGATACGCTATGGACATGTTCTTACCGAAGATTGCCAAATGTTGGGGTTCCGGGTTCCATGTCAGATTCCAGGGTCTAGGCATTTCTGCATGCGTGTGTCTGAAAAATCGGGTACCCTAAAACCTACAGGTCTATCATAATTTACCTTGTTCAAGCTGTCGTTTTGGGGTATACTCCAGTTTGAGCATTTTAAGCATTTTAAGATACAACCATATCCTTGTTTCATAACGAGTGAAGCCTAGCCAATAATTGGATCATGGATTCATAAACATCATATGGTTTTTGATGTTCATTTGTCTGAAAGTAGGATACCTCTGAATACCATGACTATGAACCATCATTTTCTCCCATAAGATTCCTATTAAATTGGGTATTGCTCATATTCGTCTCCAGACACACCCGTGTGCCTCCAATCCATTGAGCATCTGTAATATCCAGCAGTATTCAGTATTCCAACCCGTAGCCAATTATGCAAAAAAATGATGGATTTTGTACATCATATATCGGTGTCTGGAAATTGTTTGAATTCTTCGGACCAAATGGCAATGTTCAGAGGGAACGCGATAAACTGATGAACCATCAGCTTAGGGGGTGACTTCTTTTTAGACAAAATCATAGAATTTCATTTACCCTCTGGGTATGACTAACCTTTCGCCATGGTATAGATGGCTCATAGAAATAGATGGTTTACCTATTAAAAATGGTGATTTGCCATGGCTATGTTAAATTACCAGAGGGTATATGTATATAATTATATATACATATATAATTCTGACATTTCCAGTGTGAAACATTGTGAAACTCAACCAACTCACATTTCCCTGGGGCGGAACGGTCAAAAACTGTGGTCTTTCACGTCTGCAGGTGGATAACACGAGGTTTAAAACCAGATGTCTGGGAGACCCAGTGGTGGTGGACAAGTGGAGAATTTTTGTACAAGGTGGTGCCCCCCCATTTACCCTCTGGTAATTTAACATAGCTATGGAAAATCACCATTTTTAATGGGAAAATCAACTATTAATGGCCATTTTCAATAGCTACGTTAAATTACCAGAGGGTATGTTTTGTTGGTTTACAAACAATAGTAACTAGTTCAATATATCTACCATCCAGTTCGTTAATACAGAAAGTTTCATTTGCATCACCTCAGCGATGAATTGCTCACTGGGGCACACCACCTTGTAAGGACAACATGATGCGTCGTGGCAATGCAGTCCCGCCTGACAGCGCCCTGGTTCATAACATTTAATAACCCTACGGTTACTAAGTCCATCTCAGTCCTCTATGACTCCATTATATAATAATAAGTATACAATGTGCCCCCCCCCAGCGATGTTTGTTTGTAAACTCCATTAACTAGTTCGTTACACATATCATAAACCATAGCTAGTTGGTGGTTTGGACCATTTTTTATTTTTCCATATATTGGGAATAATAATCCCAACTGGCTCATATTTTTCAGAGGGGTAGGTATACCACCAACCAGAATACCTACACATGGGAATATACACATAGCTGAGTTTAACCCATCATAATCAAGTACAATGTGCGGCATCTTGTTGAGAACGGTTTTAGTATGTTTTAGTGTTTACCTGATGATTTAAGCACTAGAAATATCATAAACCATAGTTATACATGGGTTATAATCCCATTAACTATAGATATATCACCTATAAACCATAGTTATTGTAGTTATTTGCACCAACTTAGCTATCCTTTGGGGGCTCCACGTTGTACAACAGGTGGCATGTTTCAATGCTGGCATCCCCACAGACCGAGCAGCTCGTGCATCCTGGAACAAGGTGACGGGGGAGAACCGGCTGTCTCCTGTTGATTTTCCTTGGGTTTAAGCCATGTTTCTTTGGTTACACATAGTTATGTAATGTTATGTATACTGTATACATATTATCATATTTAGATATATACACTTATATTATACATATAGAGATAGTTATGGATATATGTATACATATATATATATACATTTATATATATATATATATGGATTTGAATGGTGATTTTTGTTCAGGCTGTTTTTTTTCAAAGGTTGTACAACCAGGACCAGGGCAAGGATTTGGCCATCATGGCTTCACGGCCGAGCTGCAGTGACCGCAGCGGACCTGTCCAACAGATTGGGGTTGAAACTTGCGAACAGTTCGGGATCTTGGAACAAAAAATCCTGCACCACCAAACGATGGGTGAAACCCTGTAAATAATGGGATAAATTGTTAAACCACTTATCAATACTTATCAACTGGTGCAATATTTAAATTGGAACCATCCACAATATGTAGACTCCCAGGAAAATATGTGTCAACGCCTAACGTTACTAGTTTCTACTGGTAAATCTTGCTAAAATACACTGAACATGCACTATAAACACTATAACCACCATTTTGGGATGCTTCAAATCACCATTCTCTGGTTGGTGGTTTGGAACACTTTTATTTTCCATATATTGGGAATGTCATCATCCCAACTGACTTTCACTCCATCATTTTTCAGAGGGGTAGGGCTCAACCATGGTATACCACCAACCAGCTATTCTTATTGTTCAAAAACCACCACTGGTTGGTGGTTTCGTTGTTGTTCCCTCTGTTTTTTCTACGCCGCGGGTCTAACGGTCTAACCAGGTCTTGGAGTTTCTGAGATCCGCGCCAAGTGCTGGGATCTCAGAACCCGAAGGCGTTGATGTTTGAAAACCTTCATTTACTATAGGGTAATAAATGAATTTATAGGGTATATATACATATATGGTAATACTATTGGGTAATACTAAAGGGTGCAAATACTGGAGGATTTTCCATTGCCACCATTTGATTACTGGAGGGTGTATATATATATATACATGTATACATGACCGATGTTTTTTCAACAACCCAGGACAAGATCGGTCAAGCCCTCAACAGTTATAAAATGTTATATATAAATAGACCTATAACTCCTTTAACTATATATAACATAAATTATAGGCCCATTTGAAAGTGTTTTTTGGGCTTTGCCTTGTGTGAGTGTTCTCACAAGGCAAAGTTAAAGTGGTTGACGATCTCTTTAGGAAACGAGTTTTTCCCCACCTGCCAGGTGAGGGTTGTTAGATTTTATGTCAGTTGCCTGCTCCTCTCCTCCTCTCCTCTCCTCCTCCTCCTGCTCAACCGCGACCCTCGACGCACAGTGTTCTCTGTCGGACCTCAACCACGACCCTCCACGCCCAGTGTTCCCTGCCGGACCTCAACCACGACCATCCCCGCCCAGTGTTCCCTGCCGGACCTCAACCACGACCATCCACGCCCAGTGTTCCCTGCCGGACGTCAACCGCGAGTATCCACGCCAAGTGTTCCCTGCCGGACCTCATGTAGGAAGATATGGGACAAAGAATGTGCAGAAGAAATGTCAGATAGAATGCCAGAAGATATGCCAGATAGAATGCCAGAAGATTTGCAAGATAGAATGCCAGAAGATATGCCAGAAGATATGCCAGATAGAATGCCAGATAGAATGCCAGAAGATATGCCAGATAAAGTGCCAGAATGTTTGCCAGAACATATGCCAGAAGATTTGCTAGATAGAATGCCAGACGATATGCCAGAACATATGCCAGAAGATACACCAGAACATATGCCAGAAGATATGCCAGATAGAATGCCAGAAGATATGTCAGTCAGATAGAATGCCAGAATTTATGCCAGAAAGAATGCCAAAAGATATGCCAGATAGAATGCCAGAAGATATGCCAGAACATATGCCAGAAGATTTGCCAGATAGAATGCCAGATAGAATGCCAGAAGATATGTCAGAATATATGCCAGAAGATTTGCCACATAGAATGCCAGATAGAATGCCAGAAGATTTGCCAGATAGAATGCCAGAAGATATGCCAGATAGAATGCCAGAAGATTTGCCAGATAGAATGCCAGAAGATATGCCAGATAGAATGCCAGAAGATTTGCCAGATAGAATGCCAGAAGATATGCCAGAACAATGCCAGAAGATATGCCAAATAGAATGCCAGAGGATATGTCAGATAGAATGCCAGAAGATTTGCGAGTAACAAAATGTGTAAATGTCATGGTGGGGATCACACGAAGTAAAGTATTTTTTTTGGGTAAAACCCTATGGATCCAGCACCTTCGAGCAGGATCTTGGATCCATGACGGGACCTCCTTCGCCCACTGGTGACGTTTGATTCATAGAGGCTTCCCCCAAAACCAAGCAATAGGTAGATGATAACGAAGCATATACCAAACCGACCCCTTTATTGTTCCTGAAAGGACAACATGAGTTTGAATGCTCAAGTACCATGAAAATCGGGCATTTGGAAAACCTAGGGTTTCATTGACGACTAAATGTGAACAATTGAGGCTTGGCAATGGGAACATGTTTGTTTGTTGGTTTGTTTTCGCATTAAACATTAGGACCCATGAAGATCGTAAGATTCCCAGGCTTGGATTGTCGGGACTTATATAGCTAGGGACGGCGCAGATCTTCGGTCTGTAGTTGGATTCAAGGTTGGGACTTCACTACGGTGGATGGTTGCGAAATCCTGCACCAGTTGATGGGTGGGTTATCCCATTATTTTTTGGGGTTTCAACCATCCAAGGTGATGCAGGATTTCTTCCATCCACAGTAGGAAAAGATATTGGCTTCCTTCGTGTCTGTCGAATATTGTTCAATAATGGGCGATGAGACTCTATGGCTATCCCAATGAGGATGGTTTTGATGGATTGGCAGCTGTCCCTAGCGGTCCCCAATGGGGAACATGAATTTCTCATCAGATTTGGCATACTCTATACCATACGTATATCATTGTATATATGTATAATATATCACCTACCAACATGGTAGCATATTCATGGATAATGAAACCCAAATGTTTTTATTGAGGTTGCTCTCAGATAAACCCCCCATGGCGCCTGGGAAGACACAGCTTTCCAGCTGAAAAAAGGCCACGCACATATATAAAAAATTCTCGACCAACACCATGATTGTCATATCAAAACCCATGACGGATCCATTTATGTGCTGCTATATATGGTGCTCCATGGATCCCATCAATATACCCCCTTTATGTTTGTTCGCATATATACAAGCGCACCATGGATCCGTCATGGGAAATGCCTGGCACGGCACCCATGCACCCATTTCAGGTCACCGAAATCTTGTGACCGTAGATATATATAGAAAACCCATGGTTCTTCGGAAATTGCCTTATTTTCATGTTTTATTTTCCATACAAGATATTATGTCTCTATATATATATATATAATATACTAACTTGTTGGAAAGCACCTCCATTTTTTGTGGATCTGTACACACACACATCAGCTTGGTTTCTCGGGGGGATGAGGATGAATTCTCCTACAACGCTGCTGCCAGTGTCCGGCCCTTGTTTCTATCCTGGAAAGCCGGGGAGAGCCATTGGTAAAATGATCTACATGGAGTTGTTCTCACATGTTTTTTGTGCAAGATGGTGCCCCTCCAGTTATAAGTTGGTTCAAAAAACCATAGTAACTATAGATATATCTACCATAGACCATAGTCAAGCAAGTTATAAGTCATCTGAGTCAACTTAGCTAACTTTGGGCAGCGCCTTGTATGTTCGGGTAACCATTCCAAGAAATCATGGACCTGAAGAAATTCAGGGTTTAGCTAGTCCGGACTCTGGAATCCCAGTTGGTGGTTGGATGTGGGCGGAAAAGCTGGGAGAAGCAGTGTGCTGATAGCCTCTCAAAATCCAACATCGAAATGGACAATGCCCTTTTTTAGCATGGGGATGTTCATTTTCTGGTTGGTGGTTTGGAACATTTGGATTATGTTTCCATATATTGGGAATAATGATCCCAACTGACTCATATTTTTCAGAGGGGTTGAAACCAGCAACCAGCTTTTTTTAATGGGGATATCATCTATTCCGCAATGCGAGTTTTCCATAGCCGTGCCATGTTTGATTATCGGATCCCCTTCATGACTCCTGGGATTGTCTGGGACCCTTTTTGCTAGCGCAAGTTGGGCATGAGAAAATTCCACTGACTTCAGGTCTGCGCTGGGAATATGCATTTGTTTGGCTCCGTAAAAGTACAATGTGAGGCCCCCGTTCGATAGCTAAGTTGGTGAACATAACTCCAATTTCACTATGGTTTATGGTGCAAATAACATCTTATAGTTACTGGGGCTTAAAAACCAACTTATAACTGGATAACTATAGTTACTGGGGCGAATCTAAACCAAGATTCACTTCACTGGGGGGGGCACGAAAAACCAGTGGTACCGCTATTGGATCCACCTCCCAGCGCCACGGAAGCTGACTGAGTGGAAGTTCTGTAGCAGTCGGTTGAAAGATGCCCCTGTAGTCGCTTGAAAGAGAATCCCCAGGCCGATTGTTTTTTTTTGAACTAAATTTCAATAAAGCATTGAAAGGGCACGCAGATATCTTCTTTCAGTGAGGTTTATGGTTTTGTTGTATGGCTATGTGCTCAAAACCAATTTTCCTGCCATATTTTCAAAAGCCATATTTTGGGAGGTAGAACCATGATGAACCTGATTTACCTTCCAGCAATCGAACATAGCAATTGGCAATCATCCATTTATAGATGATTGCCCCATTAAAACCTCTTTATAGAGGATTGTCCATTGCCATGTTTGATTGCCGGCGTGTACTAGCTATTCTGACATGAACAAACAAGGAGATTCCATGGCTTTTGATCCAACAAAAACGTTGAGGTCTTAGGGCTGGAGCGCCGTTGGGAGAAAGCTTTGGCATCTTGGTGATGCAACCTTTATTTTCGTTGTGAGGATACACAGCATGGCTGCCGGGCTGGTAATTTTAGCATCAAACATTGGGGAGATTGGGGATGGATAGACCAAGCATGGTGGAACATGGGCATTTTCCCAGAAGAGAAATGAGGGGAATGGGATTTGACTAATCCCTTCTCCCTAATATTAAACATTTAACCTTGGAAACCATGGCTTAGTAGAGGATGAAACCACATAGTTTGGGATCATAAAAATGGGGTGTGAAAAATATTAGGGTGATGGGATTAAATACCAACAATATATATATATATATACAATGTGAGGCCCCCGTTCGATAGCTAAGTTGGTGCACATAGCTCCAATAACTATGGTTTATGGTACGCAAATAACTATAGTTACTGGGGCGAATCTAAACCAACTAACATCACTGGGGGGGCACATTGTATGGTTATGGGGATACTAAATGATACTCAATCCATCTAAATCCCCATTAAACCAAATCCCTATAGGATAAGAAATTTGGTATCCTTCCAGATGACATTCTGAAGACATATGAAGACCATGTTCTAAGACTCTAAGACCTCAGACTGTATCCCAAATGTTGGATTCTTCCAATTTGTCTCTTCCAATTTGGCTAGCCAGATCCCGTTCTATGGACAAAGGCCCCTTCTTTCTGATAGGCTTTCAACAAAATCTGTGGAATTGGAATGGGCCTTCTCGGGGCTGATGCTGCCTACACAACCTGGAAAGGAAAGCTGATGAAAGCTGATAAAGGAAGCCGAATACTCTAATGGTCAGATGGTCGTCACTCAAGTGTCTCACGAGACAATCAATGGGAAACCCTACTTCAAGTATCTTCTCCGTGACTTTATCTGGGAGCCAGTGGTTGGTGATCACTACAAAGATCTACAGGCCAGAGTAACGCCGTGGAATCGAGAATGATCCCTTTAGGTGCTCCTTGCTAAATGGCCACTGCAAAAAACAGACGGCCCAGTACCTGGCTCTTTCATGGTCCCTAGGATTTCACTTCTGCTGCACAAGAGCTCATTCTACATATACTTACCATATGGATCTATATTAATATGGATCCAAATATCTTCTGGGAACTTAAACTTAAACCCCAAATACTCCCCAACAAGGTGCTTGTAACCCCAAGTGTGATTGTCCCACAGTCATTGCTTTGGAACCATAGATCCGTAGATATTAACCAAGCCGATAAAAACGTATGGTTCACCAAGTTTACAGCTAAGTGCAACTGCAGCAATTCCCTCTCTGCGCGAATTGACAATTTTCGAAAGCTATGCAGAGAGAAGACGAGCAGACACAACTCTGATGACTGTGATGGAGGAGGCGAACGGAGAAATACAAACCGGGCTGAAGGAGTTGGATCCGGTGACTGCGGAGCTTCTGCAAACAAAATTGGAGAGACTGGAAGCTTTGGGTTGGAAAACCGATCAACTGCAGAAAGATCTAAGCAGAATGGCTTCTTTGGTTGGATCCAGAACATTGGCTACGCTTGGAGTTCTTGGATCAGCAACTCTTACAAGGTCATTCAAACCTCGTGACGAAGGATCGCAATTGACACCAAACCTGGGCTCTGCGAGAACCGTGGCCCTGCAGGCTTTCAAGTTGGCATTCTGTCAGTCGGGACAGGAGGTGTCTCAAAGGTTCAGAGACCAGGAGGAAACCAACAGCTACTGGCAGCTCTGAGAAGCAGCAGGTTGAGGGATACCGTGCACCGGGTTGCAACAGAAGCTTTGGTGGAACTGAAAAACAACCTGCAAGAGAACAAACCCCCGGGTCTTGCACTATTTGGCTGGGTGAAATTTCATGGGATGGAGTGGACCCCGGGGGCGGCACATAATTGTTTGTTCCCGACGAGCACCCCCATCCCCTCTCCCAAGACTGCTTTGCGAAGCGGAGCGTTTGATTGCTCTTGGCCTTCGGCGTTGCCGCTTGTGTCGCGTTTCGCGCTTTGGGGCTTTCATCCGCCGCGGTTTGTGTGTTTGTCTTTTGGCGCTCCGGGGCTTCTTCTCGCCCGGGGGCGCCTTTCGTTTTTTTTGTTTTGGAGGTTCTGCCCCCTCTGTTGTGCTTCTATTCCTGTTGGCGGCTGCGGTTGTTTTTGTCCTTTGATGTTGGTCGCTGCTGTTGGTGTTCCTCTTTTGGTGCCCTGTGTCTTCTGCCCGCCCTGGCGTGTCTTTCTTTTGGTGGTTGTGTCTGGTGTTTGATGTTTGGTGCTCTGGGCTTCCGGGGGCTTCTGCTCGCCCTGGGGTGTTCGTCTTCTTCTCTGAGTGGCTGTGGTTTGTGGTCGGTGTTTGCCCTTTGGCGCTCTGGGGCTTCTGCCCACGTTGAGGTGTCTATTTTGTTTTTTTGTTTGGTGGTTTTCCCCTCTGTTGTGTCTCTCTTCTTTTCGGTGGCTGTGGTTGGCATTTGTCCTTTGTTGCTGGTCGCTGCTGTTGGTATTTCTCTTTTGGTGCCCTGTGGCTTCTGCCCGCCCTGGAGTGTCTTTCTTTTGGTGGTTGTGTCTGGTGTTTGTTGTTTGGTGCTCTGGGCTTCCTGGGGCTTCTGCTCACCCTGGGCTGTCTCTCTTTGTTCTTGTTGTTATGTTTGGCGTTAGTTTTTTGGGGCTCTGGGGCTTCTGCTCGCCCTGGGGTGTTCGTCTTCTTTCCTTGCGTGGTTGTGTTGGTGCTTGTCTTTTGGCGCTCTGGGGCTTCTGCCTGCTTTGCTGCGTTTCTCTTCCTCTTGGTGGCTGCCGTTGGCATGGGTCCTACGGCTGCTTGTTGCTGGTGCGTGGCGCTCTGAGGCTTCCGCCTACCCGGGGTGTCTCTGTTCCTTTTGTTGGTTGAAGTTGGTGTTTGCTTTTTTGGCGTTCTCGGGCTTCTGCCCGCCCTGGGGTGTTCGTCTTCTTCCTGAGTGGCCATGGTTTGTGTCCGGGTTTGTCTTTTTGCGCTCTGGGGCTTTTGCTCGCCCTGGGGTGATCGTCTTCTTCCCTTGGGTGGTTGAATTGGTGTTTGTCTTTTGTCGCTTTGGGGCTTCTGCCCGCGGTGAGGTGTCTTTTTGTTTTTTGTTTTGGCGGT
Source organism: Cladocopium goreaui (assembly GCA_947184155.2). NCBI lineage: Eukaryota > Dinophyceae > Suessiales > Symbiodiniaceae > Cladocopium > Cladocopium goreaui. Next base: position 321,156 of record CAMXCT020001857.1, read on the forward strand.
TTTGCCCCTCTCTCTCTTCTTCTTGGTGGCCGTGGTTGGCAATTGTCCTTTGTCGCTGGTCGCTGCTGTTGGCGTTTCTCTTTTGGTGCCCTGTGGCTTCTGCCCGCCCTGGGGTGTGTCTGGTTTGGCGGTTGGGGTCGGTGTTTGTTGATTGGTGCTCTGGGGCTTCTGCCCGCCCTGGGCTGTCTGCTTCCTTTGGTGGTTGTGATTGGTGTTTGTCTTTTGGCGCTCGGTTTGGGGTTGGTGTCTGTCTTTCGGCTGTCTGGGGCTTCCGCCTGCTCTGGTGTGGTTTTCTTCCTTTTGGTGGTTGTGGTTGGCGCGCTGGGGCTTTTGCCTGCTTTGCTGTGTTTCTTTTCCCTCTTGGTTGCTGTGGTGGGCATTTGTCCTTCGGTGCCGGTTCTTTGTTGGTTGCGTCTGCTCGGTCCATGTTTTTCTTTCTCTAGTTTGGCCACCTGAAGCTGGCAGGGAGGGCTTGCAATGACGCTTGGTTTGTCTTATCGGAGCTTGTCTGTCGATCTGCCGGTGGAGGTGCGTTCCCGGGCTGCAGCTACTGCTGTGAGCCGCCGCAACAACAACGACGACAACGGCGACGACGACGACGACGACGGCGACGGCGACGGCGATGACGACAACAACAACAACAACAACAACATGATGAGCCATGAGCCCAATGTCGAGATGATTTATCAATGGAATGCAGCTCCCAAGAGATACCGCTGTCCCATATCCTTGTGGCAAATCGCATCAAGAAAGCCCCGTATGTGATGCTGAAACCATCTGAGTGTCCTTAAGATTTTCCCCCAGTTATGGCCCAAGTAACACTAATTTTTATGGAATTTCATGATAACCAACTAGCTATAGGAGTGCTGATTTTTTCTATTCATGACTCTGCATCAACGATGTTCGGAGCATCAATTTCAGGCTCTATGCGCGAAGTTGGTTCTCAAGAGCTTGAACACAGGACCCTGTGGCCCTGCGGCGCTTGGTCTCCGAAAAACAAGGATCGGATGCTTCAAAGGCTTCCACGTTTCATTCAGTCGACACATGGGAAGAAATATATAGAATCTACATGTAATGGGGATATACTGAGGATGTAAAACTTATTATATAATGGTTCTTATTCACCAAAACAATTGGATATTCACAGGGATAAATAGGTGATTTTTGGTCACTGCAAATGATGGTTTCAAGACTAGTGACCGGCCCAAAAATGCTTCTGGTCCGGCTAGTGAATTAGCATAGTTCAGCCAGATGGTTTGATTACATTAGAAAAAAACTATATCGGAGGTTTTCCTGCAAAATTTCCCTTGAATCAGTTCGGGGAATTTATGTGTTTAGGAAATTGTTTCTTTTGTTGCCAGGGAGGATGATAACATATGATAACTGGTGCCCAATTTCGTGACACCAGAAATAGATACAATGTGGGGCCCCGCACCCCCACGTGTAGAGTAGAAGGCTAATAGAAGGTATAAAGGAAGCCCGGCCAAACAGTTGGACCATCGCAGCAGCAGGAGAGATCAGTGGGGAGCCTCATGCTGGAAAGTCCATGAAAATGATCCATGAAAATTCATGATGTGTCCATGAAAATCATATTTTAACATCTACGTATAAGTATATAGTGGATTCTTCATTGTCATCTTTGATTACCAGAGGGTAAGCATGGTGATAATCTCAATAAGTCAGGATATAGCCCCGAAAATAGTGTGGTTCTGTAGTGAATTAGAACTAGAACTGCGCCCCTTAAGTAAAGCATCAGGGGTGTGGAAACCAGTGAAAGTGCAATAAGCACGATGCCTGTTTTTTTTGCTTGACCAAGACATCCGAGAAAGCAATGAACATGAGGATATAATATAATATAATAATATATATATATATATTTATAATTTTGTAATAAACTGTACTCGATGATTTGCTGATGTTTCCTAAAATGGAGTACCTTAGACCCACGTTAGTTTTTTTTAAGTTTGTTAGTTTGTTTTCAATATTGGGTGTACCACGTACTAGACTAGAGCTAGCGAAAGCACGACCAAGTGCAATCCACACAATATAGGCTGAAGCTAGTTGTAGCTGGCTGTGATTCCGCTCATTTCGTTTTTTTTTGTGTGACCATAGATTGAAGTGATTGAAGTGATTGAAGTGATTGAAGTGTGGACCTAAGGGATGAGAATGCTGTGAATGCTCAGGTGGCTTACCTTTCTGAGAACTCAAATTGGCACCCTGAGAATTGTGTCTGGAAGATTCAATGCCAATGGAACTAGATTCCAGTTCAATTTCAGTTTCCATGGATGTATGAAGACTTAGATGGAAAGATTGTCAAATAAAGATAAGACAACAATGAGCATCTGGGTCATGGGTCTTTATGAGACTGGGACCATCTTTGGGTGAACATCGATTAACATCAGCTATTTTGAGCTGGTGTAGTTCACAAGGTTATATACAAGGTGGTGCCCCATAGTTAGCTAAGCCATGCTAAACCTATAACTTGGTTAACTATCTATAGATAATGGGTTTATATCTAGGCCAGATACCAAGGTTAGATCTACAAGATAGCTATACTTTCTTTAATAAATTTTAACCATATCTCTACCATGGATATAGGATCATGGGCTTTGTAAACCCACATCAGTAGCTAGCACCACCATGTAGGTGTACCATCTTTACGGAGTTGTTTCGCGCGTTTATGGCCCTTAACAAGTATAACTGGCGTGTATATATAATTTATAAGTGATACTAATGTATGTATATAAATAAATATATCTATATATATATATATAACCAAGGAGTTGCAGGATTTATAATCCAATTTATATTTAAGGTAAGCTCTAGAAATGTGATTTAGGCCAACCAGTTCCGAAGTGGAACTGTTGATCCTTTGAATTTCCATCATTTCTAATAGAACCGAATAGAGGTATATTGGGGAGGTTATACTGCGCATGACAAGGAAGTCCGATGCGCTGAATGTGATGAACGGTGGCCTATGCTCACTGACCCAATAGAAGTGTTTGCATCCCAAAATCCTAGAATTGGATGAAGGGATCTAACAGAAATCCCTGTTTTCACTGGTCGAAAGCAAGGTTTCATATACTCATTGTATCACATTTTCATTGGAGCCAACCCATTGAAACGAGAACTGCAGCATCAGATTTGGCTTACACACTGCCTTGTGGGTCTCCATAAGCTACAACGGAGAATTTGCACAGCAAACGCATTCAGAAAACAGCAAGCTAATCAGCTGGGGATACCGCAATATTTGGCAATTTCGAATAATCCAGCCGTGTTTCGCCGGGCCGACCGAGGAGGGCAATCATAAAGCATTGTTTATGTGTAATGTGTAGGCAGTCGCAGTGGCAGCGCACGGTTCACCGCACCATTGAACAGCCAACAGGTGACCGCTTAGCCTGGGTAATGGGTAACCCAGCGACTAGAGTGCTACTAGAGTGGCTGGATCAAATGCCTGTGCTTAGAAATGGTGTACACCATTGCAACCAAATGGCCATTTCATAGAGAATATGATGATCATGATGACAATCAAGATGAGGATGAGACTGAAGATGATGATGGTGATGATGATGGCAATGACGATGACGGTGATGATGATGATGATGGTGATGATGATGATGATGATCATGATGATGATGATGATTACGGTTTTCTACGATGATGATGAACCAGTGGGTATTGGCATTGGGGCGCTCTAATCTCAGACGCAAATTTGGCATGGCGCAGATACTCGTAGCTTTTCTGATGCCCACCTGGACGGGGAGATTGAAAAACACAGAAGGAACGAGCTGTATGTTAGGAATCCAACCAATGATTTGGCTTGTGTTTTTGAAACTTCCAGGGCGACATTTTCTCTTTTTGCCCATGAATCTCACATTTTCTTCATCGGCCGCCGCCCACCTTGCCCTGCTATCCGCTTCAAACGTTGGATGGAGCCTGCGGTTTGAAACATCAATTGTTGGCTTCAGTTTCAGCTGCAGTAAACACATGAACTTGAACTTATTTGTGAAAGCGATATTGAATCAAGTAAGTTTTTGAGAATACCACATTTGCATTTCTTTGCCGCATTTTCATTGGCATTTTAATGCCCAGAGAAATTGCATGTAAATATCATGTGTTTAACATCACACCCCCGGCCCAGCAAGAGGAATGATGATCCCACAACACGAACACATCCTTTCCGAAAGGTTGCATCCCAAGCCGTTCATGTTCAACCCAAGTGCGTGATTTCAACCCTCACATCCCATCAACCGTACCGAGGTCGCAACGTGGCCTTAAACGCATGCGCGAAGGTGGCTCAATGGCAGCAGGCGGCGCACTGCGCATGAATGCGGGGATTTTCGCGGCTGCACACTGAGTTGGATCTCACAAGAAGATCATTCGGAACCTTCTCAGATTGGTGTAGTATTGGGTGCATTTTGTTTGTTTGTCTTGTTGTGTTACTTAACATAGGGGGAATGGAGTTATGTAATTATTGTTCGATTGACAATTTCATGTTTTGGTGTTTCAAGAGTAGGGGAAGAAGGGACCCACAAGATTGGTCAATTTCGGGTATTCAACTTCTAGTAACTTGACATAGTTCGTTTTACCTATTAAAAAGGTTGTTTTTCCATAGTTTTGTTAATTTAGTTGGGGGGTTGCAATGTTTGATTCGATGTTTTCTAAGTTTCAAGTCTTGGAGTACGGTATAAATAGTACGGTTACTACTCCCCATAGAGTATAGATGCAATTTTTTCATTTTTGTTGTGTTCATATGTTTCAAAATATTAAGAACTCATGACCTCCTCTATATGTATATCCACTATATATACATATACATATACATACATACATATATATATACATATATATATATATACATATATATATATATTCATTTACATATGTATATATACATACATACATATATTTATTTATTTTTTTACCCATCATATATATATATATTCAAAAGAAAATATATTGGATTTACCCTGCGTCACAGATAGCTGGGGCAACAACTGGGTCGGGCCACAAAAAACGTTGGGGTATCTCATGGGATCCGAATTTGAACAAACGTTATGGAAATCATGGTTAATTATAATGGTTAATCAATGGTCAATAATGATTAACCAATAGTTAGGAATGGTTCATAATGGTTATAATGGTTATTTTGGTCCAACTAATAGTTATTTTTGTAGGATTCCCTCTGGTAAACGTTTACATAACTATGGAAAATCACAATTTTTAGTGGGTAAAACAACTAATCCAATGGCCATGTTCAATAGCGAACTGTTTGTTTACCAGAGGGTATATGACATGTAGATTTTCTTACAGCATTTGATATGACAATTGAGGATTGTCCTCTTCTAATCAGATATGGTTTGCTGGACAATCCCCCTTGAAATTTGATGATTGTGCCATATATACCTGGGTTGTTCAAGGTGATTTTTTATTTGGGGAATCTATAGTGACTATCTTTTATTTTTGGGGAACCCTTAAGCAAATCCAAGTATGTATATATATATATATATAGATGCCAATTTATTTTTTTCCAGCTAGCCATGTCTGACTACCGGAGGGCAGAACAATATAGAACCCAGGAAAACTAAATCCGATACCCTAGGGTAAACTAACATAGATGTGGAAAACCAATGGTTTCCCCAAAAATATGATCTTGTAAATGGTGGATTTCCCCCAGGGTAATTGTTGGGTTTGGAAATCCACAGTTAAGGCAAACCAGGATCTTTGCCGCGAAAATTGGGTGATTCAATTTCTCCGGCTCAAGTCGAAGAAAACCTCCTGGTCATCATCCAAGCATCATCCACCAACAAAAGTGTTCAATTTACCTTCATGTAAATTAACAGTTGGAAGGTGGAAACATTCATCGTCCAACCCCTTTGTGAATGGCAGGGTCGAACTGGGAAAAAAAATACTCTAGCGATCTCTTGGGTGTTTGGGCACGCATGGTTTTTCAGGAAATCATGTTTTGTTGGGTGGTGTTGGGTGACATGACGACAAAACACATATTTGCTATTGTTGATGGCAAGCAATCTTTGCAAATCATGTTGTGACATCATGAGCCGACCAAACCACTCAATTGATGGTTTACGCAAGGAAAAAATCCCAAAAAGATGCGAATAGTTCTGATCTGTGAATTGTCTTAGCCGGATAGCATCAAATGGGTTTGATGTTGTTTGCAGATACGGGTATGGATAAAGTTGATTTGAAGAGTTAGCAAATCGCAGATGGGCTGGTAATTTTTCTGCTGCCAGTGAATGCAGGTTCTTCCCAAGACCAGTGATTGAGAAAAAAATATAGTTACCCTGGCGACGTGGCCGTCAAAGTTTATTATCTGCAATTTCTAAAATGTGGGGACCCCATTAGAAGGGTTTTTGGTGGTTCATAACATTACTAACTCGGGTTTGTAGTGGATATATTGAATGGGTGAAACTAAATCTAGGAAAAAAACTGGTGGCCCTCCTTTCCAACAAGAGTCGCATGAAATTTTCGTCCCGCGACTTTGGACATTTTCGACCAGAATCCAACAATTCCGTGCTTTCAGACGCCATGGACAAACATCCCGCCGGAGAAGAATCCGATGGACGTGCAGAGGCGCCCAGATTCGAAGTGTTTTTCCTCAAAGGTGGAATCCCCACATCTGAAAATGAGGTACCCCGAATTCCAACGGATGACGGATGATAACCAATATTCCGATTTAAATTGCCATATGGAGGCCATGTAGTTTGTTGTACAACCATGCTTGGGATGATTGGTTCTTCGACGTGAATGGATGAATGGATGGTTTTCACCAGCAAGTGGTGATATGGATCGATTTCAGCAATAAAGATTGGGATCGAAATCATCAAATTGGTGACAGAGTCAATGGCCATTTCAGGAGCCTAAATTGGAGGTACCTACCATATATATGGCCTATATAAGGCCTATGTCACGGAATATCCCCACAAAATATGGCCTTTCAGGATCCTGCAATTCCGATTGACAGAGACCCCAAAAAACATGGATTGCGTTTCTTTTCTGTAGCAGAAATGCCATGTTGGGGTTCCATCTTGCTGAGCCTAGCACCAGAACAATCTGCCCTTCATACAGAAGTCTTGTTTAAATGTGCATTTCAGTTAGTAGGTACTTGAGGACATGGATTTGAATCAAAGTTGCGTTCTCCCAAAAAGATGATTTTTTCATACTGTGAATGCAGGAAAAGTGATCAACATCTGCAACGTCCTGATTCTGAAACTTTGACCCGTAGGCACTCTATCAATTTAATCATAATGATAGTGATAGTAAAAGTAATAGTAAGAGTTATAGTAATAGTTAAAGTTATAGTAATAATAATAATCAAAATAATAGTTATCACAATAAATATTTGTATTAACAACACTTATATATATATTTGACATCGTGATTATAAATATATATATATATATGTATAATATATAAATATGTATAATAATATATATATATATATATGTATATTTCAATAGTTTGATAAACATGATAGACCTACCAGTTCTTGCTGTTGTTCTAACAACCCATTTATGGCAAATATTTTTTGGTGATATAATGAAATCATGGTGAGCAATATCACCTTGATGTTTGGGAGCTGCACATCCGAAAAAGGAACAGTGGGATCCACCCAATTCCAAAGTCACCACCCGGTAACCAAGCATACGTATATATATGTAGTATTTATTTAATGTGATATAATACAATATAATAGAATACAATAAAAGAAAATACAATTTAATATAACGCAATATAACATAATACAATATTATATAATACAATGCAATATAACACACTATAATATAATACACTATACACTATAATACAATACTATCATAAGATATACTATTATAATCTACACTATTATGATATATTTATATTAAAATCATGATTTGATATTATACATAAATAAAACTAAATTTAATATTTAGATACATTTAAGATATGGTTGCCGTGGATCGCGTGGGAGCGCCGCCTGCTTGGCCGTGGCCAAGAACAGGCTTGGACCATGCTGACGGCGATCCTGTGCCAGCGTGACGACGCCTTCCACAAGTTCCTCGAAGTGCACATCCCGTGAGCAGCACCTATTACAGAGTTCTCTTCAGACTGCCACAGAGCGGCATGATCAAATGCCCAATGTGCGAATTGCATGGCTTGAGCCTACCTTTGTGTTGAGTTCACTCACTGCCTTGCCTTTCTGTACCGGAATGAGCTTGCCTGCAGCGACTTTTTCAACACCATTTTACACCAGGGCGTCACCGCTGCTAGCTCAAAACCTCCGACCTTTCGAGTCCGACTTGAACAGGGTCTAGATAGATATACATATACCTTGTGATCTGAAACTGAATAAGTTTTGGTCTGAACCAAGAACCTGTGAACGGCCAAAAACCAGGGATATGGCCAATTTGAGGCCAATTTGAGAATTTGTCACATTGTGACATTCTGCCTCTGCTCAAGCAAAACTGCCATATGGAGGCAGGATTCCACCATATCTCGACTTTCCTCTAAAGCCAGTATGCAACTGGATTGACTTTGAACCTGTATTCTCCCGGACTGTTTGCCCATCAATCCCTTCACAGGGGTTTTGGCACCCATTCTAAGAATTCTCGGTCTGGGATGGATGACCATAACTCAGATACCATGTTTTGACCATGGCACGTACGAGACTCTTCCCTTCCATCATCCCAGTCAAGAACGGGCTACAACTCTTGGATGTGCATCCCCATATGCTCATGTGTTGAAGGGACCATAACAGCAATTTTCAACCATTGTTTAGCCAGTTACTGACTGCCATGCTTCCATCCAAGCAGGGTTACAGGGTGTTGAACCGCAAACAACTCGACATTTCTCAGAGATGCGAACTGATATCATCCAATATTTTGTGTGTGTCGTTCTTTGCCGCCCAAACTGCAAATTGTGCATCTGGGTGCGCTGTTGGACCTGAGACTACCCCAACTTCTTTGGTTTCTTCCATTTCTCACTTTCTATACACCAACTCTGCCGAAAATGGGGCCCCCGGTTACATCTGGTGTAGCTTAATCCAATCATGGTCTGATCTGCTCTACAAGGTGCTGCACCCCCCTATAAGTTTGGTGGTTCAGACATCCACCTGATTTTTGTTGTTTTTTCATCACCTTAAATCGAACAGTTTCGCTAGGCAAATAAATGCAAATAAACCAACTTAGCCAACGATCTCGGGCACCACCTTGCAATTGGCCAATCTCTTTGGTGATATTTGCTGATTGATTCAACCACAAAATCCGGAAATCTCCCAGCCCTTGCCGTGCAGTTCCAGTGGTTTTTCTGGTGGGATTTGGTCGCCCTTATTTACAAGGGTTATATCTCAACTATAGGACAAATCGTCAAATAGTTCTATAGAATATACACGAATCGGGCTATATCAAGTACTCTTTGGTGATTGGAGGTAGCTGTGGAACAGGGCCTGTCGTGACGTATCAACAATGGTGGAGTTGTCCATAGCAAACTGTTCGATTGCCAGAGTTATGGCCCTTAACAGTTATAAATGTATTTATAATTCCTATAACTAAGGTTATATATCATTATAAACCCATAGAAATCAATGTTAAGGGCCATAACTGCAGAGAGCATATCGAAAACTTCTAGCGGTTAGACATGGTCACCCCAGTCAAAAGCGGGCTAAAATTCGCGCACCTATCTTGTTGGATATCTACCATACGGTTAATATAGGCAGTCAAAAGCCAACTTAGCAATAAGTCAACTGTCAACCAGTTAAATACACATTCTCCATGATGTTTTTCATTTCAATCACGGCTTTGCCATATGTTCCCGTATTCGCTTTCCTATATTTATTTTCAATGTTCTTCCATGTTCAAATTCTTAAAATCATAAAAATCACCAAAAAAGGTATCTAATTGTGCTTTCCGAATTCGGAATTTCCCCCCCTTTTTGTTTTGCAACACAAATCCCCCTCCAGCGGCTAGGCATACTTCATCTTCAGCAAGGTGCTGGATGCCCAGCTCAGCCACTTGGATATCTTGGATATCTTGGATATCTTGGATATCTTGGATATCTTGGATGCTGATGGGGAATCAACCATGCTTAGGAAATTCATGGTTATTTAGTGATGGTTAATACGGTTAATAGTGGTTCATAATGGTTTATGTTTATGAATAAGCAGCTTATCTATTGAATATATTGAATAGAATGTTTCATAATGGTTATTACATCACCGTTACTATGTAAAATACAAACTATCCCATGCATTATGACTATTGTGGTTTATATTTATTGATGGTTGATAATCATGAAAAGCGCCTTAGTAACATGATGGCTATCATCCAGCCACTTATCTCCTTGAAAAAAATGTTTTCCCGGAGACAAACCCGTCGGAACGCCTAGTGCTCTGTGGTTTGCCCTTTTCGCCATTTTTTTTTTGGGTTGGTTTCATCCCTTTTTATGGTGGTAGACCACCCGCCAATCGACAATTGCAACGGCGTGTTCCCTCTTTCGATCCATTTATAGGTGATTTTCCGATGGAAAGTCCACTAACATGTTTGATCACCATAGGGTAAACCATTTTTTGGCCGTTTACCTGACAATAGATTAACATCTAGTAGATTAGATATGGAAGATCCAGCATTTGTAGATCATTTCCTGAGGTAACCCATTGGTTGTCCATGTCGTTGTGTTAATCGACTGGAGGCTATTTGAGGTATGTAATACCATGTAATATCATCATATACCATCTATATCTTCGATATCATATTCTATTTGTTTAAACAATAAACAAGTTTCAAGATGCTTAAACCAATAAGTTGACTCAACCCAGCATTTTTCCACTAAAACGTCATTTTCAGGATGGTCAAACTAAACTACAGGAAGAGGCCCCACAGTTAGCTAAGTTGACTTATAAATAGGTTAACCAGGATTTATAGGGGATACAGCTATAGTCAGATGGGTTTTTCAGCCAACTTATAGCTAGGGGGGCCCCGGTATGTTAAACCGTGTTTTCTTGCATCAATTCACCCACCGCAACCGCAACTGAGGTGTCTTGCGCTACAATTTGTTGGAGAGCCATCGTGCGGCTTTACGCTTGGACACGCAGGACAGAAGCGCGGTGGGTTTTCGAACCCCTTGGGAGTCCCTCGAAAGTTGGGAATTTTGGCGTCAAACATGTGGGAAAATGGGGATGGATAGACCAAACATGGTGGAACATGGGAATTTTCCATGAGAAACCAGTAGAAATGAGGGGACATTAGAAGAAAATGGATATAACTACCATACATGGTGTTGATAGTTGATTTGTTTGTTGAATGACAAGTATTTAGCTACAGGTCAACTAGTTTCTACGCTGGATACTGCAATTGGATATATAAAGTAGTTTGATGGCTTTATTACCAACAAACATAACTTGAGGGACCACCGTTTCTACAACCAGTAGAACTGAGGATTGATAGTTGGTTGAAGTTAAGCTATGCAAACCGGAGGTAAACACCAACAACAATGTTGGGATTTTGAATAATAATAATGATAATACGTAAAAATAACAATACCTACAAATTGGAATATAACCATATCTCGGTTTAGCCAATCATAATCAATTACAATGTGGGGTCTCTTGTTGAGAACTGTTTTAGTATGTTTTAGTGTTTACCTGATGATATAAGCACTAGAAGGCACAGTAAGATGCAACGACTGAAAAAAACATGGCTATGACAGTAGCTGCAACCAAGTAAGATGCAACCTATAACCTGTGACCAATAAAGACGCTGGATGGTATACGGTTCGTTGGATCAATCCGATTCTACAGTTTCCCAGCTGGTGCGTTGGGGTGCAGTGTCAATAACAATTTCAAAAGAGCCAGTAATTGTATGAAGATAATTTATGCAGAAGACTTGTACTGGTTGGTGGTTTGGAACATTTTTATTTTCCAAATATATGGGATAATCCTTCCCATTGACTAATATTTTTCAAGATTGTTAAAACCACCAACCAGTGTATGATATGCATGCATATGTCACTGGAATAAAAACTGTTGTTTGCTTCGCTTCGAATTCGCAACATAATGATACGTGGCTGTCGACTTCCAAGAACGGGGTGCATCTCCATTGGATTAGCAATGAACTGGGTAAATTACATCACGACCTCACTGCGACCGAGCCCTGGGATCATGGTTAATTATGGTTAATTCAGGTTAGTGAAAAATTTTATTTTACCCAGAATGATCACGATACAGCCCATTCTTCCGGGACATTTAAGGCTTGGAAGCGCCAACTTACAGGGAACTGTTCGCAGATTTCATCAGAGTTCGGCCTAGCCAGGTCGCGGTGGATATGTGGAATCCATGGAAGTCATGGAAGAAAATACCTGGAATATCTGGAATGGGGTGCTTCAAATTATAGGTTACTTAAAAATAATCTTCAAATTATAGTTATTAAAACATATTCTTGAAATAATAGTTGTTAAAAAATATTCAACTTATAGTTATTAAAACATAATCTTCAAATTATAGTATTTAAAATATATTATTCAATTAATAGTTATTAAAAAAATAAATATTCAACTTATAGTTATTAAAACATAGTCTTCAAATTATAGGTATTAACAAAATATTCTTCAAATTATAGTTTTTAAAATTAATATTCAACTTATAGTTATTAAATCATAATCTTCACATTATTGTTATTAAAAGATATTCTTCAAATTATAGTTTTAAAAAATAATATTCAACTTATAGTTATTAAAACTAAACTTAATCTTCAAATTATAATGATTAAAAGATATTATTCAAATTATAGTTATTAAACAAATAATATTCAACTTATAGTTATTAAAACCTAATCTTCAAATTATAGTATTTCAAATATATTATTCAATTAATAGTTTTTTTAAAAAATATATTCAACTTATAGTTATTAAAACATAATCTTCAACTTATAGTTATTAACAAAATATTCTTCAAATTATAGTTATTAAAATTATACTCAACTTATAGTTATTAAAACATAATCTTCAACTTATAGTTATTAACAAAATATTCTTCAAATTATAGTTATTAAAATTATACTCAACTTGTAGTTATTAAAGCATAATCTTCAAATTATAGTTTTTTTTTAAAAAAAAATAGACGTACTAACCAATTTAAGTCCTAGTTTTGGGGTAGGGTGGACCAAGGATATAGATGATTCCTTCGCAAGTTGGAAGCTGCTGAAACTGCGGCAACGCGTAGAGAGTTCAGTTCTTAATCTTGCTGCATTTGTTCTAGGTCAATCTTGGACGGGTAGATATTAATCCTTTAGATTCCATTAGTCTTTTGGTATCAATGGGAGTATCTAGTAACCAGCTAAGAATTTAATTTGTTGCTGGATATCTAAGATTGGCCATGTTTTTTGAATGGCATAAGCAATAGTGGTCATGGTTCTTCGGCCAAGAGCTTGAGAGGTTGGTAGCCTGCAATTCGGATGGGCCATTAACCAAATTCTTCCACTGTCAGGTGACCCGGAATAATCTTTGGAACCCCCTTGCCAGGTGTGGGTGTTGAGTGTTGGAATTTGATTGGGTCAAGTGTGGTAGATGTGTTTCCCCAAAGGTCAGGGTGTACAGCTTGGTTGGCTGCTTGGGGCTCCAGCCACTCCCAGAAATTGGAAATATGATAAAACTTATCTATCTATCTATCTATATATATCTATTTATCTACATATATATATATATTATATTATCTACATATCATATATATATCTCTATGGTATTATAATATAATATAAATTTAATATTAATATAATATAAATATAATATAATATAGATATAATCTCATATAAATATAATATAATATGAATATAATTTAATATACATAATATATATATATATACATAATGTAATATATATATATATATACATAATGTAATATATATATATATTTATTTATTTAATATTATACTTAATATATATATATATATGTTTATTTATCAACTTTTATTCCCAACTGCCCCCTAAGTAGCCAACGATATCTTGTGGGTAGCCTTGACCCTTCTCTCGGTTGTTTTAGCCGAGGATTTACATGAGATTTGACTAAGTCGGACCCCATTAATGCTCTATGTATGGTACAATGTGAGGCCCCCGTTCGATAGCTACGTTGGTGCACATAACTCCAATAACTATGGTTTATGGTACTTGCAACAATAATATAATTTAAATATGATATAATATAAATATAATATAATATACATATATATTTTCTAAATATAATATAATACAATATAATATAATATAAATGTAATATAATATAAAGTAAATATAAATATAATATATTCTAAATATAATATAATTTAAATGTAATACACTATAGTTTAAATATAATATAATTTAAGTATAGTATGAATATAAATATAAATATAATATAATATAATATAAATTTCATTTAATGTAAATATAACATAATTAAAATATAATATAATTTAAATATTATTCAAGATATATATATATATATAATTTATAGATGTATATATATTTATTTATATACATAATTATATATATATATAGATATTTAATATTATATTTAATGCATATATATATACTGTATATATGTTTATTTATCAATTATATGTTTTATTCCCAACTGCGCACCTAAGTAGCCAACGATATCTTGTGGGTAGCACTCTCTGGGGGATTCGCCCCGTGGCCAACTGCCCCTTCTCTCGCTTGTTTAAGCTGAGGATTTCCATCAGATTTGACTAAGTCGGACCCCATTAATGCTCTATGTATGGTATACCCTCTGGTTTTTTAACATAGCCATGGAAAATGGCCCCATTGGTTTACCTATTAAAAAAGGTGCTTTTCCATGGCGAACTGTTAAAGAACCAGAGGGTATTTGCCTACATGACTGGGTGATTTATGTTGGGCAAATGTTGGTAAATATTCCAGCACCATGGAGTCTATGGGATATGTAATTCCTCTTGACGCTGCAAACCTAGGATGCATCACTCATGATAAATCACCAACGATGGACGTCCAGCAGAGCTCGGACCTCCCCGAATGAATCCCCATGGACTGCCCTTCGCATGTTTATAAAGCGTTACTTATCCTCGGGTGATTTAAGAGGTTGCTATGGCATGGCAAATTTATGTAATGTTTTACCTGACAAAAGAATGTGATTTTCCACAGTTATGTCAAATGACCAGAATGCACTCTTCAACAACATGAAAGACTTTCCTAAGACTGTTTGATCCATCATCATCTTCAGTTTACCCTCTGGTAAACTAAGATAGCTATTGAAAATTGCCATAGAAATAGTTGATTTACCAATAGAAAATGGTGATCTTCAGTTTAAACCCTGCCGTAAATATACCTGACTCGTCGGGAAGACATCATCCTTTCAGAGGCAGGCCCTGCATCCGACCTGAGACGTCCAGGGAAACCCATTCAGAAGTGGACGTTTTACCTGCCAGTGGAAAGTCAAAAACGTCTACCATTCACAAACCAACTTCACTCTCAAGTCACAAAAAAAACTATGTTTGATTACAAAGACGGAATGTCATTTTCTTAGTTGTTGAAATATGATTTTACACGCATGGTAAGGCCCAAGTTTCCAAAGTCATGGAGGTACCTGCAAAATAATCGAAGTGATTGGTGATATCAATGGGAAAAACAGGGAAAAGCCAATGAAAAACCAACTCGGTTCCGTAGTTCTCATAAATTATCAATGACCCATTCAAATGTGATGGAATCACTAGCAGTTTTAGTGGTTGAATTCCCAGAACCGCCCAATCTCAAGTTTGCGGGACCCCGCATATCCTTAATTAGCTACACCCTAGTTTTTGTTTGTGCAAGCCGGTTGAAAACCAAGGGGTGCCTCTAGTTATGTTGGTTCATATTAATCAACATATATCCATGCGAATTCGATATAACCACTATAAACCCCATTCACCTAGTTTACTATGTTTGGAACATTTATCATAAGCAATTATAAGCATTTATACATTATCAAAGAATATAAACCGTTATAGACACACTAATCCCAGCCTGCTAATATCAAATATGTGTAAATCCTCCCTAAACTATAGTCTCCGGGTGGTGTTTGACAGCAAGGTGGATTTGATTGATATAATTCTTTTAATATTAATTTAATATACAATGTGAGGCCCCCAAGATAGCTAAGTTGTTTTATAACCCCAATAACTTTGGTTTATGGTACTTATAACTATAGTTACTGGGGCTTTTGTTAACCAACTAACATCACTGCGGGGGACCACATTGTAAGATATGATCAGCATTTTCAGGATACTATATTCAGTCTATGATATACTTCTGTCAAAAACAATACTCAGTATAGTATTTTAACCACAACAAAAACATTGGACCAGTTGAAAACCCTCTGATCTTTAGTGCCCCGCAGCCCGTAACCACCGGACTGACGCGATTCCAGGACCTACCCTTAGTAGCTTCACGAAGAAACTCTGTACATTCAGCATCACCAGCATCACCTTCCAGTGTCTCGGCGAGTTAGAGAAAAAAGGGCCATTGTTGGTGCAGTGAATTAGCTTGTTTTTAACTGAAATAAACCAGAAATAAGTGGCTTACATGTACATAATACATAATATTATAATATTTATATATATATAAAATTTACATATAACCCCCATTTTGTTTGATATATGTATAGCCAACTAGTTGCAGGAGTCCAGGGATTGTGGCTGCCATTTCCGTGGCTTTTTGACTCGCCCACCGAATTGGATGTAGGAAATTTAGCAATATTTTTGTTTGGTATATATTCCTGAATTAGATTCATATCCCCAACACTATGAATGTCATATTGGGATTTTATGAATGATCAGAAATCCAACGCTATGATTTATGAATCCGGGTTTCTGGTTCATCATTTCCGAGAGAGAAAGCACAAGTTGGATTCGATGGGTTTATTGAGCTATAGGTGAAATATTGGTATGGTTTAGAAATATCTATCGTCGATCAGCCCTTTTTTTACGATCTTTCAAAATTGGTGTCAAAAGTGAAGAGCCACTGATGCCCAATTTCGACCGACCGGGAACCAGCCATGAAGATTGAACCATGGAGACCGGCTGCAAAAGCTCTGCGTCTATCGCGTCTCCCAATTTCTGCCAAATTGTGATTGTGAAGCCAACAAAAAAATCATTTCCTCATATGAGTAGGTATTGAATTGGTAAAGTGGTTCTTTTTATCTGTCTTTTATTGGTCTCATCATTCGCGCCGCAGCGCCAAGGGTTGAAGCTCAGCAGATGTGACATGAGATATCCCTATGGATCCACCTTCTGAGCGTCCCCTTTTGGCTTGGGGGTATCTTCTCAGGAAGGATCCATAGGGATCCATAGTGTACATTGTTATTGTCATGATTTGTCATGTGTTCATGTCTTGTTTGGTCTTCGATCCATTGTCGACCCAGTTGCACCATTTTTTTTGCGGCAAGTTCTTCCAATGGATTAATGGATTGGTTTAAGGATCTGGTTGGTGGTTTGGAACATGCATTTTATGACTTTCCATATATTGGGAATGTCATAATCCCAACTGACGAACTCCATCATTTTTCAGAGGGGTAGGGCTCAACCACCAACCAGTATTGTTATTGTCATGATTTGTCATGTGTTCATGTCTTGTTTGGTCTTCGGTACATGGGATTGCCTTTTCTTATGGCCATTGTCGAGGAAATTCAAGGTGGAGATCACCCATTTAAAAAAGAGCGGGGCTTCGCCACCCGTTTGATCATCTCACTTTATGGTGAAAATTGGGACTTCAGACAGAACATCCAGAAGAGTCGTTGTCGACCGCTGCACCTACTTGGACTCCGGTTGCGCATTTTGCTTGCACATTTTGCTTGCGTAGTTTACGGTCAGAAAATGTCAGACACATGGTGTTTTCAATTGCATCTATTGTGGTAAACCCAAAATAAAAGATGATAAATGGATATAACATTGCGGTAAACCCAAAAGTATCAATTGGGTAAATGATGCCTGGGAATTGTGTAATCTCGAAATAGCCCAACATTGCAGGATTCTGAATCATGAAACATTTTCCAGATATTTCCAGCTATTTCCAGATGATATGGATGTATTTCAAAGTTATCAAACTATCAAGCACCAAACTAATATTATATATATAGCAAGCGTTGATTGATACCTTACCAAAGAATAGATCGCTAAACTTGGGTCTCCGGAGTTGTTTCTTTAACGGAAACATGTCATCCTTTAGCGACTGAGGACGTGAATCCCTGGTGGTGACAGAATCCATGCGCAGCACGATGAACGCAACAGCCGCAGCAGCTTTGGCAGTGGCGAACATCCAGAATGACAAGGCACGAGTTAAGCCATGAAATGGTCATCAAAGGAGGGGAAGATGTGGGAAACATGGGAAAAACATGGAAAAACATGTGATTTAAGCATCAACACTCCTAAAAAATCCATGGAGGATGGAGATTTGGATTGATGGTTGATTTATCTTATTAACGTTAGTTGTTTCTTCGGTTCATGGTGCATGTTTATATGTATACCAGTAGTACCGCACAAGGCGGTGGCGGAAGTTTTAAAAATAGGAAACCTATAGGAGAGGTTGGTGGTTGTGAATCACGGATGGCAGAGCGAATCCACTGATGGACTGACAGGTGGTTGGAGTTGTGTTTTTGGAGCGGTTGCATTGGTTGCAGTGGTCACCTTACTGGATGTAGTGTGGTGTAGCGCAATTGTAGTTGTAATTGTGGTGTGGTGTAGTGGAGTTGTAGTTGTAATGTGTAATAAGTGTAGTGTAGTCGCGGTTGCACTTGTAGTTGTGGTGTGGTGTAATTAGTGTAGTGTATTGTAGTGTACTGTATTGTAGTGTACTGTAGTGTTGTGTACTGTAGTGTGGTATAGTGTAGTCTAGTGTAGTGTAAGGTAGTGTAGTTGTAGTTGTAGTGTGGTGTAGTGTATGTGGTGTAGTGTAATTGGTGTAGTGTCGCGTAGGGCAATGTAGTGGTAGTTACAATGGTAGTTGCAGTTGTAGTTGTAGTTGTAGCGTGATGTAGTGTAATTAGTGTAGTTTAGTGTAGTGTAGTGTAGTCTAGTGTTGTGTAGTGTAGTAATCTAAGTGTAGTGTGGTGTAGTGTTGTGCAATGTAGTGTAGTTGTAGCTGCATGTGTGTTTGTAGTTCTAGTGTGCGGCAGTGTAATTAGTGTCGTGTAGTGTAGTGTAGTGTTGTGCAATGTAGTGTAGTTGTAGTCGCATTTGTATTTGTAGTTGTAGCGTGCTGCAGTGTAACTAGTGTAGTGTAGTGAAATTAGATGTAATTAGTGTAGTGTTGTGTATGGTATAGTGTAATTAGTGTAGTGTAATGTAGCGTAATTAGTTGATTTGCATTTGTAGCTGTAGTAGTAGTGTAGTGTAGTGGTAGTGGTAGTGGTTGTTGTTGTTGTAGTTGTAGTTGTAGTCGTAGTCGTAGTTGTAGTTGTAGCTGTCTGTCTATCTGTCTGTCTATCTGCAAGACTTGAAAATGCAGCTATTTTGCGACACTTCCTCAATTTTTCGAACTTGACAAAACCCAAAACGAAGCAATTCTGCGAGACGTCCTTAATTTTTGAACGTGACAACATCCAAAATGAAGCAATTCTGTGAGACTTCCTATTTTTTGAAGTTGACAACATCAAAATCGAAGCAATTCTGCTAGACGTCCTTCAAAAATGGAAAGTTGAGTACCAATTCGTTTTGAGATTTTTCCAGTCCATCTGTCTAAACTACTGCGCCTGCCACAAAAAATTGATGCCAGGTCATAGGAAGTGCTGCACCTGTCACGCAAAATCATCTCAGCAAACCTGAAAATCTAAGGCTCCAAAATGCAACCCCTCTCAGGAAATCAGTGCGCGGACCTCCTAACAGCTCTGATGAACATGTCTCTTGTACTGCGTCTGCCACGGAAATTGCATCTTTGCAGATCCTCTTCAAATGTCCCACGCCTGCTTCTTTTTTGGAAATGCTACAAAGCCCTCACGTTTTGCTCAGTTTTGACAAGGTGCACAATCCCTTGCGCCTGCCACGCGAAACGACGCTTCAATGTCCAAAGGTGGTCCGAACATGTGGTGTTTGTGCATGTTGACTTCGAAATGTGCTTTGCGCCACAACAGCGTGCACTTTTTCGACATCTCAACTTCCAAAAGTGGTCCGAACATGTGGTGCTTTGTACATTTTGACTTCGAAATGTGCTTCCCGCCACAACGGTGTGCACTTTTTCGACATCTCAACTTCCGAAAGTGCTCCAAACATGAGGTGTTTTTAGCTTTTTCACTTGCAAGTGTGCTTCGCGCCACAACGGCGTGCACTTTTTCGACATCGCAACTTCTAAAAGTGGTCCGAAGCTGAAGTGTTTTCTACATTTTGACTTGGAAATGTGCTTCGCGCCACAACGGCGTGCAATTGTTCATCTCTCATCTGGCCAGCTGGCTCCGCACCCACCGCTTTAGCGAGCCTACTTTTCGACCCTCCGGGGCCACAAATCATTGGAAAAACATACTGTTTCGCGACTTTCCTACCTTTTCGCGCACCTGCATCTTCTTTCTTCTGGCTCTTTCTCTTCTCTGATCTTCTCTCTTCTGTTCTTCTCTTCTCTATCCTTCCGCTCCACCTCTGCTTTTCATCTGTCCATGTTGTCGGAAGTTTGACTTCTAAACTTCCTTCGATTATTGCGAAGCATACATTATATATATATATATATGCATATATATATATATATATATATGCATATATATATATATATATATGTATATATATACTGGCTGGTGGTTTGGAACATTTTTCATTTCCATATATTGGGAATAATAATCCCATTTGACTGATATTCTTCAGAGGGGTTGAAACCACCAACCAATCAATCTATATATATATATATATAATTATATATCTATCTATCTCTATTTATATTATTGTAAACATGGGATGGATGCCAGATCTCCACATCATAGCACATCCCTCCATAGTACATCCCAAAGATTTTTAAGGCTTAGGATATTTCCGGTCGCATATTACCAGGTCAGGGCCCGTGATGGGGGGTGCATGGTGCAACTGACCAGGGAGCAGGCCATGGCAGTGGCTCGAGCGGTCAGATCGAGGTCTCCTCTTCGCTCCCCGCGCAGCCCGTTCCATGGGTGGGGGCTGGTCACCACAGCCCTTGCCGACATCCCTGCAGAGGCAACAGTCATCGACTTGCCCTGCCCTGGACGCGTAGCGCACCTCACCATTAATGTGCACACAGTTCCTGGTGCAGCACCTGGAAGCCACACTTATTTCATTCAAGTCACCGGCAACGCCTGGCCGGTGCGCAACAAGCTCTCGCCATGGGAGGTTGCCCGTGCTGACCGCGGTGGACTCTCAAAGGTGGGTTGCTACCCCAGTTATCACTTGTTTACCCCGTAGGCTGCTACACAAAAGCCCCGGTTCCGTTTAGGCGGCCACCCGTTCTTTTTCCCTTTGGAAAATCCACCACGGGGAATCGATGAAGTGAATATGTTTTTTTTAAAAATTGGGACCCGTGCGCAAATCCAAGAAGAACAACTTCGCAAAGTAGGGGGCATAATTTTGCCGCAATGGTTGGAGTGAGAAAAAATGACCAGAAGAAAACCCTACGTCTGGCGGTTAAGAACAATGGTTTCGGATTATACTTGATTTTCGTCGATAAACAATCACTCCAGCGACCAGTTTCTGAATTCCCTTTGTGAAGAAAACCATTTACTGTGGTAACCCCGAAAAGTAGTAGAAACGTATTTTCCACTTTTTTCAGAAGGATATTGTTTTTGTTCATATTTTCCCGTTTTTTTCGGACAATCTACAATTTGTTTTATGTGTTTCTCCAGGTCTTTGATTTCAAAAGCCGAATCCGCCCGGCTCTGTGGATCACTCCCTGAAATGTGCATCGGCTGGTTGGTCACTAGTCAAGATAGTCCCTAATCATAGTAACCGCAAAAACGTTAGACAAGTTCACTCCTATTCGTAGTTTTTGTTGTTTTTTTTGGGGGTAATTTACTAGCATCAGCTGGTGAACACAAATCCTTGTTTAGAATGACTAGTAACTAGATCATTTTCCATCCAATTTTTCATGCAATGCTCCATACTTAGCTAAGTTCGTCTATATCCAGGTGATGGTTTCTTAAAATGGAAGATCTTCAAACCCATGGGTTTCAATACTTTGGTAGTGTTGGAGGATTTAGGAGGTACCTCCAACCTGGTTTGACTATGGGCAGAATCCAAAGCAAAAAACGAATTTCACTTGGGGGAGCAGCACCTTGTAACTTCAGTCTCTGTAATGTATGTCCCGATCACTAGTTTCATAACTAAAAAGTATTTGTTATTGAGATTGGGATATACCATGATGTGATGGAACATTGATATATCCCCGAAGTTATTTATACCCGAATATAACTGTACTAGTTTCATGAAACTATGTAACATTGGGATATAGCCATAGCGTGATATTCCTTCTAAGCTATTGTTTCGTAACTATATTTTCACTTAAGGTATATCACTAGTTTCATAACTATATTAAGTAATCATACACCTTAAGTTCTGGTTTTCACTGGGTCACGGCCGCCACCATCCAAGCTTCAGGTCATTGTGCCTGATGATCCGACAGCGCCCAAGGTGAGCGGTGCAGTCTTTCGCTAAGAACTTAGAGATATTAAAATTTGCATGGTTATTATGTTACCCTCCACCGTTATTGCCCTTAACAGTTATAAATGGAATTATAACTCCAATAACAAAGGTTATAAATACTTATAAGCCCCTAAAAAGGACTGTTAAGGGCCATAACTGTATTATGTTACCCTCCGGTAAATTCACATAGACCCCTAAAATAGCCGCCCCTATTTGGATCGACAGGGTCTATGATCATTAGTGCAATATGTAAGGTTACATAACAATACCCTCTGGTTATTTAACATAGCCATGGAACATGGCCTATTTATAGATGGTTTACCTATTGTAAATGGTGATTTTCCATGGCTATGTTAAATAACCAGATGGTAATTCTAAAATAACACAAGGCAACCCTAATGATAATAGCAATACAGTAACAATATTGGTTTTAAACACGTGTTATGATCAGCATGTTATGCATAAGAATCGTAATTCCGAAGGTTCATAGTACAGTAATTTCCGATAAGAAATCCCAAGGTGATGGTGCAGCCAACAGGAATTCCCTATCAATGTCATCACCAATCAATTTGGAGATGTTTCAAGAACCTTGGGACCTTATTGCTATGATCATTTGTGTTATTATGTGTTGTTCAAACATTCTTGTTATGTAATCTTGAATAGTGCATTAATTATCATTGCTTAGCCTCAGTTGATTGGTTATGACATGACGTGAATTCTACTGGCCTGTTGAGGTTCATGAACTAACCCATACTTGCTGGTGCTTAGCAGGGAACTTTCGGGAATGATCCTTAATCACTAGTATAATAATCATCCCAGCAACCCCCAGTCCCATCCATTCCCTAAGTAAAACGCACCAGTAAGCATAGGATAGGGAAAGCATGTCCAACCAAGTAGTTCATGAGACAAGGACCTCATGTCGCGACGATCGCGCTTTCGACGTCGGTTTTTTTTGATTCCGAGCCATTTTCGGATTCGGGGAAACATCCCGGATACTGGCCGCTTAAGTTTCAGGGTTCTTTCAGCTTAAGGTACCCTCTGGTTATTTAACATAGCCATGGAAAATGGATGAAAATGGTCCATTTATAGATGATTTTCCAATTAAAACCTCCATTTATAGGGGATGTTCCATGGCTATGTTAAATAACCAGATGGTAAATTATTATAATTTAGCCAGATATGTTGGACGTTTATTCCAAAGTTGGAGATTTGACCATCAAACATGGGGGCCAATTGAGATTTAACTAGCCATTTTGTGGGGATTGATAGTTGTTTTACGTCATTAGTGTTAATTAACTAAGTTGGTGTATTTGCCTAGGTTAACTGTTTGAATTATATTGTGATGAAATAAGATAACATAACTCTAGTCAGAAGGGTGAATCTAAATCAAGAAAACAAGGTGCTAACTATACAGTACTACCGTGTGACACTGCGGGAAAAAACAATGGGATGTCACCATGAAAACAGTAGGCTCAGTAGGGTTGTAAGTTATAACAGGGATATCATCAATCATCAGGATCGGGGGTAAACCAACGGGGTAGTTTACTACAACTTCATGTTTTACAAATTTCATGGGCGTATATGTACTTATCAAGATAAAATGAAAATAAACAAGACTTATATGTACACATAATTATATGGTGATTTGATGAACAAAGGTTTCTAAATCTGAGGAAGGGATTGCACCAAGCAGCCATCCTCACAGGTGGCTCGGGTTGGACTTGACTCAGAATGGTGTTGTTTTTAAATATGGTAACCCATTTGGTTATTTAACAGTTCGCCATGGACAATCCCCTTATAAAAAGGTCGGTTTATCGCTGGGAAAATCATCGAACTAAATGGGGCATGGCTTCCATGGCGAACTGTTAAATAACCCCCATGTACCCCCAAATTTGATAGGGTTGTGTTAGGCTCTGTGAAATTGATGCCGTGAATCGGGTGGCTGAAGATTTGGAAATGATCTTGGGACCTTGGGCACAGAAGTACCACGGTTATTAAACCAAAGGGAATCATTTATACAAGGTGGTGGACCGAAACGATAGCTAAGCTGGTTTGTGAGTAGCTTAACTATGGTATGGTGGATGTGTATCTATATATCGTATTAGCAAAGTATTTTATTACTTAATGGGGTTCATAAACCATCAAACATAACTGGGGCGCACCAGCTTGACATCGATGTTTGCCACAGGCACCAACGGCTCCGCAGTTTTATGGCGACATGCCGGAAGATGAACCGGAGGAGAAGTCGCGAGAAGTCGATGGGTGAATTCATTGGGAAAACGGGGACATGAATGGGATATCTATTATTTATAGAATATAGAATCATCATTTTACTTTGGGATTGCATTTGGTGAATTATTGGAGAGATTCTGATGATTTCTGATTGGTGAATTTGTTGGGACTTATTTATTGGGGATCATGATGACCCATAGGATTGGAAGACCGTTTTCAACCAGTATTTCATTAGAGATGGCATGGAGTTTCCCTCCAGAAAAAAAGATCCATTTTCACTTTCCAGCTCTTGGTGCTGCTAAGACACGTGGCATCCGTGCCGTCCTTGGTCATCGAGGCCAGAAAATCGAGGAATCCCAGCAGCCGTGAGATTTCAGCTGATGACAAGCCGGCGGAGATCCAATCCACAGATTCGGATTGAGGATTTTTGCACATCTACAAGGCCCCAAACGATAGCTAAGTTGGATTCCCCAATTTCACTAGGCTTTGTGGCAGTTATAACTGTTATAACTCTTGTTCATAGGCTTCACCAACAAACTTAACTTGGGGAGCACCACCTTGTAGAGTAAACTCAGGGTCCCTGAAGCTGCATTTTTTCGCAGTGGCTCCATTCGGTTGATGATTAATTTTATGGGGGTTGATGGGGCTAATACTATCCAACATCTTAAGGACGATCGTATAGTCCTCCTTGCCATTTCCTCCTTAGAATGGCCAGGGTTGACCCCCCCATAAAGCTACCATTCTGTGGAAAATGAGTCCTTAAATTAGGTCACAGATACCATTATGTAGTAATTAGTGTGTTTTAGCTGGTTTATTATTTTTATTTCGAAGGCATGATCATTTATTGGCACCAAAACAAACCATTCTGCAACAAACAACAAGCCATTTTGTAGAGGTTTTTTAAGGGTATGTTTTGGTGGTTAAAAGAAAATTTGAATTAAAAATCTCCTATCCCCATGATATTCCCGTTTCTGTTGATTAATTCCCATAAAACTCATTAATCACATCACTGCCATAACATGCGATAACTGCTGTATATCCCTTTATATGGTTTGATAGGGATAATTTATTGGGATAATATAGAATAATGCGATTTGTACATGTATCTGGGTAAATTTCATCACGACCTCACTGTTCTCCCGAACTGGAATCATGGTTCAATAAGGGGATTCATCCCAATATGGCCGAACTATTCAGGCTAGTGAATTGTTATTATTTACCCAGATATATACATTGCTTGGTAAATGTCCCATTTGGAGATTTGTTTCACATCACTTTCAAGTATTTGTTAGCGATTATATTATTGCAAATCCCAACAGTTGGGTGATGTGAAAAAAATAGGACATTTACCAACCCCTGGATCAACCATAATATAGTATAGATAGAATATGATAGAATAATATAGAATAATATGATACCTAGAATTATTTGTACAAACCATCAGAATAATATAGTATAGATAGAATATATGGTTTATATATAAATGATATAGTTATTTTGTACTATTTGTATAGAATGATCGTATAGCTACGTCACCAGGAGCCACCCGATGAGTCGGGCACCGATTGGCCTCCAAAGAGGTCCATAAGGACCGCTTTGGGCATGGCTGCCATGGGATCTTTTTTTGGGTGGATATATATATATATATATACGGATATATATATATATATAGAAATGTTATTGTATATAAATGGTTAGATAAATGGATAAATTTCTATATCCTATAAATATATCCTATTTTTGACATTCCCATTGTATCAATATAAAAAAACGGATATCTAGAAAATTATAGACATATATATTATAATAGGACAATTTGGACATATTTGTTTCATGGAATTCTCAAGCGGTATAAATGAATATATATATATATATATAGAGGGACATTATATATGTACAGTATAGACATCCATTTTTTCCTAGGGGATATGTCGATGGTTGAATTCCGATAGAAAAAGAAAACATGTTGATATGGTTGGACATGTGGATTTCATCAGGAATTCCATAGATCACCCGGTTTTCCATTAAGATGGGGATTGTAGAGACCCGTTAGACCCGTTTCATCCTTTCCGCATATGCAGAATGTGGAGACCCGTTTGGGATTTATTCCGGACTTGATGCCGTTAATTTATCTGGTGGATTTCTCATATTTTAAGGTGATTTCAAGGCGCTTCTAACCTATGCGGAGATATGCCTGGATTTTGTGATATTTTGTGCATCATCCAACTGGAAATGCTCTTCACCAGGATGGGATGATGTGAATTGATGTGGGGTTGCGGCACTAATTGCAGGGTTTTTCTATGGGGATATCATTGAGAAATGATGCTAGAAATGATGCTTGATTTGTTCTACACTTTTACAATCTTTTACATGGTGATTTAATGACAAAAACGTGATTTCAACTCAAGAACAAGTGGACATAACTGGGAACATGATTACAAAGACAACTAGTTAGGTAGGTAAGTGTATCTACCTAGGCTAAACACTTGGGTTTATGGTGGATATATCGAATTAGTTTGATGATAAAACAACTTATAACTGGGGTGTAGCACCTTGCAGGGTTATTCACGAAGTGATATCACAAAGCCAGAGGTGTCATGGTAAAGTTGGATTGGATACCCATATGGGGGTTGGTTAACAGTCCAGTGGCTAAAGCTAGAACGTAAACCCAGTACCCTCTGGTAATTTAACATAGCCATGGAAAATGGACCATTTACAGATGATTTACCTATTAAAAATTGTGATTTTCCATGGCTATGTTAAATAACCAGATGGTAATAGAACCCTTTCTTATTTGGTACAGTATTTAATACCCACCTGGTAAGCCATGGTGAAAACTGGGTATAATTGTGGCATAGGGTTTACCACACAAAAAAAAAAAGGCCTCTTGGATCAGTGGATCATGGTGGAAACATCGCTCTCGAAGAATGCGTGAAACTAAGGCAGCAAACATAACCGGGGTGCCCACTTTGTTGCAGGGCTACACGAACTGGGGATATATTCCTAAGCAATCAACCAGGTCTCCTTTCACTACGGCCAGGTCTCCTTTCTTCAACAGAACCGAATCGGTTGGACCGTCGATTCTAATGGACTGCAGGGGGGGAGCTGGAGCAGACCTGACATGGACATGGCAGGGCATTGTTTTTTACTTTAACCTACTCGCCATTCACCAACGTTTCCCCAGTAAGCAGGTAAATGACACACACAAAGTGTGGTGAAGCAGCAAAAAAAACAGCCTAAGAAAAGGATACAATGCATGATTGGTGGGTGCATCCTTCCTGAAAGAAGATGGGTGTGTTTGTAAGATGGGGACCACCAAAATCCCATTGATTTGAACGTAAAGTAATGCCTTGCCATTTCAACTGCAATTTCAGAGGGGTGTGCCCAATTTTCGGACAAACCCACATAGATGTTTAACGTTCCCAGTGTCACCCAGTGTCACCCAGTGTCACCCAGTGTCACCCAGTGTCAACTGCAGTCAACAGCTACTGCGAACGGATGGGACGTCAACGTAACAAGACGTTATTATCCCACCCCACCCCACCCCACCGCAGACAAAGCAACACGGAGAGGGAAATACCAAAAAAAACGCGCAAACTATCAGGTTATTTATCAGCAAGAAGACAACAACAACAACAACAACCACCACAACCACAACCACCACAACCACAACCACAACAACCACAACCACAACAACCACAACAACCACAACAACCACAACAACCACAACCACAACCACAACAACAACCACAACCACAACAACAACAACAACAACAACAACAACAACAACAACCACAACCACAACCACAACCACAACCACAACCACCACCACAACCACAACCACAACCACAACAACCACAGCCACAACCACAACCACAACCACAACCATAACCACCACCACCACCAACAACAACAACAACAGCAACAACAACAACAACAGCAACAACAACAGCAACATCAACAACAACAACATCAAGAACAACATACTATGATTTCCATGAACGTGCAGATGATTTTGATAGTTGATACCATTTTGACGGTGATTCGAAATAAGGATACAATAATCACTGTTGGATCAGTTGATTGAAGATGTTGTATTTGTTCGTAGATCTGCATTGTTGCCTGGCTCCAAAAAAAACAATAGGCTACCCCGAAGGCCTCTGCCTGAATTCATTTGCAAAGCAAATTGGAGATGCCTTCCATGCTGCCAGTAGCTGACTAAACGAAAGGATAAAATTTGTTTTTTGAAAAAAAACATTCTGGGTAAAATGCTGATGACACTTGATAAGTGATATGCAGAAACCGCCTCAAAATACGATTTATTTTGCACGCAACAGGCATTTTCCATGCATGGTGTTCCTTCCATTAAGCTATACAGAAAAACTATGTTCCTTTTTCCCATCGAACATGAGGACCAGACATTTTGCATCATCCCAGATTATGATTCGGGGAAACTGTGATCCAACTGAATGGGTACCAATCAGTTTGTGACTGGGTCAGAACCCGGGACAACATCCAATGGTTGCGGCTTGAGTGTCACCCATGAAAAATAGGAGTGATTGAAAAAACTCTCCATAAATCCAGAGATTATTGTAGTGAAATATACCCTCTGGTAAATAAACATAGACCCTGAAAATCACCAATTTTTAATGGAAACTAGTCTTCCAACCCCTATCTACCAGGGTCTATGTTAATTTACCAGAGGGTAAAATTATATAAATCAACTTCGAATTCTTCTAAAAAGTTGACAAGGTGATATTTTGTTTATTCCGCGAAATATCCCTAGAGAAAAATTCCTATAAATTGCCATGTTAAATATCTATCCCCATCATGAAGAGTCAACTCCAACTTACCAAAGTCACGGCGTGGATTTCCAGAAGTAGCCGTAAATATCCAACAGTTTTCCCATCTATCCCGTTCCTACATATAGTTGATTTTTCATTGGATATTATTACAATGTGAGGCCCCCAAGATAGCTAAGTTGGTGAACATAACTCCAATAACAATGGTTTATGGTACTTATAAATATAGTTACTGGGCTTATAACTCAACTTATAACTGGGGGGGGGCACACTCCATTGTAGAGTCGGTGTTATGTCATTAGGTACCCTCTGGTAAACCAACATAACTATGGAAAATCACCATTTTCAATGAGTAACTCCGCTATGAGTGGCCATTTTCAATAGCTATTAAAAAACAAAAAACATATTCCATGGATATCCCATCAATGGGAATTTCGATGGGCATATCCGTTTAGCACTTACACATGCTTTTATATTTCTTTTCTGGTACAATGTGAGGCCTCGCAGTTATAAGTTGGTTTATAAGCCCCAGTAACTAGTTATAAGTACCATAAACCATGGTTATTGGAGCTATAAACCAACTTAACTATCTTGGTGGCCTCACATTGTATGAAAAATCACCATTGTCAAGTTCTGTAATCACCATCATCTATGGTTATGTCTTCCATATGGCACAACGAGAGGGTAAATTATGCGGAAATCTTCAGTTTATATCTCACTATATCCCACCATTTCTACCAGTGTGTTTGGTGGCTATTCTCCTTTTAACCAGTGGCCAATTATTGCATGCATGCAGAAACCGACACAAGGGGAGGCTACACGCTTCCAGCGCCAGGACCAGGCGCGAAGGAGTATCAGCATGGGCAGCAGCCAAAGTTTCCGGAAGAAGGCGACGGGTGTGGAAACTGCACAGTTGAATTAAGTATGGTTTAGGGTATTATATGGTCCATTTAGTTTTTTAGATATGTAATGATATGAAATTATATAGACTCATTTAGTCTATATATAAACTTATTAATTGAACAGACTTGGTAGCCCAGTGGATTAAAACAGCAGACTTGGGCGGCTTCTTAGCCTGAAGTCCAGCTCCTGGATCAGGTAGATCACGGTAGATCATCTTGAAATGGTCCATGGCTTCCATAGCCATAGCGTTGAATAATCAGAGGGCATAATACTATGTCAAAATTGTTGGTTTAGCCATTGGTTGGTTTTAATTGGTGGTTAACCATGGTTTGATCGAAAAAGTATATGTTTCACGATATCTCCTTGAACCTCCGTATTGATCGTACAGGGATATCTCAGCCCACCATGTTTGATGACACCTCAGGGATCGTTCAGGGTATCCCAAGGGTAGGTGGGGCAAAAAAAATGTTAGCTAAATTGAAATCTCACCACATCTGGCTTTCGTTTTTTCGAATTTATATGTTGGTTAACTAGGGTTGATTAGGGGGATATAACTATAGTATTAATTAATCGGGTTTACAAAGCCAAACATAACTAGAAGGCCTCACTACGCATAGATGACGGTATCATCATCCTTTAGTTCTATCCTAATATCATCTAATATCTATATATGGGTATGAGTCGAAACCCTGGTACCCTAGTGAACCCCAAATTGATGGTAAAACGATGTTCATTCCTCAAACAAATATGGTAGTTTATGTTTTGACATATCCCCATTTTCAAAGGATTTTCCACGCATAAACCAACCAACAGAAGTCACCGAAAAGTTGATGGTGACTGGAACCATGGAATTTGATTAGACTTTCCATTAATATATGGGAATAATAATGGATTAGTGGTTTAATGGATTTTAATGGATTTTTATGACTGTCCATTCAGTTGGGAATTTCATCATCCCAACTGACGAACTCACTCCATCATTTTTCAGAGGAGTAGGGCGAAAAAACACCAACCAGTATTATGGAAACATTTTTTTTTCCACATGTTTATCTTCCCAACTGACTTTAACTCCATCATTCTTCAGAGGGGTAGGCGCAACCACCAACCAGTATATTACCCATTGATCACCATAAATCCACCATAAATCACCATAAACCCACCATAAACCCACCGTAAATCACCATAAACCCACCATAAACCCACCATAAATCACCATAAATCACCACATGTTTAACCACCAACCAGCTTGAGATTTGGTGTTCTTTTCGAGGTGAGCTTCTGGGAGAATATCGAAGTCTTGGAGTGCCCCGGACGAATCGGAGGAATCTCGAAGAACCCGGGTAGGTGTAGCTGCAGCTCTTTTTGGTGCAACGAACGAAAGCGAGAAATACATGGCATCTTTGAAGCGAGAAATATATGGCGGTTGTTGATGTTTGTTGATGTTTCTTTGTTGCAGAAAATGAACATTGTAACATGAGAGTGAAAAACCGGTATAGATTTTTTTTGGGGACCCACCAAGGTAAGCGGTTGTTTGTTTGAAGATGTGAACGAACATAAATGGGGCAAAATCCAAAGCTCAACTAACGTTTAAATCAATTAAACCATGACGGCTACCTCTTTTGTAGCACTAAACCTAGACCACCCATTGAGATGAATGATTTTGTAACAATGTATTTTTATCGTAGGACTTGACCCAAGATAAGAAATGTAAACAAGACTGTGACGTCCCAAAATCGGCCCCTCCAAAGGGACTAGAACCAAGAGACCAGTGCTAATTCCAGACTAGAACACCATTTTCCACCATTTTCCAAGGCTGATCGGGATAGATTGGTGAAACAGTGATGCTTAAACCCGGGCTGGCAGTCTGTTCGTGAGACCCACTTCTAGCAAGTGCGGCCTACCAGGGATATAGATACTTAATATTTAATGATACTTATCCACTTCGCAAACGTTGCAATCATTAATATGGACAAGTGGTTTTAACATGTTATAACCATCTGTTCTAGACATTCTACATTATACGAGTAATGTGGTAAACAACAGTAAATTATTGCCAATATCCCCAGAAATGGGTAGGATTTGCATCCTTAAAAAGTTGGAGACTATTATCGATGGTCTCAAATGACCCATTCATCGCTGTTTTCTTTTTGAAATGTTTATCTTCCCGTGATTATATTTAATGTATCATGTATAATCAACTATTCCAGTCACATCACTAGAGTTTTCATTTATAGTTTTCCATAATTTCTCAAAACATCATATATAATCACAAGACTTACTGGTGCTAAACATCTAAACGCAGGGAATGTTCGGGAATGATCCATTTCATCACTAGTATCATCCCAGCAACCCCCAGCAACCCATCCAGCAACCCTACGTAAACCGCACCAGCCACACCCACTGGGATTTCACCAGGTACGAAGGGCTGGATCAGAGCACCCAGGAGCTCATGCGCGCCTTGTGGAAATGGCCCACCGAGGTTCTCCCCGGGGTGGCTTCATGGGTCGTAAAATGGGGAAAAAACACGACAAAACACGACAAAACCGGAACAACCATCAATACACCAAAAGTAAAAAGGGAAATATGGTGTATTTATGGTTGTTCCGGTTTTTTCTCTGTGGTTTTATGGTTGTCAAACCAGAGAAAAACACGGAACAACCATAAAAAACACATGAAAAGATATGGAAAGCATAACATGGACACCAATCATAGAAGAAAAACATGGAAACGTCAATATTGAATTAACAAAAACCTGGGAAAACAGAGAAACATATGTTTCCCACGTGCTGATCGGGGACATGTTTGTTGGGAACGGGTAGAGATTTGAGCGCGTTTAGTGGGTGTTCAAATAATATCAATATAAAGCATACGGGAACTAAGTCGTTGGATTGGTTTAAGGGAATATCTACAGGAAACCATGTGTTTTTTCATGTTTAAATATAGAGGTTTCCTGTAACAAGTTCCTTAAACCAATCCGATGACAAAGCCATAATCAACGGGATTCCCATGAACCCGCCAGTATTTCCTGGGATGGGAAAACGGGGTATGTTGGCCCTGGCTCAACTGGGAAAGGCTTTTTGTGGGAAGAACTGGGGGTTTGACGTTCCAAACATGGAGAACACATCCACTGAATGATGATTGATGGATCATGGCAAAGCGGCACTAAAAACAGCTACTCACAGATTTTTCACAAGTGCGATTTGTGATCGATAGACAGTAGATATGGCTGCAAAGTGGTTATGTTGGTATATGATTTGGTTGGTGGTTTGGAACATTTTTTCCATATATTGGGAATAATAATCCCAACTGACTTTCATACTTTTCAGAGGGGTTGAAACCACCAACCAGTGATGTTGGTATCTGATGGTATATGTTCATACATGTTCTCCCGTCTTTTTAGTGGAATGATCTATCTCAAGCATCGAATACTTCTGAGTTATGCTGGTCAGCAACATCTATCTTGCAGCGATTTGACCTTCCAGCCGGCTGGGAAGGTGGCTATAGCCCGCCTGGTGATGGCCGTATGGCCACGGGATTATTAAATATTATAAATTCCTGCCACTCGTTGGTTATATAAATATTATATACATATCTATCACTCAACAAGGGATTATAAGCCAGTTATGGCCCAAAACGCCAGTCATAAGTCAGTAAGTTCCCATTTATGAAATTAGAATCCGATATTTAAATAGCCATAAACAGAACGGGTATTTGGGGATCTTGGGGCACTGCGCCAGGACGATATCGATCAGCAGGAGGAGGACAACATTCTGCCCGAGTTGACTTATTCAGGTGGGTGGGAAACTCCCGGAGAAAATGGAGGCTTTTGGATATTTTAATGGGCGAATCATCATGAATCATCAAACTGTTTATGGCGGATGTTGAAAAATGCTATGTTTCAGTAGGGTATGGGTCAAACTTGACCCAGATGGAATGCTTTATGGTCCAGAATAGACCAGTTTATCTGTAGTCCGGGTTTGAAGAACAAACTCGACGGATCCCCGAATTGGAGTCTTTGGTGAATACCTACTTGGCTCAAATCTTGGGTTCGGGTTTTTTCAGTGGGGCCCCTGAACTCCATTTTGGGGGGCTGTCGGTAATGTGTCATTGGCTGTTGGTTTCAACATCTTTTCCTGACCCTATGGATCCAAACACTGTCTGAGAAGGTACTTAACCCTCCAAATTATAGTAAATTATACCCCAGTCACACTTCCTAAGCAGGTACGGCTGGATCCATAGGGTGAAAAATTGCCATGATCATCCCATTGGTTTTCATCAGCATCGCCAGATTCGGCCAGATTTCATTGGGCACCCAGAAAATTGGATTGGCATCACAGCGCCAGATGAACCCAGGGATTCCCATGGCTTTTCGCAATCCCAATCAGCCTCGGGTTCTAAAACGTAGGCGTTTTGGGAAATCACCATGTTGAATAGGTAAAGCATCATGTTTATCATCTATAAATGGGCCATGGCTTCCATAGTGAACTGTAAAAAATAACCAGACGGTACAGCATTTCGCATCTTTCTGGGGCCCGTTTGACGCAGCTTTCTGAAGGATTTTTCACTGTGGCTTGAACTAAGTGGATTTCTGTATTTCCATAAGAAATTACTATACTTTATTAGGTTTTTTTTTGTGCAAATATGTGGTTATGAACATTATGATCATAAACTTGGAACAATGGTTGCTATCTATCTATCTATATATATATATAATATCGCTGAAGTATCCCTTTGACCCTTTAATGATATAAAATATAAACCGACCATTTGCTAAGTGATATGATCTTCCAGGGATATATTATTCATTTAACTTGATAGGAGAAGTAGTTCACACGGAGTAGCCGTCAGCGATTGATCAGGGGTGTCTGAAAATAGGATATACCCGCTGTGATGGCCGTTTTAAGTAGGGCCTTAGGGGAAGGTGACGATTCATTGAGTTTTTTGGGGGGGCTTTTCGATTGGTTTTACAAGACTTTCAGTTGCCAACCCAAGAACTCTTGGACAAGTTGACTTCAACACAAGGCCCCCAAGTTATCAGTTGGTTTAAACACCCCATGAATCACCTATAGTCGGTATATAATGTTATAGATCCATATTAAAGTCCTCCAAAATCTTGTGCTCTTTATAAACCAAGCGAGCTAAGTACAGGGCAGCACCTTTCACCGTGCACCCCCAGGTGTTGAGAACAGTCGGGTGTCTACTCTCGATGCGCGTCTGATGCCATTTGTCACTGCACCAATGTCGCGCAAGCGGCTGGCTTCTGGGTGTTTCGCGAGGGCGCCGGGAACGATGAGACTAACTAAGCATCATTATATGTGGAGGTTTCCTACAGTTATGGCCGTTTACCAATTACAAATGGTTGCATTAAACTGGTTATAAATGGGATTATACATTCCATAACTATCCATAAATGGGATAAATGGGGTTATGAGTATGTACGATATGTGGTAGTTCGGGCCATAACTGTAAGTCATGTACGCCCAACTCATCCAAGTCGTTCGACCGTTGTGACGACTGGGGATCCTCCATTTTCAGAAACTCCCGTGTGGTAAAGTCAATCGGAAACAATTCTCTGATAGAGGATATACCCTCTGGCCTCTGGTAATTTAACATTGAACATGGCCATTTATAGTGAGTTTTCCACTTAAAATTGGTGATTTTCCATATGTAAACGTTTACCACTTGGGGTAGATGTCTATATGGGATGTTTTACATGCTGAAAGCCAGAAAATTGGATGATTTTTTCTGAAGCCCTTGGTGCCCTTGGTGGATTGGTGAAAATTTCTCGGGGTTTCACGATCCAAAATTAGGGATTTTGAACCTGGTAAACATACAAAAAGCTATTGAAAATGGCCATAGAAATAGTGGATTTACCCATTAAACATGGTGATTTTCCATAGTTATGTTAGTTTACCAGAGATTTATTGGTATACAATATATATATATATATATACAAATATACGTATAGTTATATACATATGGGATTGGTCATACCTTCATTACTATGGATTTATACTGTCCAATACAAGAATTCCCGCCATGTGATGGATGAACATACCCCATAATAATGTTTTGACTATGGCGCGTATGGGCTTTAATTCCATGTTTTCATCTATATATAACCATGTTATCCACGTTGAATGGTAGATTTCCTGTTTTGTCACCATGAATGGATATAACATGATATAAATGGTGACATATCGATCTACCTCGCTGAAAAAAACACAAACAACTTCAAGGTATTGATTATTAACCATGATATTTCCATATATGTCCCTCACATTTTTTTTTTCGAAGCGAGATTCCAGGTCACATATCTTAGCCATTCACAGCTTGATGTGTTGAAGCCACTCTAGGAACGGTGTGTAATGCAACCCGTGCCATGCTCCTCGCTGTCAACGGAGTTGTACAGCTTGGATCGAGAGGTTTTTTTTTCTCTCGGAATTCTTCAAAACATGTCGACCCACACCAGCTTGATTTATATATATATATATATTATATATATATAATTATATATATATATATCACTGCTACCTTAGCTATATTATTTCAAGGGGCTGATATTTATATGTTTTTTTCCCTCGCTGTTCCGAAGTTGAGTATGTTGAAGCTGGAGCGAATAGATGGCAAGATCTTACAAGGTGGTCCACCCAAACAAAAGTGAATGTTGGTTTGCATAAAAACCCCATGATCTAGTGAAAAATACTGGTTGGTGGTTTCAAACATGTTTTATTTTCCATTTCATATATGGGATGTCATCCTTTCCATTGACGAACTCAGATTTTTCAAGATGGTTAAGTCACCACCAACCAGAAAATAATGTTCGATATATCTACCATAAACATCCATATCAGTAAATGATCGTAAATTCACCGAGTCTTACCACCATTTGCACTTCAACGTTATCCAAAAAAAAGTGGGGGCAGCAACAACTTGCGCCTTGCGGAACCTTGCGGCGACCGGTGAGGTTTGGGACACTTTGGCGTTGCTCGTCATTTCCATGGAGGTGATCTTGCGCCTCGGACGCCACGCGTTTGGGGATGGCAATGATCAGCCCTTTCTGCAGTGAAAGGGCCCAACTAGCCTCTGGTAAACTAACATAGCTACAATGTAAGGCCCCCGTTCGATAGCTAAGTTGGTGAACATTTAGCTCCAATAACTATGGTTTATGGCACTTATAACTATAGTTACTGGGGCGTATAAACCAACTTATAACTGGGGGGGGGGGCCACATTGTATGGAAAATGGACCAGATTTACCCATTAAAGATCGTGGTTGTCCATAGCTGTGTTGCTTTACCAGAGGGTAACAGAGTTTTTTTGTGGGCTTATTTCATGATATATCACCAACTATACTTATAGGATAATCTTATCAAATTATAAATGGGCAGTTATATATTTATATAATTATTAAATAACCAACTATATCCAACTATTGTTTAATAGGAGTTAGTTAGTTCATTCCATAAACATAACTTTTAGATGGGCCATGACTGTGGTTGGTGTTTTGACGATGTTTGACATATATAGTCGGCTTATGTTTCGATTTTAACTGGGAACATCCCCATTGACTCATGAGTCACTCATGAGTTTTGAGGATGTTGAAACCACCAGAATACCTGGCATTCTTCTTTGTATAATGTCTGGTTGGTGGTTTCAAACATGTTTTATTTTCCATTTCATATATGGGATGTCATCCTTCCCATTGACGAACTCAGATTTTTAAAGATGGTTAAGTCACCACCAACCCGTATAGTATAGTACCATATTACCATATAAACACCATATCTACCCTCTGGTTATTTAACATAGCCATGGAAAATCCCTTATAAAGGGAGGTTTTTATGGGAAAATCATCTATAAATGGACCATTTGGTGGTTTGTTGGACCTTTTGGTGGTCGATGACTTCGGCCTTCGGCGGATCGGGATGATTCGGGATGTTGGGTGCCACCAGGGGGCCCATCCTAGCATGCTAAATTCCCTCTGGTATCCTCTGGTTATGTCAAACATAGCTCTTGAAAATGGCCATTTATAGTGAGTTGTCCCATGAAAAAATATGGTTTTGTATAGTTCTGTAAACGTTTACCAGAGGGTAGGATTTAAGGTCAAATTGGACCCAGCAGATCGCTTGCAAAACAATCTTAAGCGATTGATCGCCGTTAAAAATTTCGAGGTAACCCATGGTAAATTTATCGAAAGAAAATTTTGCCAGCCATACGAGTGTTCATCTGCCAATTCGTGGATTCCTCAGAAATGATCTTATGCGTATATGTTCCATATGTACAAATTGAATTTCTCCACATGATAGTCTGGGCATAATCATCCCAACTGACGAAGTCATATCTTTCAGAGGGGTTGAAACCACCAACCAGGATAGTTATTTTGTTGATGTTTATTGATGATTCATTTGCCATAGGGCCATAGGGGTCACGTTACGTGACTTGTTGCTTGACCGGTCGTGACAGATGGTGAGCCATGTGTCTAGTACTATCAATCCTGAGACATCCTGACAATGCGTCTAGTCATGGGTCCAATGGGTCGTGGGTGATTGAACATCATATTTTCCCAACTGATTTTCCCCATCTAGTTGGTTATAGATCATTACTGGTTGGTGGTTTGGAACATTTTGG
Source organism: Cladocopium goreaui (assembly GCA_947184155.2). Taxonomy (NCBI): domain Eukaryota; class Dinophyceae; order Suessiales; family Symbiodiniaceae; genus Cladocopium; species Cladocopium goreaui. The sequence continues at coordinate 360,339 of CAMXCT020001857.1, forward strand.
AACATTGTTTATTTTTCCATAATATATTGGGAAGAATCATCCCAACATGTTTTTTCCCAATAGCTGGGATGATGATCCAATCTGATGAACTCATATTTTTCAGAGGGATTGAAACCACCAACTAGTAATAACGTATAAATGTTGTTTTCAGTTGTGTAGTTCCGAAGATTGACGATGCAAGGATGATGATGCTAATTATATAGGGACCACGTCATGCCGTCAGCATGGCATATGATTACTACATATTACTACCCTCTGGTAATTTAACGCAAATATGGAAAATCAATGAACATCACTATGTTTGTCAGTTTTTTTTCATGTTTATATAATTTATATACCCTCTGGTGAACTAACATAGCAATGGAAAATCACCATTCTTAATGGGAAAATCCACTATAAATAGCCATTTTCCATTGCTATGTTAGTTCACCAGAGGGTATGTTTTAACATCACTTTTTAAGTTGATCAATGTTTGTCGCCCCATGGCTTCCATAGCTGCACATCATGTGGCTCCGGGTTGCATCCAGGTTCCCACTGAGCGCTTTCGAGCAGATCGAAGCTCGGCTGGTGACATATCCCTTGGGAAATGTGAATTGTAAGCCACTTAAAACATCTTAAAACATCTTAAAACTGTTGGATCAGTTGGCTATAAGTGTACAATGTGGCCCCCAGTGATGTGAATGTTGGTGAACAAAAGCCCCAGTAACTAGTTCGTTATTTGCGTACCATAAACCATAGTGAAATTGGAGTTATGTTCACCAACTTAGCTATGGAAGGGGGGCCTCACATTGTAGTTTTTTAGTTGGTTCATGAAGCCCATTAACTATAGTCAAATCCTCCTTATTAGGCCGATCACCGAGTAAACAAAGGGTTTGTGGTGAAAGTTCAGGACCAATTCTGTTGGTCAAATTGAGTCACCATTTGACATATGTTTACATGGTACAAGTCCCTCTTCTTTCCGGGACATTTGGGTGTTTCTGAAAACAGAGTACCCCCCCAAATCCCATATAGTTTGTCATCATCCCTGTGAAATGTCGCCATTGTTAGGGTATGCCGGTATTTTCCATTTCCAGACACACTGACACGTCTGACGCGTTAGACACGTCTCCCAGGAAGCCAGGATGACCAGTGAGGAATTCTTCATCGTGATGGATTGGATTTCTGTTCCTTGGACGATGATCGATCCTCTTTTCGTTCGTACGGCCAGAGGTTTTCACGTACGGCGATGGCTATGGCTATAACTGCTATAACATGCTATAACCATGCCTGAGAACTCACCCCCATGTTTGTTGGGATATGTTGGGATATGTTGGGATATGTTGGGATATGTTGGGATATGTTGGGATATGTTGGGATATGGGCCCAAAAAAAACTCTGGTGACATATATCTCCACTTACAGTAGTCCACTTCCTCAGACGATGGGGAAGAGTTCCGCAGGCGAAGAAACTTGGGATTGAAGTATGAAACCACTGAAACACAGCTGATGGATATATATATATATATATTAATTATATCTTTGTATATGTAATTATATATATATATCCCTATGGATCCAAGTACCTTCTTAGGAAGTGTTTGGGGTATAATTTACTATAATTTGGAGGGTTAAGTACCTTCTCAGACAGTGTTTGGATCCATAGGGATATATATATATATATTGTAGTATAAATAGATGTAATGCATATATTAAGGGGATCAACTGCCCATCTACCAACAGGTGATTTAGCAACCATCCACAGGGCTATTGTGCATGAGAAAGCGACCAGTCACGGGCCTGGAAGAGACCAATGCTCAAGGGCGACCATCACTTTGAATAGTATATAAACATCAATAAAATCATCAATATATGTCCTCGATTTCTGTTGCTTATTGTGTTTTTGCTAATTATAAAAACCCTTTTCGCAGATGATTGAGGGAAATCTGGTTCCGGAAAAACGAACTCTAGGTCAACGTCCTGAAGTCTGCCCTTTGAAAAGGGACAGTTGTGATACATCTACAGCAATCTCCTATATTGATGAAGAAAAGAACATGATGTCGACATGGCTTCTGGTGACTTTCCACTACTGTACTTTCCCACAACTTTCGGCCAGAAATGTCAAACCAGGAGTGCACCTACACAGAAATAATTGGAGGGGTTACCCCAAGCATAGTCATTCAATTGGATGAATTACTAGTCAGTAAATTCCTTACTGGTGCTAAACGTAGGGAATGAGGGTTGCTGGGATGATTACTAGTGGTTATTATAGATCATTTCCTCATTCCTTACGTTTAGCACCAGTAAGATCTGTTTTGTGTTCCCTTTGACAAGCTGGTTTTTACATGTTCGCCAAATCCGAAAAAACAGCCGGTTACAGCATTCAAAAATCATCAGACGCGAGCGCGGTAGCGAGCGCGGACGAGGCCGTGTATTGGTTGACCGATATGCCCTTGCAGTTCTTTGTCGGTTTCAACACTCATGAGGCAGGAAAACGATGGCCTTGCTGTAGGTGGGGCGTTGTCTAAAGTTAGCAACGTTTGTTTATAACTGGATTGAATAGTGCATATGTATGCTCATGTAGGTTTATGTATGTTTATTAGTGTTTATGTGATTATTAACTTTGCACTATACGTTGGTGCGGGTTTATGAAACAACAGACAAAACTGCGGGCACCATCTTGTAGTCAGCGGTCAGAAGGATGTCACGCCAATTCAAGGTTTTTATCAACACTTCCTACCCTCTGGTAAACATACAAAAAAAAGCTATTGACAATGGTGATTTATAGTGGATTTACCCATTAAAAATTGTGATTTTCCATAGTTATGTTAGTTTACCAGAGGGTAACTCTTGCGTGGGTTGACAAATGGCAAAACTTGCAAAACAGCTTACACGACATGATCTGTTGACAACTCAAAAAAAAGAAACGACCACAGTTTGGATGGAATGAGCTGAGGCAATAAACACCAGGAACAAGTTGAAATAGAACTAAACTATATCATTATTAGTGTCGTGCACACACACACATATATATATATATACAGAGATAGATAGATAGATGGATAGATAGATAGATAGATAGATAGATAGATGGATCGATAGATCGATAGATCAACAGATAGATAGATAGATCAATAGATCATATACATACAATATATTATAATGTAATATAATATATATATATGGGTTAATTGTAAAAACCTCACTGTTCTCCCTCACTGGAGTCATGCTGCGTTAGGGGAATCATCCCCTTTTATGGCCCAACATTTCAAGTTAGTGAATTATTCTAACCCAGATATTAATCTATTGATCTATTGATAATTGAAGTGTCCAGTCGTCGAAATGACCACGTTGGAGTGCCATGTTGGATTGCGGCATTTCTCATCACCTCTCCCAAAACTCCATATTTGACATTTTATCCCATTCAAAATCTATCAATGTAATTCCGTAAAAATATTTAAGTGTCCCATTATTTATAATTATATAGTTAGATGATGATATATGATATAAATATATATATATATACAGTATACATATCTAAGTCCATCGATCAGTCCCATTTCTCATCTCATTTTCTGCCTAAAAAACCCTGACGATCTCTGACGATATCGATGATCCAAGGCGAAGTCGGTGTCTGATGGCAATTTTCACAGTTATATCATATCATAGTTATATCATAGTTATCTGTTGGTGGTTTGGAACATGAATTTTATTTTTCCATATATTGGGAATTTCATCATCCCAACTGACTTTCATATTTTTCAGAGTTCAGAGGGTTAGGTATACCACCAACCAGTTATAAATTATGATGAAGCAAAAAATCAAACAAACACAAAACATGGATTTTAGATGATTTTAGGGAAACGCCATTCGAAAAAAACAAAAAAACATTGGTTTATCATGGATATACCGTTTCTAGGATGTACGATAAGCAACAAACATAACTTAGGGGCCCACTGGAACGGGTGACTCATAGCTATGTTTTTCACTGGCAGTTACTACGCTTGGCCAGGCTTTGCCAGCTCTTGTATCAGCTGGTGCCCCATAGTTGGTTGACTCGTTGGTTGATGGTGAAGTAACATTTTCATAGCTCCAGTTAGGTGGCGATATTTCAGAACCAACAAAGGTTTCACTGAAAAAAAACGCACCCAACCGGACCAACCCCACATAGTCATGGTGTTTTCACCCCCAGGGATTCTTCAATGGGAATTCCAGGATCCTAAAATGGAGGTACTGTACCATATTGTTGGCCATATTTTGTGGGGATATTCCCTGAAATTTAGGCCTAAAAAATAGGGCTTATATATGGAATCGGTACCTCCAATCAATCGGATCCTGGAATGGCCATTGACCAGGGATTCTTGCCGAAACCATCAGCGGCCAGGGGAAGGTTGAACGACGATTCTCTCGGACAGCCATGCGATACGTGAAGAGTTGGTTCCTGTTGGATGTTCTCATAGCACCTGGGCTGCCACCGATGATTAATTGTTGTCAATTGTGTTGGGTGTATATAATACATATATATATATATATATACATATATATAATATATATATATATATTATTGTTGTATATATTGTTATATATATATATAAATCAGATACCGTAGCTAGGTCAATCTTAGATGGATACTTTAATCCTTTAGTCTTTTGGTATTAATGGGAATATCTACGTTCACCAGCAAAGAATTTATTTTTTTTGCTGGGTATCTAAGATTGGCAATGGATGATACCGTAGATGGACGATGAAATCAAACCCTTGCTGTATTGTTGTCAACCCCCGCACCCCCAAATTTCAATGTTGTCTTTGGGCTGCGCGGTTGAGTCCGGTGGACAAACAAACCAAACCCTGAACAAAGAGGAAGTTAGATAGAGTTTTGTGCAACATTGAAATTTGGGGTGTGGGGTTTTACTTGGTAGATGTCTGTGGGGTTTGTTTTTTTTGTCCATCTACTGTAGGTTGACTCGTTGTTATAGTTGTGTTTTTGTTGGTGTCCGATGTTCTTTGTTCATATTTCAAGATCGTGGTGGAAGAGATAAATATGAGTCTACATGAATCTCCCAAGTGTTGTTTTTTATTGGTTGGTATCTACATATCAGATAATCGCTGGAAGTAGTTTCTGCCAGAGGAGATCAATCTATCCGGTGGTGCTTAAAGATAAGCCACAGGATGCCATATACCAGCACCATGGAGCATCCATGGAAAAACCATGGAACATGTCATCTGGCCATTGTGGAGCACCCTGGATTCATATGGCCATGAAGTGGGATGACCAGACCACATCCGTAACTTGACCAACGGCACGCAAATGTGTTGAGGTGAGGATGACCCAAAAGAAACAGCCAGGACACTAATCCAAGTGAATGTCTCTTCTCCGGTGATTTACATAGTAAACATTGTGATTTTCCATGGCTATTTCAATTTACCAAAGGGACAGAGTTGGACACTTTGAATTGGGCCATTGGGCCATGGAACGGTGGATTATTGCAGTAACTAGGGCTAGGCGGCTAATTACCAACCCACGTCTAACTTTTAACTTATGTTTACTTTTAATATATACCTGTGATTATAACCTACATGCAGTTTACTAAGTAATACTAAGTAAGATGAACCCTTCAGTACAGATCAAAATGACCCTCCTGGGTCCCTCATGTTGCCCAATCACATCGGTTGAGTAAACTCAGGTCACTTTGGATTGGGTATCCCTGGTGGGTTTCTATGAGCCTCGACGGCAAAAAGGTGTGGCTGTGGTCAACTGGGGAAACTTGGATGGGTAGAAACTAATCCAACATCGTCTTTTGGTATGGGATTATCTACGTCCACCAACTAGGAGCTTTTTTTTTTGCAGGGTATCTAAGTTTGGCAATGATATACATATGTATGTATATATATATATATGCACACACACACTGGAATTAAAACCTGCAGGGTATCTAAGATTGACTATTTTAAATGACAGTTGCATGCTGCGGCTGGTTGCGTGTACTTCTGCTTTTTGGGTATATACAATCGAATAATGACAAGTGGTGGAGAGGTCCCTGGTCTGTGACCGGCCCCAAAATCCTATGGTTGAGGATCATTTATCTGGTTGGTGGTTTCAAACGTTGTTTATTTTCCATTTCATATATGGGATGTCATCCTTCCCATTGACGAACTCAGATTTTTCAAGATGGTTGTCCTATGAAAATATCTGGTTGGTGGTTTGGAACATTTTTTATTTTCCCCAATAGTTGGGATGATGATCCAATCTGACGAACTCATATTTTTCAGAGGGGTAGGTATACCACCAACCAGTAAATTAGTAAGGGCTAATCACCATTTTTGGATAGGTAAACCATCTATAACTGGGCCATTTTCCATGGCGAACTGTTAAATAACCAGAGGATACCAGAGGGTATATGGGACAATAATGGGATCATAAAGCTAAATAGGGATAATCAGGTGGTCATCATGCAATACCAGATATGGTTATTTTATGGTACCATAGGTACCTATGGAATTCGTGACATCCAAATCATAGGATCCTGTTTTTGGTCATGGGCCTACAGGGTGATGTTAACTTAGGCTACTTTTTGGTAATTTGTTACATAGCTATGGAACATGTCCCATTTATAACAATTGATTGACCCAGAAAATTAAAATGGTGATTGGAAAAATGGCCACTCAGCAACGGTTGGAAGTCTGGCCATGACACGCCACACATGTTTTTGCTACACCGAAGCCACTGATATATCCACCATAAAGACCTTGAACCCCTGATGCTAGTCATAAACCACCTTAGAGGGCACCAGCTTGCATAAGGATGGCTTAGTTGCTGAACGGATTATATGTTTCGGCTGGGCTTTCCCAACTCGCCTTTGCGGCTTAGCCCTGGGATTCTCTGATTTGGGGCCACCAGTTATGTGAACGTTGGTTTACAAACCATAGTAACTATTTGGTTGGTGGTTTGGAACATGAATTTTATTTTTCCATATATTGGGAATAATAATCCCAACCGACTAATATTTCTCAAAGGGGTTGAGACCACCAACCAGCTATAGATATATCTACCATAATCCCTAGTGGAGTTATGGACCAACTTCGCTAGCTATGGAGCAGCACTTTGTAGTTATACTACTTATGAACCAGTTTGGTTAACTCTAGTTCTCAGCTTGAAGGCCTTCCAGAGTCAAACCACGCAACGGACAACAGACATGTTTCCTCATACCTTGAAGAGCTGAGGATGGAGAATTCTTGGAAGCTCTCAGCAACTTGGAATGGTATGGATTGGTGTGGATGTGTCTTTAAAGGGGGAATAGATACAACAACAATTGCCATTCTAAATAGTGACAAAGTTGGCAAGGAGGATATGTCTAGCAGCTGAAAATCCACCATTTGTAGACAATGATCCCATGAACGCCTCCATTTGTCGAGGATCTGTTTGATTGCCACGTTTGATTATCGAAGGGTGTATGCCCAAGGATGACTCCCCCTAAACATAGCTAAAAAAAGAGCTTGTCAACCAGCAACAGCCACTGCTAAGGGTTTATTCGCCATGGATTTTTAGTAGAGTCACCCTTGGGGTTGGTTGAATATCAATGATATGTTGGTAGGATCGATCGCTATTTAACGTCATCAAGAATCAGGGTTGGAGAAACAGAAGTTGAGATGGAGCTGATATTTTATCATATATAAACCAGTTTGATGAAGTCTAACTAGTTGATCTAGTCCATAATTTTCCCCATGTAGTTCACCATGTTTCTTGATCTGGTCTTCAGCTTCCCTGCTTCCCAACTTTTCGTTCCGATGTGCATTCCGTCCACTGAAATATGTCATCGCAGTTATGGCCGTAGAAACCAATTATTTCTATGGTGAAATGACTGGTTATTTCTATGGGTTTATATAGATAAACCCTAAATGGGGTGGCTTGTTACTACTTATAACTGGTATTTCGGGCCATGACTGTGTGAATTGTATATGCAGTCATAGCCCTTAAATAGCAGTTGTAAATGGGATTGTAGTTCCTGCAACTAAGCTCATAGTTCACTTCAATGAGGTTTTAAGCCAGTTGTAATTTCCAATTTAAGCCATAACTGTGTAGACTATGAATGTTGTTGTACCCTAGCATGAATTATAATTCACAAGCAGTGTATATACCCAAGTTTCGTATTGTAGATTATGAATACCACATTCCCATATGTGATGTTTATGTACTCCAGATGATAGACCAGCTATTAGCGGGTACCACATATTTCACCAAGTTGTGCCCACAAGTTACAAGTTGCTTTTGTAAAATACCCCAACTGATCTATGATTGTAGTAATTATATACCTTACTTAACATAGCTACAAAGCAACTTAGCTAACATTAATCAGATAAACCAACCATCAATCGCCATCATAATGCTAGTTCGTTCTTCGTGTCTCCATGATTTTGAATGTTCAAATCACCAAATTTCCCAATTGTTCCTAGTTGAATCACCAAGTTTCCCATTTTTTTCTAGCTACATCACCATTTTTCCCCCAGCTTGCCATGTTTTTTCCTAGTTCAATCACTGACACCTAGCAATTCCAAAGGATCACCAATGGCCCCGTCCCCCAGGAATCGGCAAGTCGGTGCGCGGCATCCGCATCATCCGCGGCGTGCGAATCCTTCGCTTGGCCAAGTTGGTGCTCCGCCGTTGTTTGTCGCGGCGGAAGCCGGTCGTTTTTGGTGAAAAAAGTAACGAACATAGTACACTGATGGCAACCCCGGATGAGACTAAACCATGGTTTATTAATTTGGGGGGTGTTCCCCCAATAGTCATGATTTGATACTTAAATGGTACCTTCCCAATTAAACAGCCTAGGGGTTTATTAATCCAGGGTTGACATTATATAGTAAACTATAGTTGCTGGTTTGGACATTTGGATTGTTTGTCCATAATATATGGGAATAATGATCCCAACTGATTTTCATATTTTTCAGAAGGTTGAAACCACCAACCAGTAAATTAGTAAGGGCTAAATCTTACTGTTAACAACACCATATAGCCCTCTAAATGCATAGTCAACAGTAAGATTATAGCCCTTGAGAGTTTTGGCGATGGGATGAAATAACTCCTACAACTGGTTGGTGATATCACTTCAATGGGGTTTTCTGCTCGCCAGTTATAAGTGTTAAGGACCACAGCTGTGGTGCTTTTGTTGAATGCAACAACATGGCAATTCAATGAATGGTTCTTTGTTCACTTATAACTTATAATCAACGTTGTAATATCATTATTTGAGGTAAACTTGATGTTAAGTGAATGTCAATGATAGTTCACGGAGGGGTATTGGCTCTAACATTTGATTTATTTGGTGATTTTGAATCCTTACAATGGTGACATGGAGTTTTTTGATGAGCCTTTCTTAGGTGAAGGTTGATGGGTGACTTTGTTGCCGAAGGGATGGAGCAATCTTTCATGTTCAGCTAACAGTTGATGGTCCACCTGAAGTGCATCAATTGATGGGTAGGAAATGTCGCCCTAGGTGCAATGTGGGGTTTCAGTATCTTCAATGTCAAAGATGTTGATGGGAATCCGCCAGAAAGGGCAACCAGAACTGACTTGCTCTCACAGTTGCAGCGTGCATTTCATGAACAAGATGATGCAGAAGCCGGTGTGCAGCTTGAACGCCTGTGGCATGTAGCCAAGCGCATTTGCTCCGAAGAAGGCATGTCTTCTGCTGATGCTTGGCGGAAAACCATTGAGGATGTTAGTCGCTTACGAAAGGGGCCAGCATACAGGGCGCTTCTTCCCCTTCTTGTTCGCTTTTGGGCTGCGGGCGCCTCAACCTCTGGAGTGGAGCAATCATTTTCACGGGTCCGCTCTTTGTGCGATGGCCTGCAATTGGTTAGCCACATCAACGATACCATGGAGGCATGGTGGTTCAGTTGCACGGATGTTTGGGCATTTAGCACATGGTATTTCCCAAACCCCGCTTGTGTATTCCCTGCAGGTGCTGTCAACCACCAACCAATCCAGTATTGTTTGCCAACTTATAACGTACCGGACTGGTCCCGCTTTGACTGATTTTGCGAGCCAAGTACCAACGTCGGGGATGGGAAGATAAATTCAGCATGGGACGCTTGAGATGTAGTTTTAAGATGTTTAAGGCTCATTTGTTATATTAATCAATATATAACTGATATATATATATATATATATTATGTAGTAATCCCCAAAAGGAAAGAACAAGTAATTTAGCACTATTTCAGTGAGATGCTACTTTCCCATTTTTTTTTTGCAGTTTCTATACTCAGCTTGACTGGTTCTTTTGTACCACATGGGGATCGTTGGGATGACGACAAAGCCTGCATCGCTGCGACGCTTAAATGGGTTTACATGGGTTTATTTGAACATGTGGCATACCCTTTCGAAGGGCCAAATTCATAGAGCAAATCATCAACCAGGGGATTTGAAGGTACCATATTTTCAGGTATGCCCCAAACAAATGTATTTCATGGGATGTGTTTCATGAATATCTATGCAGTTCTATGTATTTGACAGATATGTGATTACAGCATATTACAGCATTGTCCATGACTAGTCAAAAACGACCAGAAGTGGATGAAAGGTGAGTATTCTACAAGGTTCCCCCCCACTTGACAAATTTGAGCAAGACGATTCATTGAACCTTCAGCTGCCAGGTCTTCACCTTCAACTTCGCTGGCCAATTTGGCCCAATTCACCCAGGATCCTTGTGCCTCGTATCTCTTTCCCATTTGAGGAAAATGGCGCGATGCCGTGCATTTGTTTGAACTGCCAGTTGTTGCACAGCTGGTTGTGTTGAGTTGGCACCGGAGCATGGATGCATCTGGCGACCCGATGGAGCGATTGTCGAACTTCATAGATTGGACCCCGTCATTGCGGTCCGACGGTTTGCCAGATGCCCCTCCAGCGCCTTTGGATGAGCCCAATGACTTGACCTGGCGTTGTGTTAAGTGTGATTCTGCTAACTATGTTGGAACCTTTGACGCATGGATGTGCAATCGGTGTGGTTCACAGGAGTTCTATGATACCACGGTTCCTAGGAAGTCTGTCACAGCGTCAGGGACATGGATGTATTTGCCCCACAATCGCCATGATGAGCAACCTGAAGGTTCTGCATCTTCAGCTACCCCGAAGTCTTCACCTGCCTCAAGACGACGCAGGCGACGACTGCGTGCGGCGGCTGGCATGCCATCTGGCGGTGACCATGGCGGCGATGGAAGTGAGAATCCAGAGTCCGAGACCATGACATTTGACCCAAGTGTGGACCCCAACAACTATGGTGATGCCCCACAGTTGAGAACACCAGCACCGAAACACTCTCCCGCATTTCGGGCTTCTAGCGATCGATCTGTTCAGGCCTTGCGTGATGCCTCACCAGAGGTTCTTGCAGCTTCAGGCATTCCTGTCAAGAGCGACAAGCGTCCTGGCAGTGCAGATTGGAATTCACGAATGGGCCCTGAGCCTCAGGTTCGTTGGAAGAGTGGTCCTCCACCAACACCGCCATCCTGGCGGTATGATATGTCAGATTTGCGAGCCATGACAAGTTCTGCAAAAAGGTCAAGATATGGGAGATTCAGATGATGCCCTATGCCCCAAAGAAGGATCAAGCCCTTATGCTGTATAACAGTTTGTCTGGTGATGCGGAACAGGAATTGGAACATGTGGCAATTTCTGAAATTCACCATGAGGATGGGATCAACGTGATTCTGCAAAAGTTACAGGTACCATTTCAGCAGCGTGCCATCTTTCAGAAGAGGAAATTTTTGCATGAGTATGAGACCCTCCGCCGTTTCAATGGTGAGCTGATTCGCACATACATCCAGCGGTTCAGACGTTCAATCAGAAATCTCCGTGCAGTGGGAGTGGATGTCACTGCAACTTATGATTCTGAAGCACTTGGATCAAGACTGTTGGACAGAAGCGGACTGACGGTTGAGGCACAACGTTTGGTTTTGGTTGGAACATCACAGCGGCTTGACCTTGAAGCCATTGCTGAGGCCCTGACTTTGCAGTTTCCGGACTTCAGAGGCGCTCCACCTGTTGCCTCCCGAGATGGAAAAGGACCTGGGAAAGGGGACAGACCTCAGACTTCTCAGCCTTCCACAAGTTCATCGCGTTCCTACCCATCTTCTTCGGGTAAGGGTTCTAGCTCACATAGGACTGCTGCAACCTCATCCAAGACTGTTTTCAATGCAGATGCCAATGAAACTTTGGACCCCATCCAAGAAGGGGATGCTGAAGCCAATGAGGATGAGGAGAACGATGACGATGATCAACAGCAGTCTGATTAGATGATTCCAGAAGATGGCAACGACGATGGTGACTCTGGAGGTGAAGTGGACTTGGAGCAACTCAGCCAAGTTCTCACGGTGACTGCCCGTCGTCTAGCAGGTTTGACACTTGGACGGAAGTTTAGCACCAAGAAGCCTGACTCCAACAATGCGGCGTCCAACATCGCTAAGCGAAAAATGACTTCGCATTGTTCAGCCTGTGGTGAAAAAGGTCATTGGAAAGACGATGACATCTGCCCCATGAAGAACAAAGGTGCTTCCAAGAAGACGGAATTCCGTCCACCAGCCAAGAACACTGGCTATCGTGCCCAGCCTGACCAAAAGCAAAAGACTCAGCAAGCGTTTCCGGTTGTCCATCATGAACATGGTCACCTCGAGATTCAAGATCATGCTGAAGAAGATTTTGGCAATGCCTTCATTTGCAACATGGTCAATATTCCCAATATCCCTAGTTTTCATGTTCATGAAGTACAAGCTTTCAACCCCACCGAGTTTGTTGGCAAGATGATCCTCGACTCAGCATGCCAGAGAACATGCTGTGGTTTGACTTGGTTTGAGGCCCATGCAGAGCAGCTGCAACAATTGCGCCTTCGACACAAAGAGGTGCGCACCACAGATGTTTTTCAGTTTGGTTTGGGAAGTCCCACTTCAGCTATTCATCGAGCTTATTTGCCTGCTGGAATTGGTGGTCAAACAATGTTGTTAGCTACTGCTGTTTTGGATGCCAACATTCCACTCTTGGGTTCCAATAAACTTCTTGAACGTTTACATGCAGTCATTGACATGGGCAAGAATGTGGTTTATTTTGAAACTTTGGATGTTGAAGTTCCTTTGATGAAGATCGGTGGACATTTTGCCATCGACATTTTGGATTTTCCGTGCAGTGAGCCTCACATGCTTTCATGTTGGAAGAGTTTTTCACATCCCACGTTTTGGAAGACACCAGACCCAGAGTTGATCTTCACTTCAATCACTACCTCAGCTACAACAACTCAAGCAGCTGAGCCAGTGTCTACAACCAGCGTTTTTGACTCCCATGCGTGCACCACCTCGATGGGCAAACAACTGGAGGAGACTCATGGTCCCAGTGCTGACGTTCTTGCGTCAGGCAGTGGGCCTGGGTTTCAGGCCACCATGGATGACCGAGCCCGAAGAGTTGGACATGCGAGATTGCAAGCACAAAAAGACCAAGAGGTACGGCAACATACACGGCCGATTTGCAAAGTGCCTTCAGTGCAGCGCTCGGTTCAAATGGAACCAGTCAACCGAAACCTGGGACTTCATGGGTTCGTCGCCATCCTCACCATTGCCCTTGCCATGCTCAGAGAACATACGAGCGGGGGCCCTGTCGAGCCAAGCAGCAGCTTCCTCGACCAATTCGTCAAGGATGGGAGCCTCCGCCAAAGCTCGACCCAAAGCACGAGCCTCTACTACGACTTCCTTGACCTTTACCAGGGAGCAACGGGAAGAGCTCATGACTCAAATCTTGGCAAGAGTTCGACAGGAGATGGCCGGCCAAAACACTCCTCAGGAGGACATGCAGATGATGGAGGCCGACATGATCCAGAACTTCGACGACTACTATCTCCAACAGCACGAACAAGATTTGGAGGGACTTCTCCAAACCGAGATGACCGCCCACCAGATACTCAACAACGAGTTGGACGGAGCGGAGTGGATCGAGGACAGCGACCACGAGGACCTCCATGTGGTTCCCTGAAGAAGTTGCGTGGCAACTTGAAGCGTGCCCTTCAGGTCTATGAGGCAGAGCTCAACATCTACAACAATGTGAAACCAGTGGCAAGTCGACCGCCACCATACATTGACCTATTTGAGCTCTTCAGCGGAAGCTCCAAGTTTACCACCAACTCGGTCAAGCACCAGCTCAATGCCTTAGCTCCCATGGACATTGCTCATGGACCACACCAGGACTTTAAAGACGAATCTGTCAGAAAAGATGTTTTCAAGATGATTCGCAAGTTCAAACCATGGCTGATAGTTCTTGGAGTGGACTGTCGACTTTGGAACATCTTCTCTGAGAACCTCAACTTTTCCCAGGACCGCCAACGACTTCAACAACTTCGTGAGCTGGAGTTGCCATTGGTGTTGTTTGCTGTGGAAGTTGCCCTGATTCAGATCCAGAATGGCAGGTTTTTCCTACTTGAGAATCCTGAACGATCACGACTTTGGCTCTTGGAAGCAGTCGTTCAGCTTCTCAACATGCCTGGCGTTTGGTCCATAGTCCTTGACGCAGGAGCTTGGGGTGCGGAGATTGATGGTCAGATGATCATCAAACCAATGCGCTTCGTTGGCAACGTCCCTGGACTTGAAGACGTGATCCACAAGCGTCTATCAGCACATGAGAAGCAATGGTGTCAGCCCATTCAAGGTGCTATGACCAAGAAAAGCCAAGAGTACCCAGATGCCTTGGTTAATGCTATTTTGAGGCATTTGAGGCAAGTGATCCAACGTCTAGAACCATTTCGTTTCAACATCAACGAGGTTTTTGCCGTGGCAGAGCCTGTGAAAGACATGGATGCTTGGAAGGGAATTTTCAATGACATTGAAGAGCACTTCAACCGAAGCAGCAGCCGACCCTACACAGTCGAAACAACTTCGACCAGTGGACAAGAGATGTCAAGGCTCATTCGGATGAATGCGTCTCGCATCCAAGTGGCCCACACTCCAACGACAAGGAGGTTACCAACTACAGTGCTGCTCGAGATGACTCATCGAGCATGCATCTTGAAGTACGTTGATGGCACCATCAGAGTTGAACTTGACCATTTACCAGACCTTCAGTTTCCCAAGCAACGTTTTGAGAAACCAGTGCAGTTTGGCATTTTCATGTATGGAACTATGCAAGAAGTTCAACAACCAACCATGTCAACTGACCCAGTCATTCCCATTCGAGACCTTCCAACCGACATCACCTTTCCAGGACTACCACAACAACAACAAATACCACTTGAAATCCGGAAGTTGGTAGCACGACTTCACCTGAACCTGGGACATCCTTCACCACAAGAGCTTTCACGCATGATAGCTTATCATGGAGGAGCACCACCATCAGTCAACATGTGCATCCAACACTTGAAGTGTGCAACATGCGACAGATTGAAGCCACCACAACATCCACGACCAGCAGCCTTAGCCAAGATGACCGTTGGACAGTTTGGAGATGAACTACAAGGCGACTTCGTCTTCTTACGAACCATCAATGGTGAAAGCGTGCCTGTCCTTGGACTACTTGACCGAGCCAGCGGACTTCACCAAGCAGTCGCTTGCCCTACCAAGGACTCCAACGACGTGTTCAACAAAATGGTCACTCTCTGGTTGAAGCCTTTTGGACTTCCATATCGGGTCTTGCTGGATCCGGACCCCAGTTTCCGTGGAGAATTCCAACGGCAATTGGAGTCACTTGGCGTTGTGGTGGACTACTGCCCTGCTGAGAGCCATTGGCAGATTGGTGCTGTGGAACGACGTAACAGCATCCTTCGCATCATCATGGAGAAGTTGATCGACCAGTGGGCCGCTCAAAGTGTTGAGGATGTGGAG
This sequence comes from Cladocopium goreaui, assembly GCA_947184155.2. Taxonomy (NCBI): domain Eukaryota; class Dinophyceae; order Suessiales; family Symbiodiniaceae; genus Cladocopium; species Cladocopium goreaui. Next base: position 376,157 of record CAMXCT020001857.1, read on the forward strand.
TTTTTGCTGACACCAGCACTTCATGCCTTGAATAGCTCAACGTTTACCAGGGGCAGGTCAGCCTTTCAAGCTGTGTTTGGACGTGTTCCCCGTCTACCAGGCGGAGTCATCACTGACGAGACCAGCATTACTTCAAGTGCAACCACCCTCAACGAGCCCAACAACCTCATGGCCAAGATTGAGCTTGTGAGGTCAGAAGCACAACGAGCCTTGATTGACCTGAACGTCTCTCAACAACTTCGACGTGCCTTGCTGAGGAAGACCAACATCACACGATACCCAGAACTACAACCAGGGCAACCATGCGCGTTTTGGCGCTGGCAGAGGAAAGGACCCAAGAAGAGGGGCTCCTGGATCATCTCAAGGTTTCTATCTTGGGACCCAAGTGCGCCACAACGACTTGCATGGGTGCGCACTGGAAATTCCAGTACGCTGGTCAGTGCTGAACAGCTGCGTTCGGCAACAGGGTTCGAGACTTGGAACCCTTCAGAACAAGATGTTCGAGCCTTGAAAGATGCTCAGGCCTCTTTCCATGACCACATGATCAAGGACCTTGAAGATGATGTTGGACCACCACCACCAGAACACACCAATGAGGACGACTTACAACCTTCACAGCTTGAACCACCACCAACAATGACAGCCATACCACCGACTCCACTACATACGATTGCAGCAGCGCCAGCTACACCAACATTACCTCCACTTCAGATACAATCACAACAACAAAACCAGCAAACAATCAATAACACTACAACTACCATTCAACAAGTCGACAGCCCTACCTACAAGCAAACCCACCAGCATACCACCAACATCTACCAATCATTTGGCAGACCACCGCGTGGGACATCACGCACACCACGACGAAGTACAAGAGCAGTGACAGGCGAAACATCGCCTGCTCCACCAGCAATTACTACCGGTCCACGGCAGGACACACAACCAACGACAGCAGAAGCATCGGCAAGCATTACCGCTGCAGCCGAGGCAGAAGCAGAACAAGCACAAGCGACAGTTTCACCAGAACAACCTTTGGCAGATCAACAATTTGATTCTACCAGCATGCAGCCAATGGCAGAACAACTGTCATCAAACCATCAGGAACAACCTGATGATGAAACAACGCAGGAACAACCTGCGGAGAGTATCACCTCTACGGCACACAACATGGATCCACCACAGCAGCACAGCCAACCCAGTGATCCAACAGCACAAGAAGCACAACAACAACCACAGGCCAGCCAGTCTCTTCCACAACTACCAATGAAGAGACAGTTTGAAGCAAACGACACCAAACCATCGAAAAAACCACCAGAAGCCTACTACACCGACTTCATTTTCGATGGCACTACGCTTCAACTGGCAGCCACGGGCCTTGATGGATCACCACCAATGGGTTTTGGCCCTAACCAAAAGTCACATTTTGTGGCTTACACCAAGCACCATCAACGCCAATTGGATGTGCAAGACATTGGCAAGGATGGAGATGAGTCAGACACAACCCAAGAGTCTGACACAGACACCGAACTACCTACCAACATTAATCAACAACCAACCACTGCCACTACAACTAATAACACAACATCACCAACTACCGACAAACAACCAACTACCACCACCTACAAAGATAAACTACAATCAACCTCGACTAAAAAGATTCCACCGCACCAGCGCCTCACCAGACAGGAGGCAAAGCAACTTGACCGAGAAATACCATGGAGAGAAATTCTCAAGTTACCTGAAGCCAAGGTCCAGAAGTACTTGGCAGCGGTGGAAAAAGAAGCCAATTCTTGGCTTGAGTGGAAGAGCATCCGACCATTGTCGGATGATGAAGCATCAAAAGTTTTGGCACACCCTGTGCTTTCCAAACGAGTGCTCTCCGCAAGAGGAGCATACCGCGACAAGAATCGCGGTCAGGGTGAGCTAAAGGCAAAATGCCGAATAGTCGCTCTAGGTCACCGAGATCCAGACCTGTTTCGGTTAGATCGATCAAGTCCCACTCCATCTCGATCAACCGAACACTTCATGTTTGCCGCCATGGTCGCTGGATTCAATGGCGAGTTCGCTGCAAGCGACCACCTTTGGAGATCATGGCTTGGCGATGCAAGCACGGCCTTTTTACAAGGCACGCAAGAAGATGCCAAGAGGCCTATGGCACTTTTCATGTTTGCTCCCCGAGATGGTCTGATCGACCGAACCAACTGTTGGAAAGCCCGTCTTTACGAAGTGTTGGGAAACATTTATGGCCTGCCCAATGCTCCGTTTCTTTGGACGACCCATGTCATCAAAATCATGATTGACTTGAATTACGTGCAGCACTCCTGGGATAAAATGCTTTTTGTCAAGTACGATGAAGCAGGTCACCCACTATCACTGGTTATGGTCTACGTGGATGATTTCATAGGCTTGTATCGTAGCGACTACAACATTGAGGAGTTGCACAGCCGTTTTTCATGGGGAGACCTCTCTGAATTTCGGATGAACGAGGTCAAGACCTTTAAGGGCAAGCAGTTGTGTTTTTGCAAAAACCCGGCAGGCAGAACTGTCTTGAAAGTCACCATGGGGAGCTTTCTTGAAACTGTTGATCCTGTCTCCATTCCCAGAGGCAGACTGAAGCAGTCAAAGCTTCTCACTGAAACCGAGAAGAAAGAGTACAGATCCATTTCAGGATGTTTGCAGTGGCTTGGCTCTCAAGCTCGACCAGAACTTTGTGCAGCAGTTAGTTTGAGCAACCATGGACTTCAAACCACAATTACTGACCTCAAGGTTCTTCAAGAGTCTTTGGATTTTGCAAAGGCCACTCCAGACCATGGCATAACCTTCCAGGACATACCGATCAACAAGCAGACGTTGATTGCAACGTATACCGACGCATCCTGGAGCAATGGACCACACTCAACTTCACAACTTGGAGTTTTGATTGTTGTGACCAACCCTGAAGCAGTCAACTCTCCGCAAAGAGCTTCAGTGTTGGATTGGCGCTCCTGCCGCTCACCACGGGTGTGCAGGTCCACACTTGCTGCAGAAGCAGCAGCAGCAGATGAGGGATCCGACCGTGCAGCATACTTGAACATGCTGATCAGTGAAGTGCTGTACAACTGTCCAGCGCATCGCGTGGGTTGCAGACTTTCCTACGTGCAAATCACTGATGCCAAGAGCTTGTATGACTGCATTTTAGCTCCAAACCCCTCCTTGTCAGACAAGAGAAGCCTGACAAACATACGTGCTATTCAAGAAACGGTGTCTCCTGAACAAGCACGTTGGGTACCAACTGGTCTGATGTTTGCAGATGGGATGACGAAGATATCTGCCACTCTCCGAGATTCTCTGAGTGCATGGCTTCAAAACCCATACGTGCAACTGACCGAGAATACCAAGCAGAAGGCTGAAGGTCCAAACAAAAATGCTGGAGTGACAAATTTGAGCAAGACGATTCATTGAACCTTCAGCTGCCAGGTCTTCACCTTCAACTTCGCTGGCCAATTTGGCCCAATTCACCCAGGATCCTTGTGCCTCGTATCTCTTTCCCATTTGAGGAAAATGGCGCGATGCCGTGCATTTGTTTGAACTGCCAGTTGTTGCACAGCTGGTTGTGTTGAGACACTTATAAGTTGGTGCGTAAACTCCATCGTCTATGGATATATCTACCACAGACCATGGTTCACCTAATTTTAAACAAACTTAGCTATCTAGGGAGGCATCACTTTGTACTAGATTATGCAAACCTTTGTTAATGCCTTTGCCATGAATGGCATCATGAACTGTATTCAATAATCTCAGTATACCCGTAAATGGGTACACTACATTTGTTGAATATGGTGTTTCTCTACGTTGACTCTTTCGAGATGTCACATAGTAACCCTTTCTAGGTAGTATATAGCTTCATGGATGTGGTAAGAGTACCAGAACTGTTGGAAGCAATAGGGTTGGGTGAGGAAAAAAACACGACACGTGCTCCGAATCATGTGCTGCGCACTCAGTTGCCCTTCATTCAGCATATCTTTGATGCCGTCCACTCAGAGACTTGGACGGGATGTGGGATGGGTGATGACATGACGTCATGATCACTGCGATCCTCATTGTCCCCATAGAAATGGGCTCACGTAAAAACAGGGGTACTTGGAAGTGCAGTTCCAGTGTTCGTGGATAGATTTCACCATGGTTCTTTTTTTTGCACATCCCAAAGGTATGGATCTGGTTGGTTTCAAAGAGTTTTTGTTTTTCCATATGGGTTCATCATCCAACTGACGAAGTCCATCATTTTTCAGAGGGGTAGGGCTCAACCACCAGGATATGTCTGGGGGTTTGTATATTATATATGGTTTGTATGTAACCATGGTTGCCAACAAGACCACCGAAAAACTGCAAAAAAAATCCCAGCCTGATCACCTGAAAATGCGGAAAATGGGATCATCCTGGTTGGCTTTCCCCCAGTGTTGCTTAAACCATAGTGACTAGTTAGATAGTTAGTGGATCTGGGATAATGATCACGGCGTTTCAGTGACTTCAACTTTCGCTTGAAAGTTGAAAAGTTGAAACCCATCAACCAGCTTTTCGGCTGGCGAATCCATTGCCGCGGGGCCCTTTTTCACATGGCTGGGGACCGGAAAGATCCGTTCGGTGTTGTGTGAAAATGTGAGACTTACCCCCAAAATAGCAACTTCCTGGCTAAACTGATGACTAGCCCCTCGATTTAAGGACGCAGTTATGGCCATTAACACTTATAGCTGGTTGATAATTAACGTGATGTAAATTAAGTATAACCCTAGTTGTAGGAGGTGTAATCCCAATTACAACTGCCAGGGGCCATAGGTCTAGGGGTAGCCTATCTTCCGACACACCGCTTTCTCTCCATTTCGCGTGCCACCTGGTGAAGTTTCGTGAAACTGAGGATCTAGCGCTGCTGTGCCTGAAATTGGTGTGTATTGTGATGATTGCCGCTTTGAACGCACTCAGACCCCCAAATGGAGAGATTTGAGTGGATGAAGTTGTAAAAAAAAACAGCTGATGAATGAGATGATGATCCAAAAAATGGTTGGTGGTATCAAATTGGCTTTTTATGTCCTTTTGTGATGAGTTTATCTAATTTAGTTGACTCGTTTTAATGTCGATTGGTGGTTGAACCACTCAACTGTGTTCTGTGTTCTTTCTGTTTTAAGACAATGAACAGGTGCATAATCGAACTCCTAAGCATTTCGGAACGTACCAACAAGGAACTGGTTCCCAAAAGATACGTGTCCAATGGTACCAACGACTTTTATTGGGTTGAACGAACTACCCTCTGGTAATTTAACAGTTTGCTATTGAACATGGCCCAGTCGAAATAGTGGATTTACCCAGCTAGAAAACGGTGGATCTTTCCAGTTCGCTATGTAAACGTTTACCAGAGGGTATATACTACAGTCACATAGTCCATAGCCCATAGGATCCATGGTGCTGCTATATATGGTAACATGGATCCCATCAATATACCCCCTTTATGTTAGCATATATACCAGCACCATCCAGCACCATGGATCCTATGGGTAGTGATGTCCCCCATGTTAGGTTGGTCGACCTACGTACCAAAAGCCAGTTGGTTAAGCAAGGCAAATGAACCAACTCAGCGCAGGGAGCCCCACCTACTCCTACTACCGCTGCTACTACAGTTATGGCCATTTATTAGTTACAGCTGGTTATTTCTATGGGATTATACATTCCAGAAATGGAGTTATAAGTACTTACACTGCTAAAGGGCTATAACTTACTGCTGCCACTGCTACTACGACTACGACTAGTGCAAAAACAAGCAATCTAGTGGACCCCATGGCACCTTGCTGGAGTGCTCCGTCTCGCAGTGAGGCCCGCACACGATTGATAAGTTGCGTTGTAATTAGGCGAACTCTATGGTTGTTGGTAGATATTTTTTCTAAATGGGTACACGTATCTATATATATATATATATATATATATATTCATATATGCATATATATATATATATATGCATATATATGCATATATATGCATATATCACCATATATCACCCCCCAACAAACGAATAGACACGTTTTTCCAGGATGGTATAGATGACGGTTGTCATATCCGGCGGGCCTCACTAGGGCAATCGTTACCAAAGGCTTAAGGGTATATCCCCATGATATCCCCATGTTTCCATATTTTTCTTTGGTAAATCCGATTCTTCCAACAAAAGACCAGGTTTCCAATCTTTTCCCTATATCACTATAGATTACCCTCTGGTTATTTAACATAGCCATGGAAAATCACCATTTGTAATAGGTAAACCATCATAAACCATCTATAAATGGGCCATTTTCTATGGCTATGTTAAATAACCAGAGGGTAATTTTTCTTTGACCTGAAATGAGGTCCCTTTTTGTAAGGACTCGTACTCTCCATTCGTCTTGCACACAGCCTCTGAGGCGTTCGCGTTGAATCATTTCATCGGCTGCATGTGGTATCTCATCGGGACGGCAACTGCAGCAGGCGGCCGCAGCGATGGTTTTGCCATGGCCCTAATCGAAATACCATCTGGTTATTTAACATAGCCATGGGAAATCACCATTTTGAATAGGTAAACCATCTATAAATGGGCCATTTTCCATGGCTATGTCAAATAACCAGAGGGTAGATGATTTTCCCAGCGAACTAAACCTCCATGTATGGTTGGGATTGTTTTTATGGCGAACTGTTAGTCATAACCAGATGGTTTTTGATTTTTATAAAACTGGTTATAACTTAAATTTGATTATACATTCCATAAATTGGGTTATAAGTTATTTTTGTACCTATAGAACTGGTAGTTCGGGCCACAACTGCACAACTGGTCATGTTTCACGATAATAAGTGCATGGGAAATCTCTATTTGGATTTTCATGACGTCCAAGAAAAGTTGCACCAAAAATCGATGTTTGATTTTTTTGGGGTATCCCACAATATGGCACCCTCCAGTTATAAGTTGGTTTATAAGCCCCAGTAACTATAATAGTGATAAGTACCATAAACCATAGTTATTGGAGTTATGTTCACCAACTTAGCTATCGAACGGGGGCCTCACATTGAAGAGAAGTAACGGTTGGGTGATACACAAGGTTTAAGATCCATGGAGATTTGTTGACGTTCCCATGGAGCACCTAAAAACTGCAGCTGCAGTTCCCATAGCATGATTCCCAGGTGGCGATAGATCAAGAATTGTCCGATTTTCTCTAGTCCCAAATCTACGTATGTTTTTTTGTGGGTGTTGATGTTTCGCCATGTTGTTTGCACTTATGATATCCCTGCAAGTTTTGGTCATATCCTTATGTTGCAAGATTGTACTCGTAGTTTGTTTTCCCTTTCCAACCACGATTCAACATAGTTGCTGCCTCCACGGAAACTCTAATATTGTGGATCATGCACCAATGTGTGTAGCTTATCTTTCGTGTTCTCTGCTCTCTGGTAAACTAACATATAGCTGTGGAAATTCAATGAACCTCACCAGTTTAAATGCTGCTAAATCATCAATAAATTGTATGGGGATTTTCCATGGTTCGATATTACTGGAGGGTAGATGATCCAACAATTTCTTTATCGAGTACGGCTTGGTGAGCGTCACGAGCCGAAAAACCTAACGGGAGGCCTTTTGCAAGGTCATGCCCACCGTTATAGCGAAATCGATGCTGGTTTAGCGGTGAATTCTATGGTTTTTGGTGGATATACCATCCCAGATGCTCCATGTATGGAATATTTACCTACATTTGGGTCATTTTTGGGGTAAATGTAGGTAAATATTCCATACATGGAGCATCTGGGCATGATATACCTATATAAATAATGGGGTGAAGCTAAGCGAAGTTGTAAGTGGGGGGGCACCTTGTACTTCCCACAGCCCCAAGCCATATAAAATATTATAAAATATGATAAAATATACTTCCCACAACCCCAAGTCATAAATAGTCCACTAAACCAATGATGGGAAAATACTCACCATCCAATCTTCATAGATCCCACAGTTGCATCAGTTGCCCGAAGGTTGCCCTTGCCAAAAGCCTCCCGAAACTGGTTGGTTGTAGAAAAAAAATAGGTATCAATAGATTAATAGTATTAATATCCATATATTAATGTATACATATATAATTATATATATATAATTATATATATATATATATATCACCTAAATGTGGCTTCCTTAGCCAGTCCCTGTGTTCAAAGGGCCATGGATTCGCCCAGATGGCATGGAGAGTTGGACAACCATCAGTGGTGTGGCTGAGAGAAATCCTGGCTATCAATACGTCCCGCGGCAAGGTAGTGAGGCAGTCAGTGGGATTCCTGGGGGTAAACATTGGCATGGAAACCATAGGTGTTTCACAGTCCACAGCTTTTTGTATGTGCACCCGAGTGGGTATTACTGTTTAAGATGATTAAGCCCGAGTGAAGCTTGGCAACTGAAGCACATATATATAATATTATACATATACGTGTATATTATATTATATTATATTATATTGTATTATATTATATGAAATTATATTATATTATATTATATTTTATTATATTATATTTTATTATATTGTATTTAATTATATTATATTATATTATATATAATATATAATGTAATATATATATATAGCCCAGTCATAGTTCCTAGCTCGTAGGTACGGCTCCGGGTCTCCAGAAATGTTCTCGAAGTCGATTTTAGGTCACCGCGCTGCACTGGAGTCTTTCGAATTTCGCCATTGCCACCACGCGGATCCACGCGGTGAACGAGTGGGACCCTGGGCTGCCCTGGGCCCTGGGCTGCCAGGGGCAAAGAAGCCACAAAACCTGGGATGAAACGGGCATAAAAAACGGGCCATAGACATGGAGATTTCCAGGGATAGTTGGTGAAACATATCACTTCAACGGGCTTACTCTGTAGATATTTTTGCAGTTATAACTGTGAAAAGGGCCACAACTCTGTTTCTCAAGCCATGCCCTGAGACTTTGAGTTTTTTGAAGTTCAACTTTTCACAGGGAAGCTGGGAACCAACCAATGAAGAAAGGGATTTAAACATACATTTTAAGCAAGATATTTGGATGTTAATCAAGAAATGTGGATGTGTTTACCAACAGCTGGCCTAGTTATGAGTCAACTTAACCATCTGCTTGGTTCAACATGACTTAAATGAGGTTCTCTTAGCTAGTTATAACTGTGAAGCGGGCTATAACTGTAGCAACCCTCACCTTGGGTATGTATATATATATAAATAGATATCCCGCTAATCAACCCAACAGTTAAGCTAGTTATAAGTATCTAGAAACCCTCATCTTACATGGAAATGTCCACATCTATGATAAAAGAAATCCCAAGAAACATTATCTCACAAGATTATCCCAATGAATTATCATGAATTATCCCAACCAATAGGTTTTTTTCCGCGAGGAACATTGGTTTGGCGTGCTGGTCCTGTTGGTCGGTTTCGTTTGCTTCGCCAGTGGCATCCTGGCATCATTATAGCGTGGCTGGTTCCATATGGTCACACAGCCCTCCAGAACCCCCCGAATGCATGGCAATATGTTCTAATATAATATATATATATATAACATATATATATATATGTGACAACAGTATGTATATGTTTATATATATATATTGCGTATGTATGTATATATATATATGTATATTGGTGCCATTCAAACATTAGCCACAGAACATGTGTTACTTTGGATTCACCTTTTTTTTGTGCAACAGAGGATGCTGAGAGAATATGTTGATTGTATCAGCCAAACAATGAATAACAAAGCTGAACTTTAGGGAGATTTAGGGAGCTTGATCACCCAGCAAGTATGCGGGGGTTAGTAAGATTAGTAAGCAAACACGGTTTTATCACACACTATATATCTATATGGAGAAATGACCCTAAACAAGGACGGGGACTTTTTCATCAACAAACCTGAGGAAGATCCCAAAAGCCTGGGGGAATACACCCCTCGATGCAGAGATGAGTGAGCAATGCAACAGTTGTGCCAACAAAAACATGTTGAGATCACACATAAAAAAGTGAAATATTGCCTCAGCAGTATTGTTTTGAATAACAAATATGACCAGTGACCAGTTGACTCTGATTGGTCAGGTACTGGTTCATAATATCTAATTAGTCACTATGGTTTTATCAACCCTTCCTTCCAAAACATTTATTGACCCTTAAATTTCTGGCATGATAGCGCCGTCTCATGCTGAGGTCTTGCGGCCATCGCCCGAATTGTCTCCAGATACTACTCGCAAGAGATTTCCACAATTCATGCAGACTTCTGGCTTGGTTGGTGCAGTTGGTGCAGTTGTTTCTGCCTACTTGCAATCACCATAAACCCAACAGCTGACCTAGTTATAGACCACAACAACAAACTGATTAAGTCCTTACCTTGCCAGTTTGGACGCACGGGGAATCTTTGAATAATTTCTCAGGGTCAGGGTCCCAGCAGATCCCGAATTTGGAAATTCTTTTTTTTTGGGCAAACCTCAGTTTTGACTTTCCATAACAAACCAGCACTGCCTGATCCAGTTATGTGTTTACCCCTAACATGCCACCGTTCGTTGAAACTATCGAAGAAATTGGTGAAATGGGTCAACATCTGTCGATTCGAAAAACACAAACAAATCAAACATCGTCAAGGACTTTAGGAAGCGTCAAGGACTTTAGGAAGCTCTCATCATTACCGGGCGAAATTGTTGTTTCATAGGGCCCCCATAATTAGACCTGCAACCTCCTACAAGGTGTGTTCTCCCAGTGATGTTTGTTGGTATAAAAAGCCCATGAATCAACTTAGCCATCTAGGGGGGGCATAAAACCCATAAACCCGAATATATATATATACACCATAGTAAGTGTCCTCCGATTGTATAGTTAACATATGTTAAAATACTGTATCATACTATTATAGTCCCATTGTTGTCCCAGCATTTTCCTAATACAGTATTCGTATATATATATATATACAACACATATAACATTATCCAACATATATCATATATTCCAACATATATATTATTTCCTGTTTTTCGAATATATATATATAATAATAATTATTATGATTACTATTTTTATCATTATTATTATATTATATATATGTATGTATTGTACATGTCCAGCATCCATCTACAAACGTCGCGATCAATTTCCCAGGAGAAGGCCTTGCGGAAGTTCTTGGGGGATCGCTCCATCTCCCCCAAAATGTCCCAACGCGTCCCTCGTTGCGCTCGTTGCGTTGGCGTTTCACGCGTTTCACGTGGCGGTTGCTGGGGGTGGGGGTACATTTATAGGTCCCTTAATATGGGATATATGGGATATATAATCCATATAATCCTTTATAATCCATATAATCCATATATATATATATATATCTGGTTGGTGGTTTCAATCATGAGTTTTATTTTCCGTTTCATATATGGGATGTCATCCTTCACATTGACGTTCATATTTTTGAAGATGGTTAAAACCACCAACCAGATATGGGATATATGGTCTACAGGGGAGTAATAGTGAAATAATCATGGAATAGTAATAAGCCCAAAATTTGTCAGTGATAACAGGTTAAGAAAACCACCTTTAATAGAAGTGGCAGTTGTCACTAACCAGTTGAAGGAGTTATTTCATCCCATGGCCATAACTGTTGGGGGCCATAAATGAAAAATAATATTTGGTTTGGTATGATTTAGTTATTACACGGTTTGACATGGAAATTGGCAATGTTGTTTCTTGTCAGGGATCTAGACATGAATACGTTTTCATGACTGCATTAAATCGCCAGATTGCACATGTTTGTTGATTACTGTAAGACTCTAAGACCTTGTTTTGAGAATAGGTAGATTGTCCATCAAAAAAATGAAATATGGTGTTGTTGCGGGTATACACCATAATTGAAGAACAACATAGAACAACCATTGCTGTAGCCAACCTTTTAAGTCACCCGTGCCATCTTCTGCATTGCACCAGGACACTATGTCATTTCGTTGCCACCTGATGGACATGGGAACCAAAACCATGAGCGCAGTCACACGAGTTTGCAAACTATGAAAGTGAATGATGAGCCTTCGGATCGAGGTACCGTCCGTGCTCTACAAGTCCTAGATTTAGTCAACAGCATCCGCGCGGAGGCAGCAGTTCTTGGAACCGTGACGGCCAGGAATTCGGACAACATCTTTTTGCAGCTCTAACAGCTGACCCCCGCACGAGATTTCCGAACACGACGGTAATTCCGCCGCATCCTGACGCATCCTTGGTCGGACCCGGCAAATCTGGACATCGACATCAATGACAAAGGGGGTGAGCAGTGCATTTTTCAATTGCTAAGGCTGGAGTCTCAAACATGTTTTTTTTCTCAACCAAAAGGATCCAAAAGGGATATTTAGGGATGATTGGTTAAGATGACGAGGATATGCTGGGGATGGACTAAAACCACCAAGCAGTAATCTTCGTCGACGCGGCTCTGGTTTCCGTTTCCACCTCAACATTGGATGGTCTTGCACTGTATTGAATTTGTAAAATATCTACATGGCAACCCCAAACAAATTCAGAGATGGTCAACCCTGGTACTTAAAACAATGTTCGCAGCGTCACTAGAAACTGGTTTCTATAATATGGGAATTTATTCCCACACAACCTTATCTATTCCCGGTCAGTATCGCTATTACCTAGAGTATGACCTGAAAAAGATATAGATTTACCTCCAACAACATGATTGATTCCGATGGGACCCCAAAGTTATGTTGGTTGGCTGCTAATAACTCCATCTAACTAGTTCGAGATATCATCAGACCATCAATCCTGGTTAAGTTGGTTACAAAAACACACCTACCTACTAAGTGGCTAAGTGGGGCCCCCTAGTAATGTTTGTTGGTTTAGATTCATTTCATTAACTAGTTCGTTACGGTTATAATATGATATATATATATATATATCAGTTATAAGTTGGACACTCCATTAACATCCATTAACACATAAGTTATCTGCACCGGGGCCCAGGTCTGGTCCTTCTTGCGCGGCCAAAGCCACTCGTTTTTCGAAGTGGACGTCGGGGATGTTGCTTAAAATGGACCATTTCGCCAAGCAAAACCACTGGTTTGATGTGGATATGTCATGAATAGTCATGATATGTCCAGCATGAAAACCATCCATGTCCAGACACTTTGACAATTTGATTAGTCATTAGTCGCACGTTAAACATCATATGTGTTTTTGTTTATTGATTTGAAATTGGAAGTGCAGTTGGGGTGAAATGTCTGGGATACATCGTGATGGCATCGTCATGGTTGTTGATCCCCAAAATGGTGAGTCAATTTACCCGGATGGTACCCCCTCTTGTTGATGATGTTTATAAACGGTTTAATTATCATTAGATGTCTATTGAAATTATGATATTTATGAGAAAATCTATGTCAAAAATCCCCCAGTCATGTGGTTTTGACGCAGCCCCGACGTCGTTTTTCAACCACCAACGGGACCTGGGTCAACCTCCGATGACCCTCCATGGACTCCATCCCAAAAGATGGTAAATGTACTATTCGTCGAGGTAAAACACCAATTTCTATGGGAAATACCTGAATCTTTGCCGTAAATAAATAGATATATAAAATATGATGATGATATATATATATATATATATGTATATATATGATTGGAATTCGAATTGGATATATACTATACCAGAACAACGGTTGTTCTGCACGGACCCATCCAGATTTGGCCATGGCTACAGTGTCAGCCATTTAAAATCTATCGATCTTGGCTTTGATCCTGGCACATGCCGGGATCAATCACAGCTACTCCGTGTTTAACAGCCTCCCCTTTGCAAGTTCTTCCAAAAAATCAATCACTACAAGGTGGTGCCCCCCCAGTGATGTTGGTTTATAAACCCATCCAACTATACATGTATCTACTATAAACCCAACAGTTAACCTGGCAAACCAACTTGGCTATGATGTATCATATATATATAATATCAACTATCAATCTCACATTTTTTCATCATTGTTCCTAGTTACATCATTTCAAAAGCCTACATGTTTACCCAAAATCTTTGCCACCTGAAGTAATGCCATGACATTCCAAAAACAACCAGACCCAGACTCAATGGGAATTCCAGGATCCTAAAATGGGGGTACGTTAGTACCATATTTTTGGCCTTATTTTGTGGGGATATTCCCTTACATAGGCCTTATATAGGCCTTATATATATGGTCCCTTAAATTTAGCCTAAAAAACAGGCCTTCTATATGAAATCGGTACCTCCAATAAATCCTTTCCTGTTGCATGGCCAGTGACAGACCTCCGTCCCAAAAAGCGTCGCTTGTTTTTTTCAGAACGCAATCGTCAACGGCTCTGCGAGCACGACGTGGAGTTGCTCAAGGACCTGCCGAAGGCCGTCGGACGTTCAGCGACGGCAGCGATGATATTGGGGAATATGGGGGTTACCCTCTGGTTATAGATGATTATACCATGATTATACCATGATTATAGCATGATTATACCATGATTATAGCATGATTAACCATTATTAGTCATTATTATCATATACCATCTGGTTATGACATTCACAGTTCGCCATGGAAAGATCCACCATGCTATTAAGAACGGTAAGCCATCTATTTCTATGGGCCATGTCCCATGGCGAACTGTGAAATAACCAGAGGGTACACGTTTTTTTCTAATGGGATATTTCATGGGGTTTACCCCAAAATGGATGGTTTATGATGCAAAGTCAATTTTTATCATGAGATTCCCTGATTACATGGGTATCACCATTTTGATGAACCATTATAATTACCCAGTATAACCTGGTTGTATCCCATTAGAGTGATAAGGATATGAATTAATCGTTAGGACGTTTTTTTCTGATGGGATATAATGTGGGTAAAACAATAAACCATTATCCAAATCACCATAAATAGGTGGTATAAACTATTCCCAAATGGGTGGTTTATTGTTTTGCCCACATTAGTGGGGTTTAATGGTTATTTATTATTTCATGAAGGTTTAAGGGGATAAAGCATGATAAAGCGAAATTTCTGGATAACCAACTCGAACATGGGCTGGTATGGTTTTCACAGGCATAGCGGGAGTCATAGGGATATTTACCGCTATTTTATGGGGTGTAATGGCTAGAACATGGGGATATAACGGGATATACTGGGATATGAACAAGCAACTTGATATGAATTTTGGTGTGCGTGTAAATATGGTATAACTTACCCAAACAATAGACCTTTCAATAAGGAAGATGATGATAAACCACTTGGAATGGCCTATTTTTAGACACCCATTTATAGAAGTCTACATACAGATCTTTACTACTCGTTTGCTTTTGATTCTTCATGTGCTTGTTTTTTAACGAACATGTTTAAGAAATAAGGTCAACAAGCGAAGACTCATCAATTGCAAGAACAAGCGGCTGGGGCTTTCTCATCAAAAGGTCACATTTGGGGTCGGGTGCTCATACAGCACATGGAGGATGAATGTAGATTTAAGAACAACCAAAATTTATGTGTGTTTTCATGATTTTTCAGGCTTATGTGACTTATGTGTGTTTTGATGGTTACGTCATGTTGCATCCCATTTCATACTGTGGATGGAAGAAATCCTGCAAACCTATAAATAATGGGATAAATCATTTATCAACTGGTGAATACTGGTGCCGGATTTCTTCCATCCACAGTATGATTCTATCCCAAGCTTTGAAACATTTAGAACTGCATACGTTTCGAAAAACTTGACAACTT
Organism: Cladocopium goreaui; assembly: GCA_947184155.2. Taxonomy (NCBI): domain Eukaryota; class Dinophyceae; order Suessiales; family Symbiodiniaceae; genus Cladocopium; species Cladocopium goreaui. The sequence goes on from CAMXCT020001857.1 coordinate 391,890, forward strand.
CGATGTATCCCCCAGTTTTTCACCCCAACAGTGAGTTGGTTGCCATGCGATGGAAGATTGACTTCAGCCCTGATAAAGCTTGGTATTCAGTTTGAGAATGCTTGCGATATATGGAAGAATAACGTATGAATGACACAGAATACTATATACTTAAAACTCTGTAATTACGATGTCTCCAAGTTTGGCATGTTGGTTTGATTTAGATACCTTTCAATAAGCCAGCCACCGTTTTTCGGGTGTGACTTCAGCCAAAATTTGCACCGTGCTGCCAGGTCTTACGTGTGGAACTGCGCAAGGCACTGTGCTGGGACATCATCACAATTACCAACAAAATGCTATTTGGTGACATTAAATTTGGTGACATACATACATATAGATATATATATATATATTATATTTAAATTCAAGAAATATATATGTCGATTTCGCACATCTTCGATCCCGTCCCTGCGGGTAGTGGCACCCATCCGGCAGGACATGTATGTGCCTTTGCTCCTCCATCATCCTCTTTTCCAAGGTGCCCGGATGAGCCATTGAGCCATTGTTGGTTTAGCCTAGATGGAACTAGATACACGTTGAAAAAAGGTATCTAAATGAAAAACATTATAGTATATGTATTAACTATATGGAACCATATATGTTATATTTATTGTTGTAGACATTGTGAGAATGATATGTCACCCTCTGGTAAACGTTTACATAGCTATGGAAAACCACCATGTTATATAGGTAAACCAATTATAAATCACATTTTCAATAGATATGTTAGTTTACCAGAGGGTACAGTGCACGACCTCGCCTTAACGACCGAGCACCCGATTTTGTTTGAAGGAGATCCATCTTCGAGGGTCGTAGATCAAAATGACCGCAACAACTGAGAGATGTTCTTAAGCTCATATTGTTACTGTTACCATTAGATCCTACTGTATTAGTCTATTCCTTTCATATTAGTATTTGTATACTAATACTTTTACTGTATTGTGGTTACAAACCTTTTATTACAATCAGAACAAGGTATTTGTATATCCGGCAACTGCATTATTACTGCTACTAATCATGCATACTACTCCCTAGTCGTCTAACGTGGCTTTGGAAAATCACCATTTTGTAACTCATTGAACTACACGAGTCATCTTCCTTAGCTATGTCAGAATACCGGAGGGTATCTTGACTTATCTGGAGTTATTTGTGATGAAATAATCATCTATGCACATATACATTGCAAACATACAGTAATATAAACATGAGTCCAATATTTATTTATGATACTGTTTACCCTCGGGTAATCAAACGTGGCTGGCTGTAAACTCACTCGGCAATAGTTCAGGGATTTCCCAGGTAGCCATGTTTGAGGACACCGGAGGGTATCCCATCAAGTATCCCTTTCAATATTATATTATTTATAGAACCATGGTTAATCCTTATTCACCCATTACAATCTCATTGTTATATTTGGCAAGAGACACATATTAATGGGATTATTGATTAACATTGACTATCTATGTACATATATAAGTTTAATTCAGTAACTATGAGTTGAACATATTTAGTCATGATTATTGTGTACCAGCCATTATGAATCAGTTTCAACCCATTGTGATGCGATGTGATGCGCTTAACTTATTATTATCCATTCATCAAACACATTAGTAACGTTCATGAAAACACATCTTATTTTTGTCCATTCACTATTATTAATATCAATTTATCAGCGTGTGTTTTGCTATGTTTTTGTTTGTTTCGAAACCCATTGATTGTATTTTAGCGAATGAATCCATTATTCGTAGCATTGTTTGTCCATTATGAAGATCCAGTCGTCTCAGTCGTCACGTATCATTAATAGTCGTCATTATAGATGAATATACTTTTATCATGTTTCATTTATCATTATCATTATCATAAATGTATATTTTATAATTTATCAGTTTTCATTTATCATTATTGTGATAATTCATATGAATCTATGATAAAAAAAAAATATCATTTATCATTATCAGGTATCATTAAATAATATACATTTATCAGTTATCATACTATCAATATATGAATAAACGTTATGTGAATATGCATTTATCATTTATCATTTATCATTTTAACATTTACCCTTATATAATTTATAGTTTATAATCCCATTCAAACCACCATTTTGTTGGTTAAACCCCATTAAACCACAATTTTCCTATGGTTTTCCTATGGTTTTCCTATGGTTTTCCTATGGTTTTCCTATGAAACTTCGTTCATTTTTCACAAAGACTGGCGGCCAGGGATGGAACTGGCGGATCCGCATGTCATCGCCAAGATTTGCGACCGAGGCTGGGAAATCAACTGTTCACAGGGGTCAACTGGCTGTCTGGAGAAGAAAACAAAATCTATATATCTATAGTATATTTATAGTATATCTATAGTATATCTATAGTATATATATATATATAGTATATACTTTAGATATACTATAGATATACTATAGATATACTATAGATATACTATAGATATATAGTATATACTTTATTTATATACTATATAGATACACTATATATAGTATATATATAGTATATATATAGTATATATATACACTATATATATAATGTAAATACAGTTGTCAATGTATCTCTATATGCTTATATAGAAACAATGATGATAATTAAGAGTTCATATAGTTGATAGTTAGTATAGGTAATGTACAGGTATCAACTAAATTAACTATCAATACATATAATACGTATCAACTGTATCAAAATATGTCAATGTATTTGTACCAAATACATTATATCCGGTTCATCATTTCATGAGGTTTGAACTGTCAATTAATTTACCAAATAGGCTGTGAATATGATATGCATGCTTACATATGGGTATCAACTATCAGTGATATAATCTACCAATAAGTAGGAACATTGTATTGTTGTTTCTTTCAATATACCAAATTACAGTTGATATCAAATAGTGGTTCTTATATTGAATCAATACACACTGTGGCCCTCCCAAACAAGAGGTAATTTGGTTAATACCCAGGCTAAGCACGTGCTTTTGGTAGATATATTGGGTCATAAATCAACAAACATAAGTGTGGGGGGCACATTGTACCATATAGAAATATGTGTGAGTTATCAGGGATATGAATATAATTATATATGTAGTATTGCTGTGTACCATGACCATAGTATATTACATGCATGCATCAACAAGAAAAAACACCTGGAAACACATACTTTTGTACCAACACATTCGTTTGCCATCAACAATATAAATATGAACCAACAAATGTGGGTATGGATTATGATGGGGCCTCAATAATGGATTGGGACACTTATCCATATTTTGTTGTTCAACAATGTTCATATACATATGTAAATACATTATTTGTTGTTGTGTCTCCTCATATTCGAGTGTTCTTGCCTGAATTTCCATCGCAGAGTGGTGGCTATAGGCACTTTGGCCTCGATTGTTCAGATAACTTACCGATCGTTGGGGTTTAATTTGGAGCCAGTTTCGTGATATTATTGTGATCCAGCATACCAGCAGAAATGGATGTCCCCAATGAAAGTAGCAGTACTTGTGAACCAACACAGTTGGAGATGATCATTTGCCAGCAAATGACATTGAGAACTGTTCAGTAAACGTGTCACATATGATGTCAGATGTTCCATGTCAGTTGGTGCGGATCACGTTTTTTTTCCGGGACTGAAACCACCCACCATTTGGGATGATGCCGCCATGCCACCCCGTTGAGGTTTGGATTTTCGCTCCGTCCCACCCTGGGAAGACGTCTTTGCGCGTGCAGAGAAAGCGAGCTACATGTGCCGTGCCGATAAGCGGCGGAGTTAGTATGAAAACATGTGGATTTACTCTCTGGTTATTTAACATAGCCATGGAAAATCCCTTATAAATGGAAATATTAATGGGAAAATCATCTATAAATTGGCCATTGTCCATGGCAATGTTAAATAACCAAAGGGTAACAGTCTGTAATAGGGATTTAACATTTGGCGTACAGTTTAGACATGATATGAACAAACATGGGGATTTTTCAGTATGCTATATAGTTATACCATAGTTGTACCGGAGGGTACCCAACATAAATAAATTACAGTTATGGCCCAACTAACAGTGGCTTTTATGGGGTTATTTCATGATATATATATATATATAATATATATACAATATATATATATATAATATATATAATATATATATAATATATATATATAAGCTCAGTTACAGTTATAGGAGTTGTAAGTCCATTTATAACTGTTAGTTGGACCATAACTGTAGGATGCCCTCTGGTAAACTGACAGTTTGCTATTAAAGCCATGGCCATAGAAATAGTTGATTTACCAATGAACCATGTTGATTTTCCATATGTAAACGTTTACCAGAGGGATTTTCATGGGATGTGGGGAATTTAACCATAAAATTATGGGCTGTTCGGCTGAAGTTGGTTGATATTTACTTTGCAACACTATGACCTTCACCTACCAAGGGATGTTTTTTCGGGATTTCTCTGGCAATTGTAGGCTTTAACGTGGTGTCAACTGTCAAACCTTTGGGGAGATGGTTCACGTGCGATGTCATCACAGCTGGTGCCCCGGTTCGGAATCGCTAAGTCATAAGCCAACAAACACAACTGGTGGTCACAACATTGTGTGTTGTTTCACTATTCAATGTGGGACCTCAAGCCGGGCTTTGGGGTTTCTGTTGGTAACTCCAATAACTCCTGGATTCATGCTATGCCTTGAGAGCTACTGAACCTGACATATTCATATTCACCTTGTTTATGGCATCCGTCACACCCTGTCAAGTTCTGCAGTTTGGAAGTAAGTGCTTTGAAAGAGGCTGCCCTTTATACCTTGCTTGAAGTGGGGTGTGCTTGAATCACTCACCACCTGTAAATTTCAAGGATTATCATCCCTTCCTTCGAAATGGAGTTTGTTTTTTCCATTTTGGGCATTTTTTTGTGGAGTTTGTTTCCCTGCTTCTTTGCTTTTCTGCTTTGCTTTTCTGCTCTTTTGCTTCTCTGTTTTTTGCTTCTTCGCTTCTCTGCTTCTCCACTGTTCTGCTTCTCTGCTTTTTGCTTTTCTACTGTTCTGCTTTTCCCTGCTTCTTTGCTTCTTCGCTTCTCGACCTAAACCAACCTAAAGCCAACCCTAAATAAACCTCAAAACAACCGCAAACCAACTTTTAAAAACACATGGGATATGATGGGATATTTCGTCATATATCCACTCAAAACATATATAATTACTTGTAATGGGACGGTTAAATCAGTTAACTCCACTGATATTTTCCACACTATTTCAATTTATGTCATATGATTTCCCCAAGTGAAGTGGGGGAAAATAAAAAAACATCCCATTCAACCACCGTTTCTCCACAGATTTCACTGTTCTCCCGAACCCTGTTCTCCCGAACCCTGGAATCCATGGCCATTTTTTTTTTAGATAGGGAGATCATCCCCAAATTGCCGAACTAGTCAGGTTAGTGAAATATGATGCTTTACCCAGATTTATGAAATGTATAATCCCATAGACATAATCAGTTACAACCATTCATCATTGATATTTCCGGCCAGTTATAAATTGGTTTAAAAAGTACCATGAACTATATTTATTTGCGTATCATCAACCATTGTGAACTTGGAGTTATTGGCACCAACTTAGTCATCTTCAATGGCTTGGTTTAAGGGAAGAATTACAGGAAAACCCATATATTTTGTGGGAAAATCTATGGTTTCCGGTTTCGATTTTCCCCAACAAAACCAATCCATTGGTATCTAGGGGCCCAACCGGTTCCAGGTATTACGTTATCAGCGGCTCGCTTCTGTACCACATCGTGCGGCCCCATCGCCGTTCCAACGCCGGCGTCGTCGAGGTCTTCAAGGGCGAGCCTCTGGGATTTTATGGGATTTCACCTTGAAATATGGGGGAAAATGGCAGAACATAAGGATTTAGGTATGAAACATAGGAGAAAAATGATGATTTCACGAAACATCGGGATTGATAGTTGATTTCTTTTTCATTTATAGCTAAGTTGGTTTCGTTCACTAGGTGAAGTCTATTGTGGTGAAATACCTATAATTACAGGTTGGGTGGGTGAATCAGAACCATCAAACTTAACTGATGAACACCACCTTATAGGCTCTGTATCTAATCAAAAAACCATGCCCAGCTACCCAATAGATCCCATTTGCCAACAAAAATGCTGGGAAGAAACATCCATGTTCTTGGAACCAAATTTGCTTTAACCGTTCCCAGCCTCTTGGTTCTATACTGCTGGTGTTATCTTTGATCTAGGCAAACTTCAACGCAGAACATGTGGTGATTCCCAGTTTCGATTTCAAACGGATCCTGGAAGAGTCCTTCAAAAAAAAACTGGCACTGGCGGTTGAAAGGTTTTCAATTGAGTTCTACAAGGTGGTGCCCCCCAAGTTATAAGTTGGTTTATAATCCCATTAACTATAGATATATCACCTATAAACCATAATTATTGGAGTTATAAACCAACTTAGCTATCTAGGGGGCACCACCTTGTATCATGTTATATCTCATGGCATCTCATGGCATTACACATGCTTTTTTTAACTTGATGCTTCCGAGCATCAAGATCTGCTTCCGGATTCGGAACTGGGGTACAATAAGAATTTCAGACCACACAATTGCCTATTGGCTATTGAGAAGGATCAAATTGTCCTCAATGTGCCAGAAGTTCTCTTTCAGTAGTTTCAACCAGTGCAATGGAAAACGGCATGGGTATTCCACACATTAGATGATCTAGAATCTTTTTTTTTTGCCTGAAACTGTAATGAAGTTATATATCCTATACATTTACTGCTTGTGAACTTTTCTCTGGTCTTCCAGAGTCCAACAAATCAAGGTAAATTGTAACTACCTCACGTCGCGACCTCACTGGAATGATGCTTAGTAAGGGTTCACCTGGGGTTGGGCCCGCTAAGGAAGATGGGATGCATTTCAGCTTAGTAAATCATTATACATGTTACCCAGATTAAATGGGCATAGAGTCTATCATAGAGGTAGTTCAATGTAGCTCAATGACATGAAACAACACCAAGGAAGAGATGATGGTTCCATTGAAAGATTTACAAAACCCGTAATCCCAATGCTTACTGGTAAAAATATGAATCACGAGGTAAACAGGTCCTAAAGCAACTTAAGTATTATAGGTTTAAAAGCACATATTGAAATTCCTTGTTTTTGTTGCTTAAGTCATCAGTTTTGGGAGATAATATAGAACCACATGTTTACTTAATCGTCAAATCCAAACGGTTCCACATAAGCACCCATGAGGGTGTCATCCCTGAGTCATCCCCATGTTGGGTAAGTCATCCTGATGCGAAAAAATCATCAACAGAGTCCATGAAAAAAATCCATGTACCCTTTGGTAAACTGACATAACTATGGAAACTCACCATTTTTAATGGGTCAATCCACTATTTCTATGGCAATGTTCAATAGCTTTTTGTATGTTTACCAGAGGGTAAATCCCATTAAAACCACCATTTTGCTGGTTAAACCCCATTAAACCACCATTTTTCTTGGCCAAGTGCATTGAAGTCTTCCATTTTTTGGTCGATCGGCCGGGTCTCTTAGGTGGGTGGGCGAAGGCGGACTTTGGTTTGCCGCCTGGCTGTGTATATACCTGGGACCTACAAAGTGGGCCCCAGATAGCTAAGTTGATTTATAATGATTTTTATATATCCCATGAATACTAAAATTTGAAGAAGCACCATCAATCATGTAGTTGTTGGATTTACAAACCAACTTAGCTATCTATAGGGGCCCCCACTTTGTAGCCTCCGAAGTATGCATAAAACAGCTATACAAATGGAAAAAAACATCATGTTCACACCATTTATAGCAATTTATCATCATGTATCGCCATTAGAATGAGGCCCTTTAAACCTCATCAAAACGTATCAAAACATCGTTTGGTACCTTTTTTTCTGGAAAACTCCTTTGCAAACCAACTCATGACCCCTATAGTTGAAGGATCATCCTTAGCAGTCCTCGCAACTGCTTGGTGTTTCTGGGATTCAGCCAGTTACGAGGACGGGATGATCATCCAGGTAGAGAGTGGTCTTTTCTTCATTTGACCAAGGTGGATCTCACGACCTTATTTCGGAAGCGTTGTATACATGACATATCTGGTTGGTGGTTTGGAACATGCATGTTATTTTTCCATATATTGGCAAGAATCATCCCAACTGACTAATATTTTTCAGAGGTGTTGAAACCACCAACCAGATATGTATTTGCCGTAGTTGGATGTAGTTGGTGTATACCAACTAGTTGCGGTGGAAGCCATTCTATGGCTTTGTGGAAACCTGACATCTATCGATTGGGCGACGAAGCTGGCGCACAACTTGGGGGCCCCCCACCGCCACATGAGGATTGAGTGATCCACTGTACATGCTAAAGATTTGTTCTTTCCGGGTATCAATTGAGTTTTGGAGAGAGGAGTCTTGGCCTGTCGTTGTGAAAGATAGCAACGCTCCAAGTCGTAGATCACTGACTTGTTGGTCAATTGTATTCCGAATCATACAGTTATAATCCCATTTAGAACCAGTTATAACTAATAAATGGCCATAACTGTAGTCCAATCCTTCAACAAGGCACCAATGAACAGATCCATTGAGCCATGGTTTCTGGCTGCTTTTGTGCGAAGGATTTTGGTTCTCACGAAAGAATGTTCTGAATCTGGAGAGGGTGAGGTTCTGAATGTTATGCCATGGTCATACCTTGTGATGTCATGTACATGTGACGGATGTTGAGAATGCGATTTTATGTTTCAGGGAAAACCTACATGGTTCTTACTTCTTACATGGTTTTTACCATTAAAGCAAGGGATTTCCTGTACATTTTTCCTTCAACCAATCCAATGTAAGCATTTGGTGAATCCGAGAGTACCGAGACTACTCAGCTTGCAGGAACAGTCACTGTTCTCCCTCACTGGCATGGTTAGGATTCGGGGAATCATCGCAGGAATGGGCCTTATTTCAGGTTATGTAGTGAAATATAGTAATTTACCCAGATTATATGCATATCATTGCATATCTATGTATGATTATATGTACGATTGCAAAAAGCATATAAAAGCTGAAATAGATAGATTAACCCAAAAAGGTTGATGGTAGATTTACCCAGAATAGTTCCAGAAGAGTTCGATAGAGATAGATCTACCATCAACCCTAGAATTCACCTGAACCTCCGAACTTCGCCTTAGCGATTTGGGGGGTGAACGTATGTGGCTCGATGTTGGAAATCTGACCGGGACCGTCCAAGTTTGGAAAGAAATGCTAGTGCTTTGTTTTGAACATCGCAAAAAAGCAAATGTAGGTGGAATGAGGGAATGATCATTCCCTTACTTGTTATTGATGATTATTGATAGTTTAAGTGGAAATGGACTCATTTTCTTACTTGTACTAAACGTAGGGAATTTTCGGGAATCCACTGGCTAACTATCAATAATCATCCCAGCAACCCCCAGCAACCCCCAGCAACCCCCAGCGACCCCCAGCGACCCAACCATTCCCTACTAAGCACCAGTAAGGGAAAAATGGCGTTTAGATTGTTTAGTGTTTCTCCTTGTTTTTTGTGTCTAAGCAATTTGTGTGTCTGCTTCAAGGGTCAATGTCGCTTTGTCTAAGGAGAATTGGGTTCACTTTGGTTGGCTGCGAGCCAAGACAGCGTGTCACTCGCCAGACCAAAACAGTAGCATGGTGGGGTACTTCCATCCAGCAATGATAGGATAGACTGACTGCATCCATGAAAACTGGGAAGTTTTTTCGGGTTTGACTGAAAGCTGGGGGGGTTATATATAAATGGACCAAATTATGAACCCCAATTGATAGGGCAATGATCTAGGATTTTTCGGGTGAATAGATCTGCATACAGTTGGGTGAAAATGGTGAAGCTGGACACCGTAAGGTGAGGCGCCCCAGTTCTGTTGGTTCAGAGCCCATGAAGATTAGAAACCGTCATAGCCACCAGGCCTCACCTTGTATGGCTTTAACTGAAGATGGTGGTGCATTTACTGCCAATGTTGGGGGCAATTTTGTTTGCTGGGATTTTTTTTTCTCGAAGCCATTTTTGAGTTGAGACATCTCCTATTTTCAGACAAAGCCGATATGTTACCCTCTGGTTATTTAACATAGCCATGGAAAATGGCCCATTTATAGATGGTTTACCTATGAAAAATGGTGATTTTCCATGGCTATGTTGAATAACCAGAATTCATCACATATATGCAATTCATCACATATATAAGCCGATATGTCAATTAATATGGAACCAGTTCAGAAGTGGGGAAACAAAGCGTTGTTTGTTTGGGGTTTGAACATGGATCAATCCCCCTGTCCAGATCAGCGTTTACATGTCCCCATTACCCCATTTATTAAGAGTACCCCTGTTGGCGGATTCAAGTACCAAGTATAGTGGTGTTATGGATTGTGAACTATCAAACATATTAAGCTTATACTATCTTATACTATCTTATACTACCCGACTTTTCAATCAAAACGGGATCGGGGAAACCGTTAATATACCGTATGTGTATATATATATACATATCTAATGGCTCAAGCGGGGTGTGTAAGGCGATTTATGATCAATTCCTATAAATTCTGCTGACATAATTTTGAAGAATTGTGCGCAGCAAATTCCATCCCATCGAGAGGCTCCACGTATGGTAATATGATGTAATATGTACTTACTCTTGGGTGATTTTGTTGTATTTTTGCTGATAGATATTGCATACATGGAGCTGTTGATGTTCATAAATGTTCATTTTGGGATAATGTCAACCCCCGATTAATAAACCCCAAACGGCTGTTTAATTGGGGGGGTGCCATTTCAGTAGCCACAAAAATCACTATTTGGGGGAACCACCACATTATTCAACCAGGGTTTCTTGATCCAGGGTTGACATTAAATGTTGATTTTGGGGTAAATGTTGCAATTTCCACTATGAAGAAACATGTCCAAAATGTACTGTACATCAACCCATCATGTGATACAGTAAATAGATGTTGATTGAAGTGTTCATCTGGTTGATGGCTTGGAACCTTTTTTTATGTTTCCATTCAGTTGGGAATTTCATAATGCCAACTGCCCAACTGACTTTCATATTTTTCAGAGGGGTAGGTATACCACCAACCAGTTAAAGTTCAATGGATTGGTTTAAGTGAAAATTTACAGGAAACGCCCTTATTTAATGGGAAAATCGGCGGTTTCCGGTTTCGATTTGCCCCAACAAAGCCAATCCATTGAAAAGTGTTCAGTGTTGTTGATGGACATATTTATTTCCACTTTCTCCCGGCTGGAACCTGGTAAGATCCTCTGGGGGATCCCCAGGTGAGCTGCTACTGGTGCGGATCGATGTCTTCAAAGCAGTGGCCATGAAATCACCGAGCCCATACCTAGGATTGATATGGGATGACAAGGTCAATGGAAAGCTGGAGAATAGTTCCAAATGGATCAAAATTTGCTATATATATATAATATATATATATATATTTATATATATATATTATACATATATATTTATTATACATATATATAAATACATTATATAAATTATACATATCTATATATATATATATATGTATTACATGCATACACATATATATATATATAAATGATGCAAGGCAGCCTGCTGTCTCTGCTGTTGCAGTGCGCGCCTTTTGTCTTTTGGGCTCGGACCTGTTGTCACTCCAGGCTCAAGGCCTGTTGAACCAGAATGCCATGTTGGCATGACCAAATGTACAGTTGCATAACTGTTGTACACGCTAGGGCCAGGGTGTGTTGTACTTAACACGACCCCTCAGCTTGTTGAACCCTCTGTTCATCACGGTGATACAAATCTACTAATCACATGTTAAACTGAACTGCATTAAGTTGTTATAAGACTTGTTGCATAGATGTTGCAAATCACCTCTGTACAAACTGATGGCATATAGTTTTACATCTTTCGTTAGCCACAGATGTTGGTGACTGCAAATCTTGCCTCTGTTTACTTAAAGCTGTTTTGTACTCTCAGGTGTTGAAGTCCATGTTGCTCCTATCTGCTCTGTTGGTTTGGTACCTGTTGGCACCAGGGTGTTGTCTGAGCTCCACCCTCGACTGTTGATCTAGGTGTCAGTCTCACCTGTTCCATGAATTGCCCCAGCCAACGGCGTTGGCTGCATCTTCATCATCATGCATGTTGACATCCCCGTGTTCAGACTGCATCAATTCAGCAATGAATGGTTCAACACTATGCAACATTGCCCATTCTTCCTCATCCACCAGCAAGAGGCGTACTTTGTCTTGTTCCATGATGTTCACCAAAACTGGAAAAATCCTGCACCTTCAAATGATGCGATTTTAATTAAATTTAATTAAAAAATGCTCGATTTGGCCATCAGAAGGCTACCCCCCTTGAGCGGCGTCCCCCAACTCCAAAAGGACGCCCCATGTTGTGCTCCACCCCACAAGCCCGATGAGTTTGGATATGCGTTTCTCGACTCAATCAATTAAGCAATGAATTACACAACTTTATAGTCAACTGTGCTGATATCTCTGGCCACCTCCATCATGTTTTTCCAATGTGGACTTCTGTTGGCGCTACTATACTCTGCTAATATACTGCTAATGTTGGCTACTACTACTAACATACTACTACCATTTTGTACTGCTGCTGCTAGTGGCGGCACTACTACGCTGGACTGCTCTTTTCCTCTTTGGCACACTAATGCTATCGAACTATAATCTACCATTGGCTCATAAACTGTTGAACTACTAATTACTACTAATGTACAAATTGCTCAAAGTACTACCTTTCTTGTACTACACTGCTCCTTGCTCCCTGTGTACTATAAGGTACTTGACATTCCTAACGTCACTACAACTGGATTACAAACTCGAGTTAATTTGTAGAAGGCACCCTCTATTCGACCAAGCGCTGTTATTTCAGTAGGTCATGTTGACTATTGCCAACACACTGGTTGAGAACTTTTCATGGGTTGGCTCAACGACGGGGAGAGGTGGCCCTCTTCATTGCAAGAGCCTGCAAAGCCGATCGAGCTGCGTCAACAAAAGCACACTGATGCAGAGGTTTTTTGTGGGTTGTCATACATGTTGGGAACATGTTGCTACTTTATTGAATAGTGTGCTTCACAAGGTGTAGCCACCGATTCCATCATACTGGATTCAGAGGTTTTTTGTGGGTTGATGGCATGTTGGGAAGATGTTGCTGCTTTGTTGCTGAGCATGTGCTTTGCACGTCGAACCGCGCGTGTGCCAACACATGGTGCAGAGGTTTTTTGTTCGTTGATGATGTTAAAAGTTGACTTGGGTCGTTGCCCAGCCTTTCTGAGTGGAGGTACTACCATGGGCGGGGAGGGTGGTTGATTTCCGCAGTTTGTTGGGGGTGTTGATTGGGATTTCCTGCGGGTTTGTGTTGGGGGTTGTGCTGGATTGATATGTGTTTTTGATTGTGTTTTGCCCCTTCTGGGATCCAAGTGTTTTATATGCCTTTTTTGCCATTTAGGGAAGCCCCCTGGCATAGTGCTTTGAACGGCTTTGTGCCGTGTGGGATGGTTCGATTCCCGGAGATGCGTTTGCCTGTGGGGGTGGCACACAGCGTTTAGATTCCTGCTGGGTGCGTCTTGTTGCCGGGGGTGGCTGCCAGCTGGCTTGTTGCTTGTTGTTGCTTGTCGCGGCTGCCGAAGTGTTTCTTGATGTTGCTACCTTTGCCGCTTCTGCCATTGACTCAATTTGTTGCGGTCCTGTCCATTCATTGCCCAGTGTCTCGAGCAACCGAAGTGTTGTGTTGCGGCACCTGGTTTCAGAGGAACCTTGTGTGTTGGCTTCCATGTTGGGAAGAGGCAAGGATCTTGCTTCAAGAGCTCGCTTCTTAGTCTGGTCAAGTAATGCCAAATTGTAGTTGCAGATGTTTTTCTGGGTTGGCTATCATGTTGGGAAAGCTTGTCTCTTTCTTGCAATGCTGTGCTTTGTTGTGTCACCCGCGCTATTGAAAACACACTGGTTTGCTTGGTTGTGTTGGGTTCCTCAAATTTGTACCCAGGTGGCCTCTTTTTTGCTGACCTGTGCTCAGTTGTGGCCAACCCATGTATTGCCAAACACATGGTGTTCAGAGGTTTGGCCCTGGTGATGAGACAAGCTGTTGATTTTGTGTTGCAATGCCTTGGTGTGCTGGATGACCATTGATCCTTGAGAAAAGATGAGAAACCGTTGATAACCTTGATTCCATGAAAAAGATGAGAAAACCTATTGATGACATCAGTTCGCTGTGAAAATGGAGACAAACCAGCGAGATTGTGGATTCCTATGTTGTGGATGGTGGTGCCCATGCTAAACCATGGATTCCTATTGAAGTATGGAAAACCCATGATAAACCATCAGGTTATCATAGAAAAGTGAGAAAACCCTGGTAAACCAGAGATTCCATGAGAAAAGATGGCCAAACATTGGTTACGGCAGATTCCTATAGAAAACTGAGTTCTTTCCTGTAAACCATCAGATTCCCTGAGAAAGATGAGTCCTTTTGATAAGAATCAGATTTGGCATGAAAAGATGACAAAACCTAGGAAAAGACAGATCCTATATGACCAATGCAAAACCTATATAATTATACAGTTCTATGGAAAAGAAACCCCCCCTATGTATAAACCATCTATTCAATGAGGAAAGATGAGAAAACCATGATAAACCATCTATTCAATGAGTAAAGTGAGATCCCTAAACGAAACCATAGATTCCTATGGAAAAGATGGAAAACCTAATGATAAACCATCAGATTCCTATGGAAAAGATGAGAAAAACTATGATAAACCATCAGATTCCTATAAGAAAAGATGAGAAAACTATGATAAACCATCAGATTCCTATGAGAAAAGATAAGAAAACCTATGATAAACCATCAGATTCCTATGAGAAAAGATGAGAAAACCTATGATAAACCATCAGATTCCTATGAGAAAAGATGAGAAAACCTATGATAAACCATCAGATTCCTATGAGAAAAGATGAGAAAACCTATGATAAACCATCAGATTCCTATGAGAAAAGATGAGAAAACCTATGATAAACCATCAGATTCCTATGAGAAAAGATGAGAAAACCTATGATAAACCATCAGATTCCTATGAGAAAAAATGAGAAAACCTATGATAAACCATCAGATTCCTATGAGAAAAGATGAGAAAACCTATGATAAACCATCAGATTCCTATGAGAAAAGATGAGAAAACCTATGATAAACCATCAGATTCCTATGAGAAAAGATGAGAAAACCTATGATAAACCATCAGATTCCTATGAGAAAAGATGAGAAAACCTATGATAAACCATCAGATTCCTATGAGAAAAGATGAGAAAACCTATGATAAACAATCAGATTCCTATGAGAAAAGATGAGAAAACCTATGATAAACCATCAGATTCCTATGAGAAAAGATGAGAAAACCTATGATAAACCATCAGATTCCTATGAGAAAAGATGAGAAACCTATGATAAACCATCAGATTCCTATGAGAAAAGATGAGAAAACCTTTGGTTAACCATCAGATTCCTATGAGAAAAGATGAGAAAACCTATGATAAACCATCAGATTCCTATGAGAAAAGATGAGAAAACCTATGATAAACCATCAGATTCCTATGAGAAAAGATGAGAAACCTATGATAAACCATCAGATTCCTATGAGAAAAGATGAGAAAACCTATGAACCATCAGATTCCTATGAGAAAAGATGAGAAAACCTATGATAAACCATCAGATTCCTATGAGAAAAGATGAGAAAACCTATGATAAACCATCAGATTTCTATGAGAAAAGGTAAGAAAACCTATGATAAACCATCAGATTCCTATGAGAAACCCATAGGGATCTGATGGTTTACCATAGGTTTTCTTACCTTTTCTCATAGGAATCTGATGGTTTATCATTAATTTTCTAATGTTTCCCCATAGGAATTTGATTGTTTACCATAGGTTTTCCAATCTTTTCCCATAGGAATCTTATAATAATCGTTTATGGATGAATGAATGGTCACATTATTTGGGGGGTTCGGTTTTTGGACCTCCTCACTGGACCTTGTTGACCTAGTTGACCTATAGGGGGGGGGGGGTTTATTAATCCGGTGTCGACATTACATATGAATAGAAATATGGTTTTGTGTAGTGGATTGTTGGGACCTCTAAGTGCCTCTAACTTGAAGAACAAAATGAATTAGAAAAACATCACGCATCTGTGGTGCTCCATCTTACAACATATTCACACGCCTGCTTTTTGATTCAACAACGCAAGCCCGCCCGGTAACGCCTGCAGATCAGGGTCTAGCAACCACTTCTGTATCATGAACTTAGCCTCAGTCTGTGCCGCAATTCGATCGGAATTTGCTGCAATCATTCAACAAAGACATGCCATAAGCCAATAATTCGGCATATCTGATCGGGAAGTAACTAACCTGCATGCTTCTGCTGGGTATGGTGTGGCTGATGTAGACTGCAATGTCATTCCCTTTAGCTCCTTATCAGGAGCTTGGCAACAGTCTCTGCTTTATGAACTGAACAATTGGGTTTGTCCAAAAAAGGGGGTGGTATAACGGTATACCCCAATCTATCCAATATCTTGTGAACCCTGTTAACCTTCAGGGAGTTAGTTCCAAGTGGTTTGACCCCTCTTACCTTCTTGGAAACCAGCACTGGAGTTTTCACTCTCATTTTTTTAAGAAGAAACCACTCAAAGAACCATACAAACTTCACTATGCCCATCTCAAACATATCAGTTATCAATCAATTTTATATCTATTGTGATCATCCCAGGTCATGGAATATGATCATTTCGTTGCCAAGGCACCATCACTTCGGGATCGGAGGCCCAAGGTTGTCCACTCTGATGGCTCTCGGTCACCTGGGAAGAATGGGAGGCCGTGTGAATTTGGGACACTGCTTCGGGTGTTCCGTGTACAAAATTGTGGATGATTTGTGGATGCAACCCGGAATCAGTAAATCCAACAACATCATACCTCACCAATCGTTCTTCCATATTCTTCCCACATGGTTCGATCAATCAAACGCTTTCAAATGCGATCCATCACCCCACAAAACTATGATACGCAAGCCAAAAATCACAGGGATGCGTGCTTACTGCTGTGCTGAGCCACCTGGACTGCAGTCATGGGCCATGGGCCGAGTAACCAAAACTGACACTGAGTGTACGAAAATGTAGCAAGTCATACTGTAATATTGGACAGTTAAGAAAACCAATCATACCTCTCCACATTTGTATGGTTGAATAAAACCAGACGTTTAACCGTTTGAATGATGAAGAACGCGTAGCAAATTAGGTACAAGTACATTTGGAGGTTTACCCTATGACAGGTAATTGTATGAACCACATCTAGTGATGAGAAGCTCGAGTGGACCGGTTCTGATCGCTCAAACCGCTCCAGGCGCTCCAGTAACAAATCTTCTGCCAAACAAGTGGCTCCTTCCCAGGTCTCTGCAAATCCATACCTGCCAGCTGACACATTTTCATGGAACGAATTGGCATGAACATGACATGCTCTTTGATCACTCAACTCACTCACTCTGTGAAGAAAGGACAACGTAGCCAAACACACAACCACCCACACATGCTGCAATGATTCTAGGCAAAACATCCCAGTTCCAAAACAGTTTCGCTCCACCTAACTTTGTTCCATGATGTCTTATGGTTCATGCGCTTATGATTTCGTCGCTGCACAAAAACAGATTCCCTGCCTGCTGACCAGCGGGCACCTTCAGAAGGTACACTTGCACGGAAGTCTGATAGTTTGACTCTTTTGCGAATGATGTAGTGTAACTTACAACATCCATTCACAGGTGACACCACTCAATGAAGATCAATTATGTTCTTTTGCTCCAATGGCACCAGCATGAGTTGGTCACAATCAAAAGACTCCGGTTTATAAAGTCAGAGGTTCTGAAACAACAGCATTTTTTTTGTAGGCAAATCCAATGGTTGCTCTCTAGCTGCTCACAGGCCCATTTCAAGACTGCAGCCAGTGTGCATGTACTTGAGCAAGACATCTCTTCTAGCTGCCTGAAATTACGGGAGTCGCCAAAGGGACATTGGTCGTACAGCTGATTTGTATTCCGCAAGAGGTGTCCAGTTTCATGGTCATTTGCAGCTAGGGTCCCCATTTCAGAAGTAAATAGTAAAACCATGAAAAACATTGTAAAACCAAGTGCTATAACATGTCGTAGACCAAACAAACACATCTTTGGGGAATGAAGGTAGGATGCAAACTGCACCTTGAGTGGCCAACTGAGAAACTTGTGCAGGTAGCCGGTAACAGGGCAAAATGACTGGCTGAGGGTCAACAATACCGGAACCACAATTCGATTGTCACAATCAAAATTGTTGGAATAGCTGACATACCATGACGCCCAAGTCAGTGGCTTGAGTGTTCTGTGATTGACCCAAGAGAGGAGGACAACACAAGGGCACTAACAAACTCACCATGTTCAAGCTATTTGGCCATGTTGAAGACCATCACCATTCAAAGCCATGCCGGAGATCAGCGCCTGCTTCTTGGAAAAGCCAATGGCACCACTCCACGCGGCAGCCAATTCCTCTTGAAATGAAGCCTGAGAGAATCCAAGTGTGTAAGGAACAAAGAAATGGAGTGGTGAAGTTCTGCTGAACCCCCTGGTTGTGGCGAAATTAATATTTAGAAAAAGAACATGCACCATAATATGAGCATAAGGTTATTGATGTTATTGTCTAAGAGTAAACATGCTTTGATGCTGCAATTGATGCAAACACGTAAAAGGTGGTACAAAACTGGTTTGGAAACAATGCAACAGAAATCGACAAATGCCAACAAGAGTCTGGGGAAACAACTGACCGCTGCAGTATGGTTAGCAATGCAACAGGCCCAAATTCGCACAACCTAGCACAATAAGATACAAAAAGTCCCTTCCAAGGGACACTGGAGTACTCGAGCAAGGACTGGCAGGAGCAATGAGGTCAGGATTAGGCGATTTGGCCAGCTTGAGAGGAAACCCATTACAACTGCATAGGTCAAGGATAAACTGGAGTTCGAAGAAAGAGACATCCAGTGGCAAGCTTGAACTTAAGAATATAAGCTGTCACCTTTCATGGGACAACTAGTCTAATTCAAACCACCAATTCATACAGTGAGCTGCTTATTTTGGAAAGTGAAGGGAGTGCATCGTCAATCACAACGATTTTGGAGAAGTGCAACGGCTGGGGATAAGAAGAAACACCTGGCATTCCCATCATTCCAATCCTCGTCCATAAGCTTCAGAAGCAAATCTTTGGTCATTCGATCCTTCCCCATCTGCTCGGATTAAAGACCACACATGGAGAATGTGCATCCAGAATCTGAACTGTTTCTAGTTCCTGGAGTAGAGAAAACTGCAAGACCTTGTTGAAGCTTTGGCAAATACACGCTTACACGCATGTTATACTGCGTCTGAATGGGCGTGTCTACAAAATGGCGACCCTCAAGATCTACCTAACATTACCTAACTGCGTCATTCTTTCCAGCGAAAGCAAAGATTGAAGTGCTCAGTTATGCAAACAAATCATGAATCCAAATAGACTATAGTGTACATCGGCCGTGTCAATTTAGGTGCCAGCGCTTGCGTTCGCATAACTTATGTGACGCCTGAAAAGCTTCAGACTTGAGCATAAATTCCAGAAACGGCCAAGACTGGGGAAATCATCCTCGATACTCCTGAGAAATGTGTAAGTTTAGAGTTTACTGTAGAGCGTCTGTCACAAGCTTAATTTGTAACCATGTGACCCAAGATGATGCCGCCCTTGCTGTCCCTTTCCATCGCAGTTCCGACTGGAAATACATCAAGAAGAATCAATCTGACAACATGCATGACATCAACTACTTCACCACAAACACCGTCAGTGAAAAACATTCTGAGGAGTTACAGACTGACCAACCTTTTTCCATCTTTATCCCACTTTTGTTGCGGGCACGCAATGATGATGCAGAAATCCTGGACACCTGGACCCTGACGGGCTCTCACACTAGCTCTCACTGCTCGCATTTTAACTATTGGAAGCCCTTCTCACAAAGGGTTTCAATCGCAGCCAGCAAATGGCCTCTATCTGCAGAGCCCGAAACTGCTGGAGAGAAATGATGCCATTCACATCATATATCATCAAACACAAAATCCATCAAAATCCCTAAATCTAATCTACAGATATCTACAGTATCCACATCCACATTTTTGGTTTACACATGTTTCCACATCAATGCAGTATATTTTTCCAGATATCCAGAATCCAGAATGCATGTTTACGGACTTGTCCGAAACATAATTGCACCTACATCAAACAAATCTGAGCTAGCGCGAGAGCATGCACTTGCAGCGGTGGCAGCGTCGGTGGTGCGCAGTGAAGCAACACCAAAAGCACCTGGAAGGGACAAGAAAACATCCACACCAATGAAGAAGTTGCTTTGCTTTGCTACTGTACAATCTGCTGTTCTTTTTTGAAACAAATTCGGACTCATTCTAACTATATAATTAATCTTTAGGTATTAAACACTTCTGGGCCTGACAAAGAAGCCGTAAAAAACAAGAAATGTAATCTATAAATATCATCAAGTATCAAGTATCCATAATCTGTGGTCCAGGTGGTCCTGTCTGAGAAGTCTGAAGTGGTATTCGTCAACCACAAACACTTGACATGGGTGCCACGAAACCATCCCCAAGCATTCCCAAACCTAGACTATTGGTTTCCAAACAAGAGCTCTTCATCTTCTCACCTTGTTCAGGATCAGCTGCACCATGACGCCACAAGGGTCATCCTGGTGCCCTTGGGTCCATGAATCAAATGCACCACATGGCTGAAACTACGTGGGCTGAGGCTTCGCTTCACCCCTCTTTGAAAGCAGGATCTATGACTGCGGGTATGTCTGAGTCAAAATACCTCCGTAAACTGATTTGTTTGAGTCATCAAACCATCCTGAATTTGGAATATCTCCCCCAAAAAAATACCGGTTCACCCCTGGCATAATGACTTGTTGCAGGTCCAGGCCTATGCTGGCAGCTGCTGCAGCAAAAAGTCTTGGCCAAAAACTTTTGGGACCTGCCACTCAAAACTAATGATAGCCAAAGAGAGCTGCCAATAATCACTGGGTAATAGTTCGCGATCATTAGTTTTTTTAATAACATGTTATAACTTACTATACTTACTAACCCTGCCTCCCAATGGAATTATCATTGTAGCACCACAAGTATTTGGGATGTTGTCTGGGAATCTCGAACCACCTCTCTTTCATGAGGCTGCCAGGATTCAAGACCAGCAAACCAACCACGACTCCGCTGTGTATGCGTCACACGGTTAAAACATGTTATAAAACAATCATGACCCACCAGCCCACAAGGTTTAGTTCCATTGAATGATGTGTGTAAAACATGTTTAACCAATTTAGCCTTTAGCCATTACTAGTACTATCCATTACTCGTATTACGAATAAACAAACAAACAGACAGACAGACAAACAAACAAACAAAGTGATTGGCCGCCATGTTGATTCATTGTCTTTGATACCAAAAATGGGAAGGTCAGAGGACAGCCTGACAAAAGAGACAAAGGAATGTTTCACTGAAAATCGAATATCCTAGACCCACAGGTGGCAGGGGTTTTGGACGCTGTTTGACGTTTTTGGGTGTGTTCGAAGTCCTTACTTGAGCCACAAACTGAGCATCGAAGTCTTGTACATGGCTATTATCGCTGCTTTGGAGCATATATGCTCCAAAGCAGCGATAGTATAGAAGAACCACAGAATCTACAGAATCGCTGTTCAGAATGCTGCCCGACATCTAACCGCACCCCACTGCCGAAGCAGTGGCGCTGCGACCAGGCCTGGAACGTTCCTCCTGTCGATGCAGTGGATGGGATGACTGGTGGATACGAAGGTCTTGGGATTCCCCCTGAATGTTGGGATCCATAGTTGGGGCTTTTGAATCTTGGCAATCATACCGAATCGTACCTCAACGTATCCTCAAAGATCTTCTAAATGATCGATGAATCATGTTTGCTTGGTTCATCTCGGTTCAACGTATGATCCATGTTTCCCAATTCAATCTTCAGGAGGTGATAATACGGCATGACAAGGTTGTAGCACCACCCCGTTGCTTTACTTTGGTCCAGAAATCGTCCCACAAATGTCTCCTCCGACTTTGTCTTCAACAGCTGTGTGCTGCAATTCAGTAGACCTGCCAACTGGACTTGGCAAATTTGAATGAAAGCCATCGGCAAGGCGGGAATCAGCTCGGTGATTGATACCATCAAGGCGGTGTGGCAACTGATCAAGTTCAAACTTCCTGGATGTGATGATAAATCGAGGGTATAGCAGTGGCTGTTTCAGTAGACGATTGTGGGCTGCAAGCTGCTTGGTGGTTTGAACTCATCCAAACAAAAATCCGTCCAGTTGGGTTACTATCAACCCAGTCATAGGGATGGAAACGATCCCATTTCTGTTGGGAAGACACCCTCCTTGTTCCTTGGATGATCTTATTGAAAGCACCAAAGAGTTGCCACATCATGAAGCATGATGGTTTATTTATTCCTACTTTTGTTCTTGAAGAAACAAATGATCTAAAATTAAAAATGTCATAAAATATCCTCACTACTTAGTGACTCAATGAATTAACTCGTCTTCCCAAGCCTACCAATAAGATCCAATAAGAACACTCGTTCATTGCTGGCCAAGCCTGGCGCAGGTGGTGCGCTCGCTTCCCTGACCAGGAGGGGTCTTGAGCGGTGATTTCATCCAAGGAACTTCGTGTAGGTAGAGGGAGAAGGAAAAAACACATGGATGAAACATGGTGAAACATGTTGAAGCATGGCAGCATCCAGGTCAACGGAGCCACACCGCAGCTGCAAGCCCAAATTTTGATCTGACTAGATCCAAAAGATCCCAATAAAACACACTGCAACGAGTAGAGACAGGTTCGTTTCCAGGGCTTGCAGCAAGCCCGATGGCTGCGGGAATCAGCTAACTCAGGACGCCTTAGCAACTTTCCAGGTGCTGCTGAAGACTTGCAGCATTCCAACTCATCACAAGAGTTGCCACATGTCGAATCGCCACGCCACCGAATACAAACACTGGAGTAGTGGTGCAGACATAACTGAGAGGCCCTCATCCCTGTCCACAGCATACTGCATTATGCGGTACTGCTCAGAGTACAGCTTGGACCGCTTGAGATCTCCAGTCTGCACAAACAATTTGCCCAGTTCATGCAGCGTTGCAGCAATTTCACTGTGAGCCCTGTCTCCATGCAAGGAGCGCTTCATTCTCAAGGACTTTTCCAAGTATTGCTTCGCTTGTTTGATATCTCCAGCCCGCCGACTGAAGTTCCCCAGGTCATGCAGCATTGCAGCAATGTCTGGGTCATCCCTGTCTCCATGCAAGGAGCGAATCATTCTCAAGGACTCTTCCATGTACTGCTTCGCTTGTTTGAGATCTCCAGCCTGCCGACTCAAGCTGCCCAGCGCATGCAGCGTTGCAGCAATGTCAGGGTGATCCCGGTCACCATGCAAGGAGCGATTCATTCGCAAGGACTCATTGTAGCACTGCTTCGCTTGATTGAGATCTCCAGAGTCAGAACTCAAGTTGCCCAGCTCATGCAGCGTTGCAGCAATCTCACGGTGAGCCCTGTCTCCATGCAAGGAGCGCTTCATTCGCAAGGACTCATCGAAGTACTGCTTCGCTTGATTGGGATCTCCAGCCTTCCGACTCAAGTTGCCCAGCGCATGCAGCGTCACAGCGGTCTCAGGGTGATCCCTGTCTCCATGTAAGGAGCGGTCCATTCTCAAGCACTCATCGAAGTATGTCTTTGCTTGTTTGAGATCTCCAGCGCGCCGACTCAAGTTGCCCAGCGCATGCAGGGTCGCAGTAACGTCACGGATCATACCATGCAAGGAGCGATTCATTCGCAAGGACTCTTCCAAGTACTGCTTCGCTTGTTTGAGATCTCCCGTCTCTAGACTCAAACTGCCCAGTTCATGCAGCGTCAGAGCAATCTCACGGTGATCCCCGTCCCCATGCAAAGAGCGCTTCATTCGCAAGGTCTCATCGAAGTACTGCTTGGCCTGATTGAGATCTCCAGCTTGCTGACTCAAGTTGCCCAGCCTATGCAGTGTCGCAGCAATGTCACTGTGGTCGCTATCCTTGTGTGCGTTTTGCAACTCCAGCAAATGGTGCTCCAAGGCCTGCATTTTTGCTTCTGTTTCTCCTCCTGGAATGACCTCAGGAAAGTTGAAAGCCTCAGGGGCGCCTTGTGTGCGTGTCTCTTCTGTCACGCTCCATGTCACTGCTGTGACACTTCCCTCAACTGGGGCCTGCAAGTGAAATGAGACGGTGTGATGTGTGAACACATCAGACTCCTCGGGGCAAACGTCCACCAGCAGGAATGGCTGCAGCAGCTCCTCAGCTCTCCGAGTGGCAGACATAATCTGTACACAAGCCGATCTCCACTTTCGATGCGCTTCTCGTTTCGCCATTTGGGCTGCAACGTGGCGGACTGCTGCCATCATGCCAAAAATGTTGGCAGAATCGTCAAGCGCCAAGTCCTGGTCCTGCATGGGGAAATGTTTTCTTGGCCCTTTTGTGCCTCAGGGAAACTAAAAAGGTCTCGTTCAACAATGTTCACTAATTGTTCAACAAATTAGACCAAGAATATAGTTGTCTTCTTTTCATGAGGGGCCATCTCCCCGACTGTCCTGCACATCTGAGTCCTCTTCGTCTGTTGCAGCACCAAGGAACTCCCGAATCTCTTTCACCCGGTCTTGAATTGCACGCAGACTCACCCAAATGTCTGCTGCGTTTTCCTGCATCTCTTCTCGCAAATTGGCGACTCTGTTGGGATCCTCATAGATGGCATTGTCCCGTATCGCCTTGAACTTGGCAACAATCCTGAGTCCGCTGTATGCCAAATCCAACCGTTTCCAAGATGCCAAAACCCGGTTGGATTGTAGCATGTGTAAGGTTTAAAATTCCTCCAGTTGGCTGGATATTATTGCATAATATTGCGCATTGGCACATTTTGTGAGTTATATAGTTGTAGCCAGCTATAGCATGTTATAGCTGCTGATTGCTGTGCATCACAAAACTGAGTACTCAATTTCTGGCTCCAAACATCTCCAGACCATTGAACGAAAAAAGGAGAACAGTACCTCAACAAGGATCTGTTGAATCTGTTGGTCATCTTCCGGGTCAGCCATGCCGCACAGCAGTCCAGACCTGGCACCGGATTATGCTACCATGGCTGCTATGGCGCATCAGGCCCTGCGCAAAACTAGGCTGTTTATGTGAATTTGTGAGACGGGTTGCAGGCTTGGACTGATTATATGACAATGATCAATCCCGTTTTCGCGCAGGAATCTTAAAGATTGGGCATGTTAAGGCAGCTCAGGGTGCTTTCAGTGATACTTTCTATATTAGTAATGTTAATGATGATTCGATCAGGGCAGTACCGCTATTGAATTCTGAATGCCAATTCTGTCTCTGAAGGCTAGCGTGGATAGATGCAACTAATGTCGGCGTAGTTTTTAACTCAGCTTTGAAGCATGAAACTCTTCAGCTCATAATAAGAATAACAAGCAAATGTTTGCTCCGATGACTTTGACGACATATCAATGGAGAAGGTTGCTGCCTTGAAGAGGGCCGCACAGTGTCAGGACGGCCGAGCTGTGATGCAACCCATACACCCGAAACTTGGGACATCTCAAAAATGATTTCCTCTAATAAGCTTGCAATGAAATGGACCTGTTTTGCCATAATTATTCAGTTCCTTGATCTAAGGCACTTCCCTCCACCGTCTTCACAAAACTGTAAAGGTCGCCAGGGATTCCAGTGATTCTGACATCATCACCACCAGAACAACACTGAGGTACGCGCCTGTGGATGTCTCTGCGCTTCATCTTCTTTGCCATCTTCCTTGGCGACGCCCGGAAGTGGTTCCTGGCTGCATCAAAACACAGGAGACGTGTCCGGACATCAAGGCAGCCTGTTGAACCCGAACCCCCATTGACATTCAAATGCATTGGGAAAACTCAGGTTCCGCTCGTTGGAGCAGAATCCGATGATATGTCTAAGGGTCAAGCAAACAGCTCTGTTCCTCCGAAAGAATACAGGTGGTTTGGGGTCTCCAGCTTTGATCAGCATAGCCGTCAGTTTTGGTATCTACAATCTTCTGAACCCCAAAACATACAGTAGGAATCTGTATCAGTATTATTTGAGCTGTTCAACCTCATCTCATCTCGTGGTTTAAACTCCGATATCAGTTGGTATTGCTCATGTTATTCACCCTAAAAGAAATTGGATGACTCACCCAATCTGAGTCCTACAATGACTTTCCATGCCTTGGAATTGACATGTTCAAACATCTCAAGTTGATTCAAGTTGTGTGTTGCCTCAACGATTGCGCTCCACGGCCTGCACGGCCTCTGCCACCCGCATGGAGCGTCACGGGACTTCACCTCGAAGACCAGGGAGGCGATTCTCAGCCACAAAGATGTGCCAACAGTGGAGGTTTCAGTGGCAAATGCTTGGGAGGATGACCACCAAACATGAGGATTTCACATGATTTCACATGATTTCACTATCTACTGTAACAAAAACCAGGGAATTAGTTTGGCCCTGACAATGGCGGAAGAACCCAACAATGGGGAGTAGTATGACCAGCATGAATCAACATGAAAATAGTGATCTGACCGGAAAAATGCGGAAGTTCTGCACTCCACCATTGGAGATGTATAGCAACATTGTGGATATGACCAACAAATCTTCAAAAGGACTGGGGTTCAAGCCATGTGGCATCCCAGATTGGTCGGATGTGCCAATGCTTGCGTTTGCATGAGGAGCAACATGTAGCATATTTCGTGACGCCTGAAAGTCTTCAGGCTTGAGCATGAAGTCCACAGATGGCGAAACATGGCAAAAATATGCAAAAAGCATCCAGCTAGATATCCCTGAGAAATGTTATTTGTGTGTCACAAGCGTTGTAATCATGTGATCCACAATGTTGATGCCCGTTCCATCCCGCTCTATCCAAGTTTTGGACAGTGTCCAGGGTCCTGATTTCTCCCAGACGACACACAATATCAGCGACATCAACTACTTCACCACAAGCACAGTCACCGAGAAACATTATGAGGAGCCACACACACTAACCAACCTTTGTCCCACTTTTGCCAAGGCCTGCACTGATGCAGAAGCCCTCCACGCAGAAGGTGTTTTTTCCGCTAACTCCCTCACTGCTCGCATTTTCACTATTGGAAGCCCTTATCACAAAGGGCTTCGAACGCGGCCAGCAAATGGCCTCTATCTGCAGAGCCCAAAATTGCTGGAGAGAATTGATGCTATTTCCTCACATTATACACCATCAAACGCACCAGGCACCAAATCCCTAACGTACGATTGTTTATATAATCGATTTTTGGTTTGCAGACTTTTTCCAGCACAGTACTTATAGATACTATTGTATAGCTGTGCTTGATACATAAAACTCTAAGGTGTCACAAGGTTGAGCCTCCTTATCGTTATGTCAACATTCAAAAACAATGCCTTGATCTTGCAAGCGCTATGACCTGATTTGCATCACATTTCTCTCCAGTTCCTTGCCTTTGGGGCTCTCCTCGCTTTCATCCACACTGAATTCATGCGCTTTCATCCATTTTGAGGTGGGCCACTCATAGAAGATTCATTCATCAGTCACCAGCTAGTTTTGTTTCCGGACGCTGCCGAAGAAGAAGACTAGTGAGAAGGAAAATAGTGAATCGGTTCAAAGCAATTGAATACTCGGTTGCTAAGATATCGCATCAAACATCATCTACTGAATTAGCCCTTGACATTCATCAACAACAATTCAAATTCATGCTGTCACACAATGCCAAACATCCTAGGATAAATAAGGAACACAGTCTTCCCGAATGCATGTTGACTGATGTAATTGTCCGAAACATAATTGCAACTACATCAAACAAATCTGAGATAGCGCGAGAGCATGCACTCGCAGCGCCGGCAGCGTCGGTGGTGTGCAGTCAAGCAACACCAAAAGCACCTGGAAGGGACAAGAAAACATCCACACCAAGGAAAAAACTGCTTTGCTTTGCTACTGTACAATCTGTTGTGATCTGTTGTGTTTTATTTGCGAAACAAATCAGAGCTCATTTTAACTAACCTTTGGGTGGAAAACACTTCTGGGCCTGACAAAGAAGCTGTAAACAAGAAATGTAATCCATAAATATCATCAAGTATCCATAATATGTGGTCCAGGCGGTCCTGTCTGAGAAGTCTGAAGTAGTATGCGCCACTCACAAGCACGTGACACGGGCGCCACAAAATCAATTATCCCCAAACCCTTGGTTTTCTATCCAGAGTTCACCTATCTTGAGTCATTGCCATTGTGTTGGATGATGCATTTCAATCAGTAGACGGCAACATTACAGTAGCTGGTATGATCTTGTTCAAGAGCATACCCTCCTCTATCCACACTGATGTGGGATGAGATCACCTTGTTCAGGCTCAGCTGCACCATAACGCCACGAGACTCATCCTGGTGCCCACAGTTGGGTCCACGAATCAAGATAGCTGAAACTACGTTAGTGACTACGAGGGCTGAGCGGCCTCACCCCAACTCAAATGCGACCCCCGTGCCGACCTTCTATGGGCATGTCTGAGTTCAAATACATCCCCAAACTGATCTGTTTGAGTTGGAAAGCATCCTGGGTTTGGAGCATCCCCCAAAAACAAACAGTTCACCCTGGGCAGGGTGACATTTTGCAACAAAGAACAATAACTGACAATAACATATTGGGCATATATTTGACTCGCACAAATCACCAAAGTGGTCTATCTTGCTGTAACCATCTTGGATTTGGAACATCCCTCTTCCCAAACACCCATCAATTCACACCTGATAATTAGGGGATTCCCCACCGGTCCAGGCCTATGCTGGCAGCTGCTGCAGCAGAGTCTTGGCTAAAAGCACACGTGACCTGCCACGGGAATCTCTGGTTGCTGGTGAAGTACCAAAAGGCTAAGTACCGCTTTCAACTTGAAAGATGTTGGAACGACAAGAACTATCAATACTATCACTATTCACTCAGTAGGGATCTAGTTGGGCGGCTG
This sequence comes from Cladocopium goreaui, assembly GCA_947184155.2. Taxonomy (NCBI): domain Eukaryota; class Dinophyceae; order Suessiales; family Symbiodiniaceae; genus Cladocopium; species Cladocopium goreaui. The sequence continues at coordinate 421,081 of CAMXCT020001857.1, forward strand.
TGCTATGTGAAGTACATCAAGCAGGATGGTCAAGTGGGAACATTGCAAACCCATCACGGCTCATGGCTTTGGATGGCGGCATGGGCTTAAAGGAACACCTCTGCCATGAGGGATTTCCAAGACCACCAGCACCTTTATGGCCAACTTCAGCAATCGTTGTCTCAACCAGCTCACAGAGTTTAGTATTTTTTTGAGATCCTTGGAAACCAATGTAAGCCATATCCAACCACCATTCCAAAACTGCGAGCAGCTGAAATTGTTGGACATCCCAAGTATTGACTCAGACTAGAACAACGCTTATATGTCTTTGGCAATCTCGCCGCCTGTGCTTCTGCAACTTCTGAAGTTCGGAGGACAGCCTGTTGGAAGTGTTGGTCCAAAACTAAGTCATGATATCAATGATATCACTGAAGTTTGAGGATCCTGGACCCACAATCACAATCCGGGGGCATTTTTGGTACTGGCAATTGGCTATGTACCTAAGAGATCCTAAGAGTATGAGTACGGCAAATATTTTGCTACCTCAGGGAAGACTTTCAAACTCTCTAGAATACCTCCTGACCGTGAGATTCTGGTCATCTACTGCTGCTCAGCTTGACCCGAGCCTGGAGTGTTCCTCCTGATACTGAGCGCGGTTGCTGTCTCTATGGCGACCCGTTCCATACCCAAGGAACTCACAACGACTTTTGCGGAGGAGTGGTAAGCACCACCAGGTCAACCGACATGACGCAGAATCTCCTCCAGTTTCGTCTTCAACAGCTGCGTGCTGCGATTCAGCAGGCCTGCAATGTTGGCAGGTCGGATCTCCTATATATATATACATATAATTATATATAAGTTCGATTGGCAGCACCAACACAAATATCCGATTCTGGTGCTTCCAGCGTTAACAAGCTCTGCGTCTAGATCTTCCATTGAAAGATGCAGGTAGCTTCTCAAAATATCTCAAAATATCTGAAATCTGAACTTGAAGTTTGATTGCGTTCCCGACAGGGATCGTTTTCACATGTTTTCACTACCGTTCTGGGTCCTCAAGTTCACCCTGCTGATGGTTTTCCCGCCCCACCTGGTGCGGGCGGTGCGCTGGCTTCCCTCGGCCCAGGAGGGTGAGCAGTGATGGGCTTCATGCAACGAAGGGCAGGGCATGGACGGAGACATGTGGGACTGAAAATCGGCACTCGTTAAACAAAAAGTACGAAAACAACATGGCGACAACATGCCACTGCAAGGAAACAACACAACAAATCTGATCTTGAGGTGACCTCGTCTTTAAGACAAACGGAAAAGGAAAATAAAAATCAATGACCCGTGGAAGAAACGATGCAAACAAAGCTGAACACTATATACATACAAGTATATAGCATCATTGGTAAACAACACCAAGAACATCGGTGACTCAACCGGCCCTTCAGAATTGGGCTCTTTTGCAAAGCTTGCGCATGAGGGGATCGAGTCACTCAGCACCACACCTCTTATTGAGGGCTGCCCTGGGCCAAGCAGTCTCGACTCACGTTGCAGCGTCACAGCACGTCACAGCAATCTAAGGACTCATCGTAGCTTAGTATTGTTCCGCCTGCCTGAGATCTCCAGTCTCTCGACTCAAACTGCCCAGCTCACGGAGCGTTCCAGCAATGTACAAGTAAGGGTGGTCCCTGTCCTCGTGAAAAGAGCGGCCCATTTGCAAGGACTCATCGAAGTACTGCTTCGCTTGAGTGAGATCTCCAGCCTGCTGACTCAAGTTGCCCAGCTCATGCAGTGTTGCAGCAATGTCAGGGTGATCCCTGTCTCCATGTAAGGAGCGAATCATTCTCAAGCACTCATCCAAGTATTTCTTTGCTTGCTTGAGATCTCCAGTCTGCCGACTCAAGTTCCCCAGATCATGCAGCGTCTCAGCAACGTCAGGGTGATCCCCGTCCCCATACAAGGAGCGCTTCATTCTCAAGGACTCATCGAAGTACTGCTTCGCTTGAGTGAGATCTCCAGCCTGCCGACTCAAGTTGCCCAGCGCATGCAGTGTCACAGCAATCTCACGGTGATCCCCGACCCCATGCAAAGAGCGCTTCATTCGCAAGGACTCATCGAAGTACTGCTTCGCTTGAGTGAGATCTCCAGCCTGCCGGCTCAAATTACCGAGCTCATTCAGCGTCACAGAAATCTGATGGTGATCCGTGTCTCCATACAAGGAGCGCTTCATTCTCAAGGAGTCATTGCAGTACTGCTTCGCTTGATTGAGATCTCCAGCCTGCCGGCTCAAGTTGCCCAGCGCATGCAGTGTCACAGCAATCTCAGGGTGATCCCCGTCCCCATGCAAAGAGCGCTTCATCCGCAAGGACTCATCGAAGTACTGCTTCGCTTGAGTGAGATCTCCAGCCTGCCGGCTCAAGTTGCCCAGCGCATGCAGTGTCACAGCAATCTCAGGGTGATCCCCGTCCCCATGCAAAGAGCGCTTCATTCGCAAGGACTCATCGAAGTTCTGCTTCGCTTGAGTGAGATCTCCAGCCTGCCGGCTCAAGTTGCCCAGCGCATGCAGTGTCACAGCAATCTCAGGGTGATCCCCATCCCCATGCAAAGAGCGCTTCATTCGCAAGGACTCATCGAAGTTCTGCTTCGCTTGAGTGAGATCTCCAGCCTGCCGGCTCAAGTTGCCCAGCGCATGCAGTGTCACAGCAATCTCAGGGTGATCCCCATCCCCATGCAAAGAGGCGCTTGATTCTCAAGGAGTCATTGCAGTACTGCTTCGCTTGATTGAGATCTCCAGCCTTCCAACTCAGGTTGCCTAGCTCATTCAGTGTCACGGCAATCTCGGGGTGATACTCATGCTCATACAAGGAGCACTTCATGTTTAAGGACTCTTGGCAGTATTGCTCTGATTGCTTGAGATCTCTAGCATGCCGACTCAAGTTGCCCAGATTATGCAGCACAACACAGCAATTTCAGGGTGGTCGGTGTTCTTGTGTGTGTTTCGCAACTCCAGCAGTGGGTGCCTATTCTTGCTTCTGTCTCTCCCCCTGCAACGGCGTCAGGAAGGTTAAAAGCGTCTGAATCTTCCTCTCCCCAAGTTTCTTCCGTCACATTCCATGTCACTACTGTGACACTTCCTGCAAGTGGAGCCTGCGAGTGAGATGGGGCGGTAGGATGTGTGAACACATCAGACCTGTTAGGGAAAACATCCGTCTCCAGCAATGGCCGCAGCAGCTCCTCAGCTCTTCGAGTTGCAGAAATAATCTTTTCACAAGCCGATCTCCACTTCCAGTGTTTGTCTGGATGCACCATTTGGCCTGCAAAATCGCGGACTGCTGCCATGACATCAAAGAGTTTGTCAGGATCGTCAAGCGCCAAGTCCTTGTCCTGGGGTAAACGCAGTTTTTTTGGTTACCGTGCAGTAGGATGGGAATGTACCCTAGAGCTAGTCTAACAAATAAAAATGGCTTCTGACGGCTTCTGACCCTACCCGTTGACAATTGTTTCATGGACCCAAACCACTTACCCAACATGGAGGAGGTCCTGCACCTGTGGATCTCCTTCATCCATTGCAGTACCAATCAACAAGCGGATCTCATTCGCACACTCTCGAATCGTTTGCACTTTCTCCCACATTTCACCTGCCTCTTCATCCAGTGCTGCTTGCAAATCCGCTGTATTGTCAGGATGCTCATAGAGGGCTAACTCAACTATGGCCCAGAACTTGTCAACAATCCTGAGTTGCTTCACCCTGAATCCAGGCTCTTGCAATCTGACTTTTGTATTGCATGTTCAAAAAAACAAAACGTTCAATTACTCTACTGTAATAGATTGTAATAGTGTGTATTGCTTCCAGCCTTAGCGCGTTTGTGAATCATGGTTGTGTAGCACAGAACAGAACATAGTGCTCAATTTCAGTGTCAAACTCAAAATATATGAAAGAAGAACGGAAACCAAAATTCAGTCTTTCGCAAGGATCTGTTGAATCTCTTGGTCAGCTTCCAGCTCAGCCATGTCGCACTACGACGGGGTGGACTTTGCACGGGATTATTCCACTATGGCTACCATGGGGCACGAGGCCGGTGCAGGATGCCCTGCCCCAAAATTTCAATTGCAGGGCCTTATTTGAAAGGTGGTTCCCAAAGATTTGGGGGTTTGGAGTGATTCATCCAGTCCCGCTTTTGCCCGGAAAACTCAAAGATTGGGCATGTTGAGGCAGCCAAAGGTGCTTTCAGTGATACCTTCTATCTGATGGCTTCGGCAAGTCGAAGATGGTGATAAGTAGGCCAGCACTATTTCTGAATTCTGAAGGCCACATTTCTGCCTATCACTGAAGGCTAGGGCGTATAGATGTACCCACTGTCAGCATGGTGCGTAGATATGCTTTGGAACATGAACCGTCTGATAAGTTGATAAATTCTATACTATAGTGGTGAGATCAACACAACTTCTGCTTGGAAGAACTTGAAAACAAAGAATGGCGAGTTGTTGCCTTGAAGACGGCTGAAAAGGACGGCTGGGCTGTGATTCAAACCATAATGTTGGTATGTCAACATCTGAAAAGTTGCTTGATCTTGAGACACCTTCCCCTGCCTCAATGAAACCAAGTGAAACGATACCACTTGACATGCGATTCGAGTGATTCTGGCATCACCACCATTTTTGCCGAGTGCTGAGGGAAGCACCTGTGGATGTCGCTTCGCTGCATCTTCTTTTCATCTTCCATGGTCACACCCGGTAGTGGCTCCTGGCGGCATCAACACATAGAATTGTCTTGACTGCAGTGGAAAAATGTCTGCCGTTGATTGGCGAGTGAGTCTTTTGAACATTGCTAGCAAAACAGCTAGCTGCTAGCTAGTTGAATCGCATCAACTTTCAAGACACTGCAACAAACATGTTTCAATAGTTTTGCTTGTTGGACCGAGATCCCATGATATGTGCGCGGGTCAAACATCGAGGAACGAAAACTATTCTGTCGATCAGTTTTGGCATTTACAGTACAATTCTGAACTGTATATATATATATATATATACATGAGTTTGTACCTGCAATCGGCGGTTCCACCCATCATGTGTATTCATTTGGGGTAAAACATGATAAAACCATCTAGTGGTTCCTCAAAATTATTGGCCCAAAATTTGGATGGTTTGATGCTACAATTCACCAAATCTCTGGCCTCTTTGGTAAGCAATTTGTTTGACCCTGATGCCCCAAAAGAATTGTTCCAATGAGCAAAACCATGATAAACCCAATATATGTATATATATATTATATATATGTATACAGTATATATATACACATAATCATATATAATTATTTATATATACATACAGATACAGTTTTTTTTTTTGGGGGGGGGGCGCCATAGTTTCAACCAAAGCCATGTTCATCTTCGTTGGATCAACCAACCAAAAACAGTGCTTCGCATGGCCTGCGTGCCGGCAGCGACATCTGCTGCACCCATGGAGGATGGAGCTTCATTGGACCTAACCTAAGGGAGCCGCGGTATGGAATCACCACTGGGATTTCTCTATAGAATCAAGTAGCAAACCTCTGGGAGGATCGAGCCATGCACAGATGTGTATATACCGCATACAAACAGAAGATAATAAAGTACCAGTGGTACGTTTTTGACCAACAAGATTAGATGGGAACTTGGCAGCAATAGAGATATCACCAATTACTTGGTAGGGTCAAGCTGAAAGCATGTGCAAAGAATGAGGACGTAGCAGTTCTCAAACAAAACGGAATTCAGAGTTGGGCCATGAAACATGAGAAATATACGCAAAAAAGTATGGGTATGACTGGCTAATCGATGGGAATGATCAGCAAAACTGGGGATCTAAGACTACCATGGGGATACACCCAAAGTAAATAAGAAAATTATATAAGTGTATCCCCATGGTATTTATGACTTAAATAAAGATGGCCATAACCGCATCATATGTGCCATCATCCCAATGGCCCAGGTCACTCTGAGGCCCCCTACGCTTTGGACACTCTTCAGACTGGTCTGTGCCATGGGGCCAGAACCTGCAGCTTGGGATGCCCCATGAAAATCCAGATCATGGCGTGGCAAACAGCTTCACCATGCACAGCAAAACAAAAGGAGCAATCCCTATCGTTGTACTGGTACTCTTGGATCTACTCTAGGTGTACTTTCGAGACATCTTAAGGGACTGTTACCTCAATTTAAGTATGCTTTTTTTTTCCTGGTTGACTATAGTATTCATTGATGTTAATTAATGTTCCTTTCTGAGCATCGGGAACTGATACCCTTTTTCACAGCAATTCTGTGACAAATCCCACGACAGCCAACCTGCTTTGTTGACATATGGCTCCTCTGGAGCAGCTGAGGCCTGGCTGTTTGGAGCTATCTTTGTGAGGGCTTTTCGTTTCCCACAATGTCTTCAAGAAATCATATTGATCATTCAATAGACACTCCACCTTGATCTTGATCATGTCTTGTAGCATGTTTTTCCTTTGCAACTTCCGACAACAGATAGCCTAATCGACTGCAATGACAATTCTGCCGCAGATTCGTCAGCTTGGATGTGTTGCAGCCAAGCCGTGGGTGGCAATTTGATGTGTGTATTGCTATAAGACAAACAGTTCAGTCAGCCAACTTTGTTAAAGGCAAATGGTCTGGTTTTCACATCTGGACCAGGAACAAACCAAATAACAGTGGGATATTCATCTCTACCCAATGTCGGATATTTACTTTTGAACCGTACGAGTATCTGACCATGTTCATGACTACTCATGAATTCACACAACTTTATTGGATTGATGATAAACAATATCAAGTTTATTGATGACAAAACAGTTATCAAGTTTTGACTTTTGACCATGGCACATATCCGAATGCAGAGTCGCACCATGTTGCAAATCTCCAGGAGGTCCATGGTGGAGTCCTGTCAACAAGTGGACTGCAGCATCGAACGGAGAGTCTAAGAGCAAAGAAATGCAACAAGTTAGGCTGAGAGACACAATACGTGTTCAATACAACAACAAATAACACAGTCCCAAACCACCAATCACAAGCTCATATCCTTCATGCTACCGACAAAAACAACAGGGCAAAGGTGAGACTGTCAATTCCTGCCAACAGGAGAAGGACTCCAACACTTTCTTGTATGGTTGCACCAACAAAGTCCAGAAATCATGCCATTCAAACTTACACTTCACTGGAAATGATGCTGGATCCTTTGGATAAGCCCTCCCCAGTGTTGAACAGACCGCTCCTCATGGGTCGCTTCTGCCACCGCGCGCAAGAGATTGGCTGTGGAGGAGTCACTGACATCGGCCTGGAGAGTTGACCCTGAGTCAGGTGACCTTTCTCTAACAAAGAATGCAGCTGGCAAAAGTGGAAGTACTGTCATAATTTCGGGTGTTCAGTCTTCAGATGTCTTCAGGCAATGAACAATGATGGAAACACAACAAATGACCCTTCACACTCCTTCTCTGACTCAAGAGTTTGCTCAACAATCCCTTGCGTCTCAGTAGAACAAACATCTTAGGATTGAAATGGATTTGTCTGGAAACAGGGCATTATGGAGGCATAATCACCATTTTCAGGCACGCCCAAATGGTTTGAATCTTATGAGCCATGAGACCTCCAGGTCAAACCACCACTGAGCTGCCGGGCGCAGGCGTTCAAGGCCTTTCGCATCGCCCCCACCAAGCCCAAGATCTTGTCGGGCCTGGATCAAACTTGAAGACAACAAGTTCAAGCAGTTCCATTCTTTGTCTTGGGATGGGACCTGTCATGTCGAAACAACCAAATCAAAATTATCAAACACCAAATCGAAGGTCCAACTGTTTGCGGATTCAGAAGATTGAGCAATCGGGATTGAAATCCACGAAACGCTTCTGCTTCTGTTGTGGGAATCAAGGTAGGAATCAAGTGAAGGCATCTGCAATGAGTCCCCCGCGCACCAATCTCCACAAGCCAGGCCTGGGTGTTCCATGTCTGAGACAGATGAAGAGCAGGGTTTCAACAGAGGGGTGAAAACACAATTTGGCTGGGGACCAAAAGAATGGCAAGCAAAACGACAATTCGATGTGGATCCACAACCATGTAACGTGGATATTACTATCACACCAAAGGATTATACATATCAATGTTCATCAAAGTCACATGCACGGGTCGGAAGTCTCCACCGCAACTGAAGACGCTGTAGATCGCCTGTGCTTTTTCATGAAGGGCGAGCATCTTTCGAGCTGCAGTGCCACCCCCATGTCCCCAAGATTCCCATTAATTCCCCATGTCTTAACGGACATGTTGGAATGGGAATGATACCATATGATACCATATGCATGCCATTTGCTCCATCAATCGATGACAGCACAAGTAATTTGGGGTAATTACGAATTTTGAATTCATCTGAGCACTGATTTCCAAACACGATTCTCAATAGCTTCTGCAAGAATTATATCAAGAGAAAAGATCAACAAGCTATTGGGTGGACTTAATTTTTAGTCAGAGTCATGGTCCCTTAAATTTTGAGGCATCTTTGTCCTTGCATATGTTGCTTCTTCTGATGGTTTTGCTTCCGACGAAAACGTCGAATAAACAAATTTAACATATTTATATAAGTCTATTTAAGCATGTCATCCAAAATCTTCGGTTCAAGATCAACGGCCTGACTCTTGTATAGAAGATATAGAAGTCAGTATTGCATCTGTTGAACTAAGATTATCAAGCTGTGATGTGGTACCAGACTGAAGGTCCCACTGCGTGTTTATTTTCCTTTATGCAAGACTTATCTCATCAGAACCTGGGGGAATGCGCGCAGGCTAAACCATATGCTCACCCCACAGGCCTGCCACCAGTCGCTGACTGTCTCGTGATATTCCCTGGGAAAACACAGGCAACTTAAGAAGTGCACATCTCCAGCAACTGAAAACATTTAAACACCCATCAGTCTGAAAGCAGATTCCGCACCATCATATTTATTGAAAAAGACAGCAGTGAATAAAAATGATGATTTGGTGGTTATATCAGTTATATCATATTATATTGGGGGTATGATGGTTTATCCACCAAGAAACCAATGATCCATTGGTGCTATTGCTGGTGGTTTATCTCTGATCCCGTGTCCTCCAACCAACCTTCCGGGACTGCGACCAAGAAGCTTCCAAGCATCCAAGAGCTCGGACCAGCAAGCAGCAGCGTCTCCTTCCAAGCCATGTGTCATCCAAAACACAAGACTATTCCTAGATGTATTCTATCTCCATCGTGATGTATATACAAATGATATCAAATGACCACATTTTATATATATATTGTATATTATTGTATTGTTAACATTTATTAACCTCCTACATCCTCCTACTATCTTTGCCTGAAAATACATTTCCCATCATTTCCCCCTCAAAGGAACAAAACGCTTGTGCATTGCCCGGTTTCGAGATGAACTTCTGTCTGCACATCACTTCAAGCATCAACTTTCATATGACTTGGAAGTTGCCCTAATTTGCAAGAAGACATAGCCTGACATAGCCAAACAAATTTCTGGTCTCGCAAGCGGCCTGGAATGATTTAGCAACAGGGGAACAAAAACACGAGGAACCGCATGCACACTCACCTTGCCCAAAAACAAAACAAAGAAAGTGCAGCCATAAGTCCTGCAGGAGCACCAGCAGTGCGCAACGCCAAAGCACCCGTGCCTCAGAAGGGCAATGACCAACCCGCATGCACACGGCACGTGCCAAGCAGTCGCCACCCTGTGGTTGGCTTTACATGAAGACAGACAAGACCCCAAACATTCTAAAATCATGCAACTTTTCTAGTAAGTCAGAAGAATATGTCTGTGAATTCACCACCTGGCAAGGGTCCTTCAGTTTTATTATTGGCGCAGCTCAGCACAAGGATTTAGCTTCAAGATGCTTCAAGTTGAAAGGCCACTGCTACTTAGTTTGACTTGGCCGGGAGTTACAGCACTGCAATATTCACTGACCAACGACTGTTCCATGATCGATCATGCTGCGTGGATATGCATGGGTAGAAAATATGTCATGCTGGCAATGCCGATCGAGTTCCCCATAGTTCCCCATCCAACTAGTGACCCTCCACCTTTCATTCCATATCCATATCTGCCTTTTTCCCCTGGTTTCTTTGCCAGGCTATGGTCTCATCCTACCAACCCCGAAGAATATTGGCAGCGCTTCCCCCGCGCGAACCAAAGTGCTGAGAGGAGATGTGGCATCCAACAGGTGCTCCTCATAAATTGTGTCCCAGGACACCTTCAATCTAACCTCTGGCGAAATCAAGGGGCGACAACACAGGCCCAAGCCCTCCAGAACCGGATGATCATCCCAGCAAGCACAGCCCAAGTGTAAGCTGGGAAGATCCTGACCAAGCTCGAAATCAAAGCATTGGGCTTCAAGGCAGCACTCCATCTCAACCCCTTTGAAAACTATCGGTACATTGGGCGTGGCACCACACCAGTTGCCTGCTCCATCATCGAAGCCGGAGAAGAGATCGGCCGATTCGCGGGGATCAAAGGAGAACTTGCTAAACATCACACGACCATCGACTGTGTCACTCGCAACTGTTTTGGCTGCGTGGAAGAACTTCGACACTTCTGTGGGATCCTTGAACTCGATATCGCAGTGCAGAATCACTGCAGGAAGGCTCTTCATTTCCACACTAAGGCTGCTGAAATTCAGCACTCTCCAAAGGCCTGCTGGTTGCCAAGTGCCGGGTGGGTGTCGCCACGGCCCTCCTCCGCCTGTCCTTCGGCTTTCAATCAAAGTGCATTTGAAGTTTGGAGACGCTACCGCCAGCTCCAAAATTGAATCATCGGAGAGATAATCCAAGCATTGCACCCAAACATCTTTTGGGAGAGATGTCCACCCCATTGCTTGCAACTTTCAGAAGCTGGTTGCTGAAGCCCATCCACAAAGTATATCAAAGTATAACATCTGCTGGACTGTTCTGTTCCTGAGACCGCCTTGTGTAGTATTTATTTGTGTTTGCTTGCGCAATATATTGCCTTAAAACACGTTGAGTGAAGTAGGAGATCCCCTCTCAGAGCCACACATCATGGAGTTTCGACGCAAGCTATGGCGTGGAAATTATTTTGGCGACGTTTAGTGTGATGACGTAATCAAAGGGTTGTGAGTGTAATGTGTAAAGGCAATATCTCCTGCCAAGTTGACCTCGCACTGCTCGTGATCTATTGACACTTACTATAGATCATCCAAATTGGCAATTGGATGTAATTGGTAAGCGGAAAGAGTGAACAAGGTTGGAAACGGGGCCCCAAATCCCGTTTTTCTTTCCTGCTGCTAAAGAGTTGTTGGCCATCCGCTTGGTGGTGTTCAACCCGTTTGAAAAACATTACATAGTCGGAGAACCATCTCATCTTGAGGGACACAAAAGGCTAGCTGAATGCAAAAGGAAATCAGCTATGCCACCATGACGCCTGGACAAATACCCAAAATAAAAGCCATCACCGAGCAGCATAGGATTTCAATGGCCGTGATGCCCAAGGCATGGATATCCAGCCTGGCCATTGGTTGATATTGGTTGGACGCCAAATCCCGAAGTTTGAGGACCAGTTTGACCGTCTGCTTTTCCAAATGGGACAACAATGTACAAAAACTACGTGGTAGAACGGCCATATCGATCCATATCGTACTTTATGGATCTTTATGTTGATATATAGAATATGAATGAATATTAGAGGATCAGCATCATAACAACAGCACATAATTCTGAGATTTGGTGGCTATCCTGAGAAGACCACATCAGTCACACTTGATGCATCGGCTTTGTACAATATTGCTGACATTGCTGATCTCAACACTGTCTGCTAGAACAGGGCATACATTCATAGCTTCTCAGATTCTGAGTGTGATCAGCAGCAACTTGCTGTAGACGACAAAACATCTCGGTCGACTGCATCGTGCCTTGACTGGTATTGTCGACAAAGGTTGGGCCTCATTGGCTTTTGGGAATTTGCATCACCAGTAATGCCACCAGGTGCGAGGCAGTAGTGGCACTGGATTTGTTGATGTAAAGGACTAACCCAACAATGTAAATAAATGATGATATAACTATGACCGTTCTTTCTTTCTGGAACAAGAATCTTCTCTGAATGGCAATCCAGATCAACGACTATCCACATGAAAGCCTTTGTTATCTTTGCTGACACGATAAAACAGGTGCTTCATCAATCCTCACTGGTAGCAAGTAACACTCACCCTGGCAATGGAACAGGTTTCTCATTCTTTCTCTGAAACAAGGATAAACAATGTCATCTGCATCCAGGACGAGACAATCTCAGCACACAGTATTAGAACAAATACTTTAGAACTTACGGCGGACTTTTCAGTTGCTTACCTATCCACTGTCTTACACTTGCTTACCCACTAGTTTGCCATACACACTTGTTTGCCTTTTTCCCACTAATCGCACTTCTTCGCTCAAATGTTTTCAACCGACCCTAGATCAACCAACCCCAGCTTGGCAACATATGTTTGGTCAGCTAGCTGCCTAGAATCGGGGTACCATCGAGGCTCCCGACCGTTCCTCCAGGTAATCGGCGCCAAAGCCTTAGTGCTGCAGCTGGTTTTGAGGCTCAGCTGCTAGATTCATAGGGACCCCAAAATGATTATATAGATTATATAGATCCAACATGCAACTAAGGGATCTGGGGAATATGTGATTTTGGAGGAAGGGTTTGACTTATATGCCCAAAAATGGTTTCTGTGGTTCAGCCCTTTTTGATAGGTAAAAAAATGATCAAAACGCTCATCCCAAAGGAATGCCGAATACAATCACACCCAGGAGCAGTGAACCATCCAGCAGGAAGCAGGCCAGTAGCGGCAGTCACCACCTTGGCATTTGAATGTCTTAGGATGATGTTAGAAGTATCTACAGTACATCATATGGTACAGACATAGAGCGAAGACCTCTCCCTACGTAGCTTATATATCTTATATGAAGGAACCTTCCCTAAATCTTGTGCCAAGTCATTAAAATATTAAAGATGTGAGATGAAAATGTGAGATGACTTGGGTATGGCTCAAAAATGATGTTCGCTTGGAACCACAACAAACGTCCTGTTTTGGAGCTTATGCGTTTCAGCGATAGCTGATGATAGCTGTATTAGAGCCCAGTTGCCGATATCCGTGGTGCGCCAAAGACTCTCCTGCCACGGTGAGGCTGTAAAATAAGGAGAACGGAAAACGACAAAGAAACAATCACAGGACTCGAAAGACCTCGGCATATATATAATTGCACCGGACAAATCCAGAAATCAGAAGCATGTTCAATCATGTTGCGCCAGCGTCTTCGATAACCTTCTTCCTGTAAAGATCAGCAAACACCCAAATTGCACCACCTGCCACCAACAAAATCCACCCATGTTCATGCCCCAAACAAACACCAACAAAAAGCTCTCCGCACACACGGGCTAGTCCAAAACATATAATTACACAAATATCTCAGACTTGCCATTTATATCCATTTATATCCATAATTACGAAATTTCAGTCTAGTTGAAGCCAGATGTTCAAGATTCATAAGACTTACAATTTCTTAATGTGGTACAATGTGGTACATCTACCCCACATTCCAACCCATCAGTGGATCGGCACCTCGCTGGTCCAACTTTGGGAGTCCACCGCCAGGCCCAAGTCGCAGAGCCAAAAGGACGCCTTCAGTTCCTGGGGCATGGCAGATGGATGGGGGAGATGGGGAATGTGACAAAAAATAGGGAGAAGGAACTCAGAGTTTATAGATGGACATGTTTTTGATGAATTGTTGATGATATATCTGAGAAATATGAGATGGAATATGTTGAAGATGCATACTAATGCAAGGCATGTGGATGAATATATTTGTTTTTCATATTGAATGTCAGCAAAATGATGCATCTGCAGGTCACAAACGCTGCAGGAAATGTCCATCGTGCCTCTCCCTTTGCGTGCAACGTGCCGTCCTGGATGAGATGGAACATGATGATCATCATGAAGCTGAATCTCTCTAAATTGCCGTTCCCCAGTCAGAAAAGCCATTTTGCCGGGGTTGTTTTAGTGGTGTCGGATCTGACATCAGGGATAGCAAGAACTTCTAAGACCTGAGAATACGAGCAAACTGAGTGTCAGTTCCCCACCTCAGAGGCTTCGTTGCAGATTAAGACCTCAGTTTCCGGTGTGCTTCCAATGCTTTCCATCCCCTTCACTGACAATGTTGCTGACAATGTTGCTAAGGAATATCCTATAGATGGAACCAAAGCAGCATGTCACCTGAAAAGCCCATAAATTTTTAGCCCCTGGCATTGTGTGAATTCACATCTCGATGCCAAGCCAGAGGCGCCTGGCATATGTTGTCATTTATGGTGTTAATATTGTTAATCGCTAAGAAAACATAGGAGCTGGTTTTCAGTGTTATTAATGACCATGACAGTATATGAAAGTCAGTAGATGATTAGTTTTGCATCTCAAACATGTGGATTTCCCATCAACTTGCCAGGATGAATTGTCAGAGGTCGGAGGGTACTTTGTGCGCAAATGTTTGACTTGAACACACAGGACGCAAAAACCAAAACCAAATGATGCAAATCATGTCGATCTTGCTTTTTGGTGTGATGGCTTGCAAGGGCAAGTCGCAACTACAAAGGTGAAACTGAACTTGAAACTGTGTACTTTGCACTTGGTCGTCACTGCTAATAGCTGCTATATTCAATCATCCAAGTTCTATCAACAACGGCTGAGGCAAAACATGGACGCTATGGAATCATTGTTCTTCAAATACTAGACTCACTAATTGCGAAAGAGATCCAATTTTGGACTAACTCCCGAGGTCCACGAATTGCATCTATTGACAAATCATGACAAACTGCCATGACAAGATATGACAAGTATGATCATCAGTGTTTTCAACACTGGAGGACTCTTGTAGTCCTCCCTTCTCACATTTCACTTGAGTAGTAGGGGACATCTACTGAAACTTTCCTGGCCACAGGAGCGCTCCAGTCCTCAGCGACGTGAAGGGCAAGTTATGGCTTTGGCCAATGTCAATGAAGGACACTAGACCATCTATATAGGATAGAAACATCCTTGATCACTTCATAGTTCCCAAGCCGCAACGCCATCAACTCAAATCATCTGTTTAATTCTGATCATTGGAGCAGCAATCACGCAGCTATTCGCGCGCCTCTGAATACAGAAACACCACAGACCCAGGTGTTGCTGGAGCCTCTGTATTCCTGGATTCCAAGGGTAAATTGTAATTGCAAGTGAAAGATTTGAGTACAGCACGCTAAAAATGGTATGTGAACACATCTGAAAGCATATGAAGCATTGTCCCTGAGCAGCTCCAGCAATTCTGGGTTGTCACTATCAACCATGTGACTTACATTGTTAAGCCCCTCCCATGAAATTCAACTAAGATTCACTCGTCCAGTAGTCCCGCCACATTGGCCTGTACGCCAATAGCATATCTGATTTCTCTTGATCAAACATCAAGAATTTACACATTGATCTCAGAATCAGCAAAGCAACACGTGCAAAGACCAAAGGTTGAATTTGCAAATCTGAGACAAGAAAAACTAGACAATGTACAGTAATTACTGTAACAAGTGCCATTAAACACCATCTGATTCTCATTGAAAACACCAGCCCCTCGCCTTGTGTGTACCATTGCCATCAGCTCCCGGTCCCATTTTGAAGGTTCCCAGGCGAACCACGGTGTATACCACAACATGTTGGATGTCTCTAAATTTATCCAACCTGGAACATGGGGATCTTATGATATGGGGAAAATCATCTCCAATTTTCTTGAATCCCAATTGTCTTATGAGTGGATATGTCTTGATGCCAGGTGAAGTCGCCAGTGGTTCGCCTGGATCCCCAAAATGGGACCTCTTATCCTCAGCCACCACCTTTGGCGCCCTCTTTCTTGGCGGCACTGGTCACTTGCTCGCGCGAAAGCCTCGGCTAAAACTTGCTCTTTGGCATCAGAAGTCACCAAAATCACCGGGACTATAGGACTATAGGTCAAATAGATCCAAATCCCTAAAACTATCATAGATCTCAGCCATTCTCCCATTTTTTGACCCCAAATTCCACCATCTCTGGTCACCCGCCCAACTCACCCCGAGGCACGGCTGGAAACTCTTCGTGGCCGGCGCACTTCCGCTGGCGGCGACTTTCGGGCCACCCTTCGGCAGGGCTGCCAGTCCGGTGCCCAGTCGGGGCGCAGCGCCCGTGCGGCACCTGGCTGATAGTGATGTAAAGCTGTCAAACATATCCAACCTGGGAATATATAGATATGTATTGGAATAGATGGAATAGATATGAATGTATATGATATATGTATATTATATGTATCTTATTTGTAATATCTATGGATATTCTGGATAAAAATGGTTGGCATCCTATTTACATCCATTTACATTCTATGGTCTTCACTGATGTCACACTTTTTGAGGTCGAGAGGCCATGGATCGGCCGCCGCATCGGCAAAGATGCCATCGATATCCTTGGTCGAAGTTTTTCCTAGTTGGAACTAGATGGAAGTGGCCCCAACAATCCCCATTTTGAGAAATACAGTAATCCATGATGTCCTTTTGCTAAAGAATACAGGGGCCGGTTTGGTACACTTCACTAATTATCATCATTCAAATGAAAAAAATTGAAGAAATGGGTGGAAATCTCCTCCTTCCATCAACCAACCAACCAACGAAAAAGGACATCCTATAGAAAGCATCACAGTTTCCTCATTGGATCTCCACCTTTCTTATTTAAAGTCCCATGATGTCCAAGTTGCCACGTGCTTTCCAAAATGCTCCGCATTCATCTTCGCCATGTTTTCCTGAAGCGGTGGCCCATCTGACTCGACCAGTGCCCATGTTCATGCGACTTCAAGAACGCTTGGAATCATAGACTCATAGACTGGAACAGTTTTAATTGAACCCCCTATTTCAGCAGAAATCGTTTCCACTGCATCGACTGGGAAGTTCCTGATGGGAACTGTTGCTTTGGTGTGTACCTTCATTGTGCACATTCTGAGCGTCTAAAGCTTCTTCGTCAGTCTCCGAGATCTTCTCACCTTGGTACTTGAAGTTGAGAAACAAAAATCAGGCTCAATAAATTAAAGACATCTATATATACTATAGGCATCTGCAGGCTATAGATGATTGCAACGGAAGAGTGACACTCAGTTGTACTGGAATTGGGTAATAGATTCACAGCTTTGGTGCGTGCGCTGCCTCAATGCTTTCAGTCACATTGTTGCACCCTGAAACTGGAAATGCGGTTTGATTTTACCATGTTGGACAAATGGGAGTTTTAAATGCTAGCAAGTTTTGCTTGGAACTCTCCTTATTATATCTATCCATATCATCAACTATTTCATTGCTGTGGTCATGCCAATTGTTGGTACTACTCTTGGTTATATATCTTGAACCCGTCTTTGCTGGCATGACCCGTTGGCTGAGATGAAGGTCGAGGGGTTGTTGGCTAAAGCCATTCATGTTACTGCTTTTTGGTGTTTCAGCACCCCAACAAATCGCTTGTCCACCCTCAATTTTTCGTTGGCTATAGTATTCCCCCACGGCCATATCTTGAATCAAAAATCATGACATCCCACTTTCTTATCAAAATATCTCAAAATTCAATAAACTTCCTATAGTTTTCATGGTTGATCTCCCCATTTTCCCTGGCTATACACCCACATCCCACCGCCGGGCCCATTGGTCCAAGACGCGAAGTCCATCCAGCTGCGCCACTTTGGGCACCACGCCGTAGAAACGCTCCCGGCGCGACTGCCTCAACTGCGAATGGAACGAACAAAAAAAATCAAAGAGTCAACTTGAAGAGGACAGCATATGATATCATATGATATCATATATGATCTGTCATGAAATTGGACATATTAGGACTTGGAAGAATAGCTTGGCAAGTAGCAACGCAGTTTGGTTCGGAATGTGATAGCTATAATATGTCTTTCGTATATTTGTTTGTGGTCAAAATTTATCCAGAGTGATGCCCAAAAACCCAAAGGTCAAATTTCCATCCCTGGCAGATAAGGGGCTGCGTGAACCAGGCCCCGATGCTCTCTTGGCACTTCTCCCAAGAGTAGAAACCCTCCGTCTCCTTGCACTGTGTCAGCGATGATTGATGGGAAAATTCCGTGCAGAATTGGACTGCTTGTTGAACAAACATTGTCTTACATTTCAAACATGTCCAGCACAGGGACCTTGGCAAATGATGCAAAAAATCCCTTGATCCTGTCCCCAATGTCTCTGCTGTTAGTCGTAGATGCCAAGCAACGCCCAAATTGAAGAGCGCACCAAGCACTGGCACACCTTTGGCCAGGAAGTAGCTGGAATTGAGGCTGAAGCTGTCGATAGCTGAACCTTGGGCTATAGGACCCATAGGAAGGGTCCAAACACATATTAGAAGAGCGACTGGACTATGGACACTCCAAAAGCAACAAACAAACCATGCAATCTGCCCTGTCATGTACAAACCCCAGTTTTCAGATCTGCTGGATATGACTGCATCATTTTTTGGCGCCTCTCTAGTGGCACGAAAACGTCATAGATTTACTACATCAGCTCAAATATGTGCGACGCTAATGATCCAAGGACAGGGACATCAACAGCATGGACAAATAGATATATAGCAATAATATGTCACGGAAGAAAAAATGCAATATCATGGAAAATCGAGATCATGAAAAACATTGAGCAACCACTAGGTAGAAACCCAACAAATTGTCTTTACATCATCAATCGTAATCAGCTGCTGGGTATCTGTTGGTCAGTTGAGGACCGGACCTACTCCGGACTTACCTCAGCAGGGCTCACATGTGGGTATGGGTCAAGAATGGTCAAGATTTAAGACCTTCAATCTAAACAGATTTTATCCCATGTCTACAGTTCTCAGATGTTTTGACCAATATATGCCTGTTGTTGTTGTTGTCGTTGTTGTTGCTGTTGTTGTTGTTGTTGCTGTTGCTGTTGCTGTTGTTGTTGTCGTTGTTGTTGTCGTCGTTGTTGTCGTCGTTGTTGTGGTTGTTGTTGTTGTTGTTGCTGTTGCTGTTGTTGTTGTCGTTGTTGTTGTCGTCGTTGTTGTGGTTGTTGTTGTTGTTGTTGCTGTTGCTGTTGCTGTTGTTGTTGCTGTTGCTGTTGCTGTTGCTGTTGGTGTTGTTGTTGTTGTTGTTGACATTGTTTCATAGACGATATATATCCGCCGACCCCGGCTGCGCAAGGGGGAGCGCGTTAGGGAATAAGACAGCAGCACCCAGCCAGTAGCCAGCAGTCAATATCCGCCGACCCCGGCAGACGCAAGGGGGAGCGTGCCAGGGAATAATACTTTTGACTCTTGTTTCGGACTACTACTACTACTACTACTGCTGCTACTACTACTACTACTACTACTGCCATGGTGTTTTCCCATCCGGCAGGTGCCTTTTGAACAGAAGGAGTCACAGGAGCAGGAGCAGCAACAGGAGGGTTGTATGTCTCATTGTACAAACAGTGGTATAAAAATTGGTCGAAAGCCATAAAACCTTGTTCAAAACTATTGTTTTTCTAGGGTTTCAGAAGGGACGTTAGGGACTTTTTGGGCTTGATTTTGGCGCTGTTCCGTCCTTCAGGGCCACTGTGTTTCCCTGTCCGGGAGGATGCGTTTTCAGCCTCGGGAGGAAGAGCAGCAGCAGCAACAGGAGCAACAGGAGGGTTGTATGTCTCATTGTACAAACAGTGGTATAAAAATTGGTCGAAAACCATAAAACCTTGTCCAAAACGATTGTTTTTCTAGGGTTTCAAAGGGAACAATGACCCCGGTCACGTACGTCGATTCATTGACTCCGGGGTTTTTGTTTTACCGGTGGGGGGTTCTTCCCGGAGTCTCCTCGAGGTACGTGGGGCTCCTTGGGTTGCCCTTCCCGCCCTGATCTGTTCGTTCGAGGCCGCATCCTCGAGGTTCAAGTTCGATGGTAACTTTGTGCGAGATCTCGAACACCTTCAGGCGATAGAATCTCTCGAAAAATTGTGTTTTTCTAGGATTTCAGAAGGGACGTTAGGGACTTTTTGGGCTCGATTTTGGCGCTGTTCCGTCCTTCAGGGCCACTGTGTTTCCCTGTCCGGGAGGGTGCGTTTTCAGCCTCGGGAGTAAGAGCAGCGGCACCAACAGGAGCAACAGGAGGGTTGTATGTCTCATTGTACAAACCGTGGTATAAAAAAATTGTTTTTCTAGGGTTTCAGAAGGGACGTTAGGGACTTTTTGGGCTCGATTTTGGCGCTGTTCCGTCCTTCAGGGCCACTGTGTTTCCCTGTCCGGGAGGATGCGTTTTCAGCCTCGGGAGGAAGAGCAGCAGCAGCAACAGGAGCAACAGGAGGGTCAGAAGGGACGTTAGGGACTTTTTGGGCTCGATTTTGGCGCTGTTGCGTCCTTCAGGGCCACTGTGTTTCCCTGTCCGGGAGGGTGCGTTTTCAGCCTCGGGAGGAAGAGCAGCAGCAGCAACAGGAGCAACAGGAGGGTTCTATGTCTCATTGTACAAACAGTGGTGTAAAAATTTGTCGAAAACCATAAAACCTTGTCCAAAACTATTGTTTTTCTAGGGTTTCCGAAGGGACGTTAGGGACTTTTTGGGTTCGATTTTGGCGCTGTTCCGTCCTTCAGGGCC
Source organism: Cladocopium goreaui (assembly GCA_947184155.2). Taxonomy (NCBI): domain Eukaryota; class Dinophyceae; order Suessiales; family Symbiodiniaceae; genus Cladocopium; species Cladocopium goreaui. The sequence continues at coordinate 441,696 of CAMXCT020001857.1, forward strand.
ACTGTGTTTCCCTGTCCGGGAGGGTGCGTTTTCAGCCTCGGGAGGAAGAGCAGCGGCGCAACAGAGCAACAGGAGGGTTGTATGTCTCATTGTACAAACAGTGGTTATAAAAATTGGTCGAAAACCATAAAACCTTGTCCAAAACTATTGTTTTTCTAGGGTTTCAGAAGGGACGTTAGGGACTTTTTGGGCTCGATTTTGGCGCTGTTCCGTCCTTCAGGGCCACTGTATTTGCCTGTCCGGGAGGGTGCGTTTTCAGCCTCGGGAGGAAGAGCAGCGGCAGCAACAGGAGCAACAGGAGGGTTCTATGTCTCATTGTACAAACAGTGGTATAAAAATTGGTCGAAAACCATAAAACCTTGTCCAAAACTATTGTTTTTCTAGGGTTTCAGAAGGGACGTTAAGGACTTTTTGGGCTCGATTTTGGCGCTGTTCCGTCCTTCAGGGCCACTGTGTTTCCCTGTCCGGGAGGATGCGTTTTCAGCCTCGGGAGGAAGAGCAGCAGCAGCAACAGGAGCAACAGGATGGTTGTATGTCTCATTGTACAAACAGTGATATAAAAATAAAAATTGGTCGAAAACCATAAAACCTTGTCCAAAACTATTGTTTTTCTAGGGTTTCAGAAGGGACGTTAGGGACTTTTTGGGCTCGATTTTGGCGCTGTTCCGTCCTTCAGGGCCACTGTGTTTCCCTGTCCGGGAGGGTGCGTTTTCAGCCTCGGGAGGAAGAGCAGCAGCAGCAACAGGAGCAACGGGAGGGTTGTATGTCTCATTGTACAAACAGTCGTATTTTAAAAAAATAAAAAAAAATTGTCGAAAACCATACAACCTTGTCCAAAACAGGAGGGTTGTATGTCTCATTGTACAAACAGTGGTATAAAAATTTGTCGTAAAACCTTGTCCAAAACTACTATTGTTTTTCTAGGGTTTCAGAAGGGACGTTAGGGACTTTTTGGGCTCGATTTTGGCGCTGTTCCGTCCTTCAGGGCCACTGTGTTTCCCTGTCCGGGAGGGTGCATTTTCAGCCTCGGGAGGAAGAGCAGCAGCAGCAACAGGAGCAACAGGAGGGTTGTATGTCTCATTGTACAAACAGTGGTATAAAAATTGGTCGAAAACCATAAAACCTGGTCCAAAACTATTGTTTTTCTAGGGTTTCAGAAGGGACGTTAGGGACTTTTTGGGCTCGATTTTGGCGCTGTTCCGTCCTTCATGGCCACTGTGTTTCCCTGTCCGGGAGGATGCGTTTTCAGCCTCGGGAGGAAGAGCAGCAGCAGCAACAGGAGCAACAGGAGGGTTGTATGTCTCATTGTACAAACAGTGGTATAAAAATTTGTCGAAAACCATACAACCTTGTCCAAAACTATTGTTTTTCTAGGGTTTCAGAAGGGACGTTAGGGACTTTTTGGGCTCGATTTTGGCGCTGTTCCGTCCTTCAGGGCCACTGTGTTTCCCTGTCCGGGAGGGTGCGTTTTCAGCCTCTTTCCCTGTCCGGGAGGGTGCATTTTCAGCCTCGGGAGGAAGAGCAGCAGCAGCAACAGGAGCAACAGGAGGGTTGTATGTCTCATTGTACAAACAGTGGTATAAAAATTGGTCGAAAAACATAAAACCTTGTCCAAAACTATTGTTTTTCTAGGGTTTCAGAAGGGACGTTAGGGACTTTTTGGGCTCGATTTTGGCGCTGTTCCGTCCTTCAGGGCCACTGTGTTTCCGTCCGGGAGGATGCGTTTTCAGCCTCGGGAGGAAGAGCAGCAGCAGCAACAGGAGCAACAGGAGGGTTGTATGTCTCATTGTACAAACAGTGGTATAAAAATTGTCGAAAACCATACAACCTTGTCCAAAACTATTGTTTTTCTAGGGTTTCAGAAGGGACGTTAGGAACTTTTTGGGCTCGATTTTGGCGCTGTTCCGTCCTTCAGGGCCACTGTGTTTCCCTGTCCGGGAGGGTGCGTTTTCAGCCTCGGGAGGAAGAGCAGCAGCAGCAACAGGAGCAACAGGAGGGTTGTATGTCTCATTGTACAAACAGTGGTATTAAAAAAAAATAAAAAAAAAATTGTCGAAAACCATACAACCTTGTCCAAAACTATTGTTTTTCTAGGGTTTCAGAAGGGACGTTAGGGACTTTTTGGGCTCGATTTTGGCGCTGTTCCGTCCTTCAGGGCCACTGTGTTTCCCTGTCCGGGAGGCTGCGTTTTCAGCCTCGGGAGGAAGAGCAGCAGCAGCAACAGGAGCAAATCTAATTTTCCGCCGACCCCGGCTGCGCAAGGGGGAGCGCGTTAGGGAATAAGACAGCAGCACCCAGCCAGTAGCCAGCAGTCAATATCCGCCGACCCCGGCAGACGCAAGGGGGAGCGCGTCAGGGCAGAGAGGTTGTGAACAACAATTCTTGCTAGCAGCAACAGCAGCAGCAGCAGCAGGTGGAGATTGAAAAAGCGGAAAAGGTTGGGAAAAAGACATTTTATCTAGGAAGTCAGAAGGGACGTTAGGCAGTTTTTCGGTGCGATTCTGTGGCTTGTTCGTCCTTCCGTGCCTTGTTGTTTTAGTGCCGGGAGGTGCTCTTGCGACTCTTCTGTTAGCAGCAACAACAGCAGCAGCAGCAGCATTTTTTCTAGGAATTCAGAAGGGACGTTAGGCAGTTTTTCCGTGCGATTCTAGGGCCTGTTCGTCCTTCCGTGCCTTGCTGTTTTGGTGCCGGGAGGTGCTCTTGCGACTCTTCTGTTAGCAGCAGCAACAGCAGCAGCAGCAGCAGGTGAGCTAGCTGATGGGAGATTCAAAAAGCGGAAAAGGTTGGAAAAAAGACATTTTTTCTAGGAATTCAGAAGGGACGTTACGTTAGGCAGTTTTTCGGTGCGATTCTAGGGCCTGTTCGTCCTTCCGTGCCTTGCTGTTTTGGTGCCGGGAGCTGCTCTTGCGACTCTTCTGTTAGCAGCAGCAACAGCAGCAGCAGCAGCAGGTGAGCTAGCTGATGGGAGATTCAAAAAGCGGAAAAGGTTGAAAAAAAGACATTTTTTCTAGGAATTCAGAAGGGACGTTAGGCAGTTTTTCCGTGCGATTCTAGGGCCTGTTCGTCCTTCCGTGCCTTGCTGTTTTGGTGCCGGGAGCTGCTCTTGCGACTCTTCTGTTAGCAGCAGCAACAGCAGCAGCAGCAGCAGGTGAGCTAGCTGATGGGAGATTCAAAAAGCGGAAAAGGTTGGAAAAAAGACATTTTTTCTAGGAATTCACAAGGGACGTTAGGCAGTTTTTCGGTGCGATTCTAGGGCCTGTTCGTCCTTCCGTGCCTTGCTGTTTTGGTGCCGGGAGCTGCTCTTGCGACTCTTCTGTTAGCAGCAGCAACAGCAGCAGCAGCAGCTGAGCTAGCTGATGGGAGATTCAAAAAGCGGAAAAGGTTGGAAAAAAGACAGTTTTTCTAAGAATTCACAAGGGACGTTAGGCAGTTTTTCGGTGCGATTCTAGGGCCTGTTCGTCCTTCCGTGCCTTGCTGTTTTGGTGCCGGGAGGTGCTCTTGCTACTCTTCTGTTAACAGCAGCAACAGCAGCAGCAGCAGGTGAGCTGATGGGAGATTGAAAAAGCGGAAAAGGTTTGGAAAAAGACATTTTTTCTCTATAGGAATTCAGAAGGGACGTTAGGCAGTTTTTCGGTGCGATTCTAGGGCCTGTTCGTCCTTCCGTGCCTTGCTGTTTTGGTGCCGGGAGCTGCTCTTGCGACTCTTCTGTTAGCAGCAGCAACAGCAGCAGCAGCAGCAGGTGAGCTAGCTGATGGGAGATTCAAAAAGCGGAAAAGGTTGGGAAAAAACATTGTTCCAAGGCATTCACAAGGGACGTTAGGCACTTTTTCGGTGCGATTCTAGGGTCTGTTCGTCCTTCCGTGCCTTGCTGTTTTGGTGCCGGGAGCTGCTCTTGCGACTCTTCTGTTAGCAGCAGCAACAGCAGCAGCAGCAGCAGGTGAGCTAGCTGATGGGAGATTCAAAAAGCGGAAAAGGTTGGAAAAAAGACATTTTTTTCTAGGAATTCAGAAGGGACGTTAGGCAGTTTTTCGGTGCGATTCTAGGGCCTGTTCGTCCTTCCGTGCCTTGCTGTTTTGGTGCCGGGAGCTGCTCTTGCGACTCTTCTGTTAGCAGCAGCAACAGCAGCAGCAGTAGCAGCAGGTGAGCTAGCTGATGGAGATTGAAAAAGCGGAAAAGGTTGGAAAAAAGACATTTTTTCTAGGAATTCAGAAGGGACGTTAGGCAGTTTTTGGCGCTTTTGCTAGCGGCAACAGCAGCAGCAGCAGCAGCAGCAGCAGCAGGTGGAGATTGAAAAAGCGGAAAAGGTTGGGAAAAAGAAACAGAGACATTTTTTCTAGGAAGTTAGAAGGGACGTTAGGCAGTTTTTCGGTGCGATTCTAGGGCCTGTTCGTCCTTCCGTGCCTTGCTGTTTTGGTGCCGGGAGGTGCGCTTGCGACTCTTCTGTTAGCAGCAGCAACAGCAGCAGCAGCAGGTGAGCTAGCTGATGGGAGATTGAAAAAGCGGAAAAGGTTGGGAAAAAAACATTTTTCCAAGTCATTCACAAGGGACGTTAGGCACTTTTTCGGTGCGATTCTAGGGCCTGTTCGTCCTTCCGTGCCTTGCTGTTTTGGTGTCAGGAGGTGCTCTTGCTACTCTTCTGTTAGCAACAACAACAGCAGCAGCAGCAGCAGGTGGGCTGATGGGCTTCTATTGAATGTTGAACAAGCGGAAAAGGTTGGGAAAAATGATCCTGCATGTGATGATGCATTTGCCAAAATTTCTCGTCACACAGCTTGCCTGTTTCACCAACAATCCCCGATTCTTTACCGGGGTCGGCGGCAGGGGCGGCAGCCCTTAAATATGAAATGGAAAATAATCCATTCATGTTCCAGTCACCACCAAGCAGAAAAGCATTGGAAGATCTGCCAGTCCCATCCAAGTTGGTTTTCATGGCAAAAAGTTGGAGGTAAAAGTTGGAGGTTTGGCAAATGGAATCGCTAACAAGTTGGCCGAAATTCGAGCGGCTGAGTGGTGCCAAAAGAAGCCATGATCCAAAGACCACCAACATTCGGATCATCCAAGAGACTTAGTCAGTTTAGTCCCATTGAAACCTCAACATCGAGGTCTTTACACAAGTTGACAACAGCATCCAGAATCTCTTCCAGATGCGAGTGTGCAAAAAAACATAGACCTTAAATCGAACTAATTATAGTGCTTCAAACACACTAAGTGTTGCCTCTCATGCATATTTTCCTTGACACAGCTTTGGGATGCCTCGACAAAGCAAAAAATCCACCGTTTGGGAGGTCTAGTAGAGGTCATGAAGCATGTGAAAAATAAAAAAACGTGGTGTATCGTGGTGTCTGTTGAAGAAAATTGCATAAAATACCCGTAATTAAAGATGCCACGGGACAATTTTGCAAACAAAAAACATCAATATTCATGATTGTCCCATGTAAATGCCCGTTTACTTCGGGATTTCCCGGCCAGTCATGTTTTCCAGAGGGATTCACTATCCAACAAGCGGGAGGTTGTCACAATGCGACCCGATACCACAGTTATTTCTAACAATTCCCATGCCTATTTCATTGGATTGGTTTAAGGGAAAATCTACAGGAAACCATGGTTTTTACCATCAAATATAGGGTTTTCCTGAAAATTTTCCCATCATCCAATTCTATGCCTATTGGCCCAAGATGTCTGGATGAATTTTGATCCGCAACCTGAAAGATCTGAAAGGGAGGTCGTTGTAGGCGAATTCCCCTTACAAGTCTCACCATTTACATCGCCGGTGGGGTATGTTTCTGTCAGATGGGGACGGATCAGAACCTACCAAAACCATGTTTTGGGGGCTGACTATCCAGCTGTTTTATGCTATTTTGGTGTTCACCAAAGCAAGGTTTTGACCCATATCGTCTTCAGTGCATTTCCAGGGCACCTGATCACTGTCGATCCATCCCTACCATCTTTAAAATGAGATCGACCGGTGACCCACTGATTTGGAGACTGATTTCAGCTCCACTCTGTAGGAATCATGAAGATTCAGCTATCCCTGCCACCTTATAATCTTATAGTTCTTCCAATCTATTCGCCCAGTCATGCCTTTCTTGGAAAGAGCCCACGAAATGCCATGACACTGAAAGGATTCTCCGAACACATGCGGCACTGGAACATGGCTCAAATAAGTTCCACAGCACTGATCCGTGCTGGGGGGGAAACTTCGGGAAAACCAGTCGCGGTGAGCAAAACCCTCTCTGAGCAATATGGCAGGCGGCACCGTAGTGGTCCGGCGGTCACTGGTCGTGGATAGTTTTTGGGATAGATAGCTTCACCGAAAGGGGTTCAACACCTCAACTAAACCATTTATGAATAGTTTGATGATTTTGCTGAGGGATCCTGAGTTCAACATATCGGACATGCGAAATACCACATACATTCATATTATGAATTCAATGAATTTGCAACCAGTGCAAGGTTCACTTGACTAGTATCACCACAGCAGCATTTTCTTGTGAGAGAGGTGCATTTCATGAAGATCGTCTTTCCCTGTTTGTAAACCATTTCCCCAACCATAGCAGCCACGGCATACCCTCTGTGGACCCCAAGAACTCCCATGAAACACCCAGCCTCCTTCGAAAGTTCCTTCGAGAGTGACTTCTGCACGGGAAGTTGACGTCGATGCCGGGCCCCTGCAAATTTTAAGGAGCTCAGATCACCCTCCAGCAATTTTAAGGTTGAACTAACTAGGTTTATGGTTTACTACGGTTTACTACAAGGTGGTGCCCCCTCCAGTTATAAATTGGTTATAAACCCATTAATTATAGATATATCACCTATAAACCATAGTTATTGGAGTTATAAACCAACTTAGCTATCTTGGGGGCACCACCTTGTATGGTTTACTATGGCTTCCTATGGTTTGTCTGACTTGTTGCTACGATCTACCGTTCAAAAAACCTATGGATCTACCATTTTTTAAATCCCAGGTTGCCTCAGACTCACCATAATCACCATGCAACAGCCAGGCAGCCAATCTGGTTAGAAATCAACTTAGCTCTGAGGTCTATAGCATTCCAAAAAACTATGGGGCACAACGGCACATAGATATGAAAAATCCATAAAAATCCACGGATCATTTCTTAAGGTTTCACCATAGTCCAAAGCGGGCAGTTTGGGGTTTAAGACCATACAATGTTGGGGTCCAAAAAGTTTCAGCCAGACCCATGCACATATACCAACTTATACCAAGTCATCAACCTTGCACCAAACGAGTACGTTGCAAGAATCAAAAAATGTAATTCACGATTTGACGTGTTTGAAATTCAACACAGTTCGATGCCAAACAACCCCCAAAAACTGGGTAAATTACCATTCCCTCTACTGGTTTGTTCACAAATAGGCTGTGCCCCAAACGGCGTTGTTCTACAATTTCATATGGGGTTTTTGGGTCCCACAAAAATATCAGGCTTGTCAAACAACCCCTCTAACATCTCCTTACCATCCAACACCTAGAATTGTCCCACACATGTTTCCAGGCCCCACCCTTGGGAAATTCTTAGCTTCCTGGCTCCCCATAGAGTAGGGAATAAGATGGAATAAGACTTCTGCTCGTTAGCTCCCTCCTAACCAACCATCAGTTACCCTCCCGTAATCAGATATGGGAATGGAGCAAAAACCACCCTTTATATGTAGATGTTTTCCCTATTAACACCTCCATATCTACGTGTTTTTTTCCAGCTAGCCATGTTTGATTATTGGAGGATATACACCGTTTGTCTGAAAATGGTGCATACCCGCCAAAATTCTGATTTCATAGGGAACATGATCAGAAAAACTATGGGATTCATGAGAAATGTGGGGCCAAAAAAACCTGACTTTTTCAGACACACCAAGCTCTGCAACCGGCTAGCCTTGCTGCATGCTCGCTGCACGCGCTTCCTGGCCCAAAAGCAGATCATCCAACCTCAAGACGGGAACCCAGACCGAGACTGGTGGAGCCAGTTGGGCCGGACGTTGCTACAGTTATGGTCATTTATTAGTTATAACTGGTTATAAATGGGATTATACATTTTATAAATGGGGTTATAAGTACTTATAACTGGTAAAGGGCCATAACTGTATGAATCATCATCCTTGTCATCGTTGTCATCGTACCCTCTGGTAAACGTTTACATAGCTATGGAAAGATCCACCCATTTTTAATGGGTAAATCCACTATTTCTATTGGTCATTTTCAATAGCTATGTTAAATGACCAGAGGGTAATCGTCATTGTAATCATTACTGCTTGGTGGTTGAAAAACAATCTTGAAAAATATGAGTTCGTCAATGGGAAGGACTATCCCATATATTATGGAAAATAAAAACTCTTTGAAACCACCAACCAGATTATCATGATAATCATCCTTCAGTTAATATCTCCAAGATTCCTAAAGATCAATAAATAACCAACCTATCAAAAACTTAACCAATCTAAATAACTCATGACATCACAGAGAATAATCCACCAATCTGAATTCTTCGGCCAGCTATTGGTACAGTCACCCCTTTTGTCATAAACCATCCATTCCGGGTGGGGTCGCAGAGAAGTCGTTGGACAATTTGTGATCCGAACGCATGATATTTGTCGGAGCAAAACCAATAGCAGTACTATCCAACCCATAGGATCCATGTATGCTATATATATATATATGGTAACATTTACCATCAATATACCCCCAATGTTAGCATATATTGATCCTATGGGCAATAGATTCAATACCGAGCGATGCATGAATCTGATATCGTTACTCCCTCTGGTAACTTGCTACCATTTATGAAAACCCCCATATGGTATTCTCGCAGAAGTGGTGCTTGTAGACCTCCAAACATGAAGATATGTAGGGTCAAAACATTGCAATTATATGATAATATATATATATATGGATGGTATTCTCGCAAACGTGCTGCTTGTAGACCCCCCAAAAATGAAGCACAATGATCGCTTGACATCGCACAAGACTGCGGTAAAAAAAACGGTCTTGTTGCACTGAGCCCGATAAAATGGGCTTGAGTGAGGCCCATTGTGTGAAGCATACGGCAAAGTCTCACGACTATCAAGCATCAAATATCAAACATACAGTTAAGGCCCTTTACCAGTTATAAGTACTTAGAACCCCATTTATAAAATGTATAATCCCATTTATAACCAGTTATAACAAATAAATGACCATAACTGTAGTTGACTTCAGGTTCTCTTAGCACTTAGAATATACCTCTAAGCAACTGAATTGCATGAAAAGAGCGCGCTGAAGGAAAAAAATGGAAAACACATCAAGAACAGGACGGCCAATAATGCCGCACACATCCAAAACAGTAGAGTTATGGTCATTTATTAGTTATAACTGGTTATAAATGGGATTATACATTTTATAAATGGGGTTATAAGTACTTATAACTGGTAAAGGGCCATAACTGTATGTTATTCTTTGCACTTGGGGATGGAACCTATTCGGTTTCAGAAACACCATCGAATGACCAAAAAGGACAAACATCGTGAGGTTTTTTTTCACAACAGTATCACAGCAGTAGCAAAAAACAATAGGATAAAATCAACAGTAGTGGGGCATATTGGGGAATAAGGAGAAGTGGCACATGACATTATTTTGGATTTGCGCAAATGTACCACTCTATTGTGGGTTTCGGATTAAAACCGAATTACAATCAGTATCTTTTTACATGTATATTTACTGTAATACTTTATATATTTACTATATTTACATATATAACTGCAACTACTGGTGATATCTAGCCAGTATATCTGGTGATTTTCAAAAATATTTACTGCAATATCAGTGAATTACTGGTGATATCTACCGCAATTACTGGACTTTTTGATCCTTCAACGTCTCTTTTTTATCGCTGAGTTTTTGCATCGGTGATCGATGTCGGGGTGAATCATGGCGTCCAAAAAATCCAGGCCGCTTGGTGCAGGTGGTGAACGGTCGCATCCGTTGCGGGTGAAGATCAGATTGCTTCAGTGTTAAACTATATCTGGTTATCTGGATATTATCTGGATATAATGGTGTATTATGGGAATATTATGGGATATATTTCATCAATGTATGCAATTGGATGGGAGGTAGTACTGGGTATGAGCATGTATAAGTTACTGGTGCTAATCGTAGGGAATGGATGGGAATTGGGGAATGGGATTATTATTAATAGTCAATCCTCTAGCAAAACCAACAATGGCTTCAGTGTTAACGCATATATTGAATGCGATATGATATAGTTAATGACTCACCATGATATTAATGGGATATGATATGATATAGAGAAGTACAGAGAATATCTGGTTGGTGGTATACCTAACCCTCTGGAAAAATGATGGAGTTCGTCAGTTGGGATGATGAAATTCCCAACATATGGGAAAATAATCCCAATGTTCCAAAGCACCAACCAGTATATATTAAACATGATTAAACCAATCTTTTGAAAACCATCATTTCAATATGAACAATTTAATCAATTACTAGTTTTTATCAATTAAAACATATTAAAACAATTGCTAAACATTATTAAACCATCCTTTTTGAAATATGTCCATGTTTTCTGCTTCTTTTCTAAACAAATTCCCGAAAAACCATCACCTTGGAGTTGGGTATAAAAGCTCTTTCTCAGCTCGACACCGCTGTTCTAAAGCTCCAGCAACCTGCACTGCGAACCGTTGATCCATGAAAAGTTTCTGATATTACAAATGTGGTGATTAATTCATATTTTCTGATATTACATATTTTATCATATTTTATCCATGTGGTGATTTTACACATGAATCTGACATATGGTTTTTGTCGCATTCCAGGTTTAAAGCTTGGTAGACTCTGGGATTTGTAGCGATGTCGCAGTGTCGTAGTTGGAATTCCGCCAAAATGTGGGTATCGTTCCAGGGTGTTCCGGACGCATGGAACCAGCGAGTTACGTATAAGAGGTTTGATCCGCACCTAGTGAGAAGGTACAAGGTGGTGCCCCCAAACGATAGCTAAGTTGGTGAACATAACTCCAATTTCACTATGGTTTATGGTACTTATAACTATAGTTACTGGGGCTTATAAACTAACTTATAACTGGGGGGCCTCACATTGTATACTAAGTGACCTGGTATAAGGGGTATTGATCAAGGGTAGTTCTAGATGATCATATCCCTTGGAGTATCGCCGGTCCAGGGTAGGGTAATCGGAGCCTTACATTTTGAGCTGCGGCGTAAATGTTGTTTAAATATATGGAAAATCACCATTTTTAATAGGTAAACCATCTATAAATGGGCCATTTTCCATGGCTATGTTAAACAACCAGAGGGTATATATATATAAACCCAAAAAACGAAATAGCTAAGTTTACGGCAAAATTGTAACGTGTCTATTCATTTTGTTGTTTGAAATTGCCCTGAACATCAACATCATATAACATCATTATTATTATCATCATCAGCAATATCATAGATCTTCTTGCAAACCTGATTTGTATAGATGTTCATGGTGGTCAAACTAGTGTATTTAGAGCTAAATGCTGAACAAAAACGCGAATCAGCGCTCATGATGAAGCCACCCACTTTGAACAGCATAATGTTGCTGCTTGCAGCCCACTTCCCAAACAGTTCTGGGATGCTGGGGCCCTCAAATAGTTCGCACCTGCCGATGGCTACGCTCGCCACAGGCCTGGTGAAGTTCGGTTCATGCACAAATCATCCCATGAAAATGAATAAATGAACCACAAAAACGAAGGTTTTCTTTGTAGGTGTCCATAGATTTCCCGAAAAAAAAATACAGAATCTCCCGGATTTACCAGGCGAAGCACTTTGTTTCACTATGTTTTTTCATCAAACGGGGATGTCAGACATCCCCTAAATGCTAAATTGTAGGGACACCTGCAAGTGGGTGCATGTTCAACCACCAACCTACGATGTTCTTGGCGGCTTGCTAACCCCCCCCGGAAAAAAAAGGTACAAATTTTGGATGTTTTTAATGTGGCAAATTAACAATATCAACAAAAAAACATCCCAATTCTCAACCATTTGGGGCTCATTCAAGGTCATAAAAAATAGGCTTATACATGCTTATACCCAATAATAGACTTAATTTGGAATTGTTTTTTGTTGGGATTAGCGGGATATGTGGTAAATCCTTCCAACTAATTTCCAAAACCCTCGATGAAACTAGGATAAGGTGTATGGCTAAACACAATTCAGTTTTCTTCAACATAAATCCAGTGATGCATGAGAGGGGTCCTGATGCTATCAACATTTGTCAACCTTGTCACCTTTAGTGCTGCTTTATTGATCAAACAATATTGATCAACATGATCAAACACCAAAAAGGAATGATTTAGCCCTAATCATAACCAAATCTGCGGGTTGTTGGGTACCCTGGGTACCCAATGTTTGACACATTTACTAACTCCGTGTAGCCGGCCCTGGTTTGTTAGTTCATGGGGTCATGAGATACCAACCATTCACTACCTGAAGTGGAACCCACAGGTGACAGAAAAAGTGAACAACTTGGGGGTAACCAGCTTTTTCATTCTTGGTTGAATCACCATTCCCTGTAAAAAAAATGCAATTGTAATTTAAGAGAAACCTCCAAATCCTCATTTCGGATGCTTCATGACCAGTCTGAGATGCCCTGCCATCATTCCTTCTTGGCTGGTTAGCTTCATATATCCACATTCACTACAAAAGATTAAGTTCTGCTAAAGAATCCAAGGGTTTACCCAATTGCTCATGAGTAATGCGTGGTGGTTGGGACTATCCAAGTCTTCTTATCGTGGTTAATCCCATCCCAAATACGTGGCTTCCAATCCCCTACGTTTTTCAGCGTGGTTTTTGAAGGGTGCTGAATATTAGGAAGGGATGAGTTTAATATTTGGTATCATTAAATCATATTAAAGCACCATTTTTGATGGCTAAACCGTTACAAGGTGGTGCCCCCTCCAGTTATAAATTGATTTACAAACCCCATTAACTATAGATATATCACCAACAAAAACCATAGTTATTGGAGTTATGTTCACCAACTTAGCTATCTTGGGGGCACCACCTTGTAGTTAAACCCCACGAAAACCATCCGCAGCCTTATTCTGGAACTGCGCCTGCAAAGCTCTTCGCGAAGCCAAGGCCCCTGAGACACCCAGCTGACGCCTGAGACACCAGGGTGACATAACGGGCGTTAACCAGTTGACATGGTTATGGGAGTTAACCACTGACACAACCCAGTGACATTGACATGGTTGTGGAGTTATAAACCAACTGGGGCTTCATAGTTGACTCAGTTGGTTTATGTTGGTTTATCACTCCATAAACATGGAGAAATACCATGTCCCAAACTTGCAAATAGTTTTGCAACTTTGAAGACATGCTGTTTTGCTGAGGTTATTACCGAAATGAGGCCCTTCTTTTTTGGTCAACTGTGTGATGATCATGACTGACGTGTGAAAATGATGCAATGATGATGTACTCCCACAATTGATCACTGCACCCCCAACATCGATTATTCAAGAGCAATGAATAAAAATAATCAAAATCTGTTTCCCGCTGGGTCTCAAACATAGATTGCCAAATAAGACACGAACGCAAGTGCAGTTCCACTGATAAGTGACTATTATATATTTTAAAAAAAAAATACATCCAAAGTTATAGGATTGTCTTTCCCAACTTATGGGGTTTCATAACCATGGTTATACCCTCAACTGCACCCACAAGAAACATAACCAACAAGATCCACTAAACTTTAAATGGGTGGGTGTGTGGTTTCCACAATTAGGTCATGCCCTCATGCGCCGGCTGAAAAAAACGACAGGATTTCGACAGGATTCAGCCCGCACTTCCTTTATACCATCAGGCAACAATCGGTGGTACAATCAGGATTACTAATCAGGATTCCCGAACCAGTTATGAGTTGGTCTATAACCCCCCATGAACTAACTAAATCTATCATGTCTAAAGATCAACTCCGAACAGCTGTGTTGGCAACCAACTTTGCCAACGAACGGCACCACGAGAAATCAACATGACAAATCCCATGGGAAAAAAAAACAGCGAGGCGCCATAGCAGCAGAACAGCTGCCACGCTCAACGTCACACGCCAGGTCGGACCTAGGCTGAAATCAATCAGGTCTGTCTGAAAAGTTGGAATGTTTGATAGGAATATGATGGTTATTAAGATAGGTTTTGATAGGCATATGATTATGAACTATAATTAATAGGTTACCAAAATTGTCAGATCTTGATAGGAATATGATGATAAATGGGAAAATATGATGATTTAACATCAAATTTGGGGCTACTCCATTGTCGTACAAACCGCCAAAAAAACCCATGAAACAACTGGATCTATTCCTTTTGGGGCCTCATCTGCGGAGTGCTTGTCATTAAGGACATATGACTTATGTATGACTTATGTATGACTTATGTTTCCTCCACAAATACAATCAACATGTGGATTCCACATGAGTCTACCTTGACACAAAAGCTGTGTTTTTAGTGGGATTTTCAAAGATGTCTACCCTGCCTTTCAGCAGCGAGTACAACAGTTGCACACACACACTAGCAGTTATCACGCGGATGATAAAGTGGTGGGGAATTCAACTCTGCAAGTACTGGATACCTCACCATCAAAATTCTTAAATGATGGTGTAACATTCTTAAATGACTATGGTGATTCTGCCAAAGGTGAAACTTAAAGTTGATAAAAATGATGGTTTATCTCTTTCCACATCATCACCATCATTTTTTTCATGATGGTTTCGGTGAAACTTAAAGTTGATAAAAAAAACACGGTTTATCGGCATATATCCACATTATCCACATATATCCAACCAGATACCTACCCCTCTGAAAAATATGAATTCGTCAGTCGGGATAATGACATTCCCAACTGAATGGAAAATCATAATCCATTCATGTTCCAAAGCACCAACCAGACATCATCCATCATGAAGCCTACCGTTCCCCAACTTTGCCGCGTGGGGTCCCTGCCGAGATCCCGGGATCCCGCACTGCGGGCCACTCGGGGGAAGATGGTCAGGTGGGACAAGACCGTGATGGCCCTGGCGTGGCAGGTGGAGAGTGTATTGAAGGAGGATCATTCCAGGGATCGAAAGTAGTCATCCCATAAATTATATATAAATAATTATATATCTTAATATTATATATATACATAAATATTACATATATGTATTACATAATTGGGTTGTGCCTACTGTAACGACACAGCTACTCTTATGTCAGCCAGACCATAGTTTTTTCTAACTGCTCTTAAAATTTGAAAAAAAACGCGAAAAAAAACCAACCAAAAAAAAGGAAAAACCAAAAAGCAAATCAGCAAAATACAAAAAACACAGGCACAATAAAAGGAAAAAAATGGGAAAGAAGAAAAGACAAAAAGAGAAAACATTGGAAAACATGGACTTGTCCATTTGCATTTTTTTTGTTTTTTCGATTTGTTTTTTCCAGGCAAAAAGCAAAAAAAATACAAAATAAAAGCAAAACAAAAACAAATCGAAAAAAAAACAACACAAATGCAAATGGACAAGTCCATTTTTCCCATTTTTTTCACCCTTTTTGACGTTCCTGTTTTTTCCCATTTGTTTTGCTTCCGTTTTTTTCAGTTTTGAAGTTTTGCTTTTTGATTGTCCATTTGTTTTCCTTTTTTTGTTTTTTTTCAAGTTTAAAAATCACTAGAATAAGCTATAGAGGTGAACATAAAGCTACTCAGTGGTATGATCCTCCAAGTATGAAGCAATGACGCTAAGTGGTGGTTGGTTGTAGCACCGTGTGCCAAAAAAATAGTTGCGTTTTTCATGGGAAAATGATGAAACATGACAGCCATCCTCCCAAACACCTTTTCTATCTGCAGCTCCGCATACATCTGTTGACCCTCATCGCAGTGGGTGTAAAGCGGAGGGCGATACGTAAATCAGCACAATTGTGCAGGTCGAACTTTGCCACCGTGCATGATGCAAGAGGAATGGAATGAAATAAATAACAATCAAATATGGGGATCAAATCAAACACACATCGGGCAATTTCAGCAAATATTCCTCCATTCGGACAGGCATTTAAAGATTCCAGTAGGTAAGCCTGCATCAGTGGCATTTACTCCAATGTGACAAGTGCGTATGTGACGTGCACAAGGAAGGCGATGGCGGATATACTATCAGAACCATATCTTATTACACAAGATATAGCTTTGCCAGGTTTCAAAATTGGGAATATGTTCACCCAAAACGATTCGCGAACAGCACAGCTCAGTAAGAACGAATTCTACAGTCTACAGCCAGCGGCGCAACCAACCAAAGTAGTGGCATGTTGTATTTAGCAAAGCTCGCAACAATCACAAGCCATCATAAAGGTATACATTCTGGTAATTTAAGATAGCCAGATAGCTATGGAAAATTACCCTTTGTTATGGGGTCAATTGTCCGAATGGGCCATGTTCCATAGCTATGCTAAGAAGGAAAAATATTTAAGACCATATCGTTGGTTATAACTGTCTACTGTTCATAGAAACAACATATCAAAAATTGGAATCTAGTTTGGTTTCTCATTTTTGTCCACTATCTTGAAAAGCCAGCAAATGCTGTCCCTTACCCACCACAGTGCCAGCGGATTGCCCAGGTAGCCGGTATGCAATGGCCAAAGATGGGAAATGGGTTGCGTCCTGGCATCTTGCAACAGCGGCTAGCATGTTTCATTTTTGCGAGAAATCCACTGAATTCCACGCGGCTTGCAATCCTTTGTCTTGTTTCGTCACGTGCTTTTTCGAAAACTTGGATAATCCTGGGTAATGCGAAAAAAAATGATCTGGCCTGCGTCCTGCGTCTCACCGCATTTTTGAGCCATTTTGGTGCAAAAAACCAGTCGTTTGTGGCTGGACTTGGGATGAGCGAGGGCAAACCACACCGAGTTGCGGAATGATGAAGATATCAGTTCTGCTTTCTCCATAACAGATCTCGTTCGAGAACAGATCAATGAACAAATATCATCAGTTGTATCTAGCTAATCTAGCTTCTGCTAGAATGTGTTTCTGAAAGCCATTTCAGAACTTCCTGCTAGAATCTGACCATGAAATATCATGAAATCAATTCACCCACCCAGCCTTTTTTCAGTGAATGGCTCACCCGCGATTTCGAGCACTGAGTTTTCTCAGTGGATGGCTGTGAGCAAAGAGCTGCACTGTTTTCAGGGCGGTGTGGTCGTGTGGTCCAGGTCCAGGTGACTCCTCAATGCTATCGGAAAACACACCATGTGGGATTCACCCAACAATAAACATTAATATTATCCAATAATATTATCATATATCATAAATTATCCAATATTATAATATATCATATATAATCTCAAAATATTATGATGTTATATATCATATATTATCCCATAATTGCCATAAATGGGAGGTAATTAAATATCATCCCTTAAATGGTCGGTTTATGATTGTGTCCGAAAAGTACTTGATATTATTGGGGCTTTTCTCAGAACCGCTTCTTTGAACAGGTCAAGTATCACAAATGGACAGTCACGGTCAATGGTTCGACCAAAAAAAACAAGATCACCAACAAAACTGGTGGTAGTATGATTTATTTCTGTGTATAGTATGGTATAGTATGTATACCATATATATATATATATACACCACCAATTGGGATGTTTTCTCAAAACCGCCAAGTTTATCATCCGGTCTTGATCAGATATTTTTTTGTGGTACAAAAAAATAGTTTCCTGAAGATTCCTGGATTCTTCAACCATTTGAGCAGTTTCAAGAACCTCAGTTGGATGATATTTGTTTTTTGGGTTATCAGCCTGAACAATTATTTCGAGGGTTTTCCAACCATAGTCCCCGTGTAAAGGAATCTCTCAGATTGTCCAATCGCAACCCTCATTTAACCCGTTACAAATAGGTTTTGACACTTTTTGACACTGATTTTAGCCCACTCGTTCATCCGACAATTCCGTGCACGTACCATGATCTGAGGTTGCAACTCAAAATCTCCACTGCATGGCATTTCCACTGTCATGTGGGGGATCATTTAAGCAAATGTCGCTAAATAGATCGTTGTTGGATGATCTGGGTACTGTACATAAGTGGTTGTCATCACCAAAACAAAACTGGCAACCATCAATAGATAACGAAACAAATTAACCATGACTGTACATGTTGGGTAAATATATCATGCATGTTAAGGTGGGGTAATGTATACATCTGGAAATTAGTATAGTACATGATACTGGTAAATGTAGGTATTGCAGAATATATACAGGGTGGTAAATGAATCACAAAAAATAAGTTCGCCAACCTGTTATGGATATATATATATATATAGATAGTCTATAGAGTCTATGCAGAAGCAGTATCATCCCCACCATATCCATATCCGTGATCTGGGTCCATGCTCAACCCCAAAACCAAGATAAACCAAGCAGATCAAAACCTTCAGTTCCTATTTTACGGTAAGTATTACCCTCTGGTAAATTAACAGTTCGACCCTGAAATCTGACAAATGTTCAGTGGAAACTCATCTTCCAACCACTATCTGCCAGGGTCGTCAGTTTACTGGAGGGTAATTTATAGTCTAAAAGCTGGATCCACTAATCTTAAACCAGCTTCCCTTTCGCGCCGCTCCTCGCCTTGGCAAATGGTCTGGATGTAGTTCACTCATCCACAACATGGCCTTGAACAGCGAATCGGCTTTTGTTGGATCAGATCAAGTAAACGTTTACGAAACTAGTGATGAGTTCACGTTCTTGAAGTGATTTGGAGGTTTCTAGAAGTGAAAACGGGAAAGCGAGTGTTTCATCAATAAATAGAGCGGTGAAACGGGAAAGTTTTTCCTTCAACCAAATATGTATTGAAACAAAGGATACGTAGGAATAGATGCAAAAACTGAAGGTATCACTAAACAACTTGGGGGTGGCATCAAAAAACTCAGGGATGTGTTGGTCAATGTTCTGAAAAGTTGAAAGCTACGGCTATGAATTGCCAAACGCTAAGCGGGTTTTTCCAGACAATATAGATAGCTGCTACTATTCCCAGACATATCGCTTCGTGGATCCCACCATTTCATCCCCAGGAAAAACTCGAATGTCTCACTCGCCAAAGCCATACATAGCCATACAGTTTGCTATTGAAAATGGCCATTTATAGTGAGTTGTCCCATAAAAAATTGTGATTTTCCAGTTATGTTTGTTTACCAGAGGGTAGGTTTTGCCTGAACATGAGGTACACTACCCTAAATTGTCAACTTAAACATCATGCTCCTATCCATGTTCATACACAGCCATCTGTGCAGTGTGAAAACCCCCTTTTCTTCCCTTTATATTTGTGGACCAATAGGCCTTCCCGTACTGGATTATGATGGTCCCCAATCAATCAATGTATATTTATATATATATATATACGTATATATATATATATATACACACACACGTATATACACGCACATCTTGGGTGGTAAAACCCCACACGAATAATTAATGACCCATATGTTCATCAGTTACAGTTACCCCATAGTTTGATGCTTCATTCACCCGAGGTTTAGCGGAAAAACACACGACTTCTGGATTTATCCACGATCAAAGTCCTCCAGTTATCTCCATGGCATCAACCTATAGACCAACAGCCTGTCCATGTTGAATCCCAAACCGATTTCAATCTTCAGCTCCTCTTCCCAAGTCTTCCCAGATAAAATACTCACAGTCCCGGGTCACCATGGAATCCTGTATACCTCACCATTTCTGTGTTGTTTTCCGCATCAGAAGAGGCGTTTTCGGCCGCTCACATGTTCGATGCTGCCGCGAATGCCGCGGCGCACAATCAAGATTCGCTCCTGGCGATCTGACAGACTGACTTTCGATGAGCCTCCTTGGGGGGGGTGCAGTTGATACCCTCTGGTAATGACTAACAGTTTGCTATTGAAAATGGCCATTGATAGTGGATTTACCCATTGAAAAAATGGTAGATCTTTCCATAATTAGTCATGTAAACGTCTACCAGAGGGTATCATTTCCATGGGTATAACCAAGGTTATCACCTGGATCAATCAGAAGCAGGAATATAACCAACATAAGTCGGATTGGGATACAACCAGAATAATCAAATCATATCAAATCATTCCGTGGCTACCCACTTAACTGAAACTGCATCCCCAGGTATGCTGCCGAAAGGGCATCTTTTAGCATCTTAGTCAGCATGTTTCCGTCCATGGGTGACCAACCACATTTGAACCACATCCAGAAAATCTAGCGGGAATATGAATTACAGATATGAGATGATATGAGTACACTTGTTCAAAACCGATATCTATTCAATCTATTCACAATCAACCATGGTACAAAGACGTCCTATAGTATGCAATGTAGGAAAGCACGAGGAACCACTCGCCAGCAGAGTAATCACAGCACAGGCTGCAGGACCAAGTCATCTCAGATGAATCTACCAAGTATATTCCGCAAAACTTGGATTCCTCGGGTCAAAATGTGGCACTGAAGAATAACATGGCTAATCATATCATAATATATGTATATAATATAATACAATATATATAATAAAATATAATGTGATATAATATAATAATACAATATAATACAATATAATTGATTTATCCATCAACAAAATGGATTGCAATGGTTTTGACATGTTACCATCAATACTAGAGATCTAACCATGAAAAACTAATGTGGCTTGAACATAAGAATATATCACATTGTTTGTGTTCTTATTTGGGCGCATATCATTTCAAGTGGGCATCATTCATAGAGTATGTTTGATAGATGCGCATTTTATTCCAACTCATCCAAACCATCCAATTGCTGTCATGATGTTTGTGCATTGGGGTTGTCTTAGAATGGGAGGATAGCCTGCAAACAGCAATTGTTAGAGAGAGAGAGAGCGAGACATATATATATGTATGTATCATATCATATCATAACATATCATATCATATCATATCATACCATATCATATCATATCATATCATATCATATATATATATATCATACATATATATATATATATCACATATATATATATTTATAGTTGATGGCAAAACCACTATGTTTGATACTCAAATTCCTATGTTTGATGGTTTTTAATCCATACTTTTGATATATTTTGATGTTTGAACAACCGTATTTTCGTTGTTTCTGTGAAATCTTCATATCTTTGCGATCAGATCAGGCCTGAAGGCTATCAGCCTGCAATACCGCTGGGCGTATTTCCAGGGCAACACCTCAGGCGCCAGCGGGAGTTGATGGTAACATGGGCAACAAAACATGGATTTCATGTGGTTAAAGCAATGCCTTAAACGCACCATCCCCCAGTCATCACCATTTTTATAGCTGGTATGTTTACCATTACCAAATAGGTGGTTTATTATTGTTTTACCAACATAGCCATATGGATCTTTCCAAAGTCATGGGGGATCCCCAATAGCTGAATGGTTTATTTCATGGAAAATCCGAAAATAAAATGGATGACTTGGGGGTACCCCCATTTTAGGAAATGCTGCCATATAGTTCATGGTACGTGGTCACAGTCATTATGAGTCATTATAGTCAAGAACCTTTTGCCATGGTATGTTCATTATCAAAAGTTGTATGTAATGACTATATGTTTTTTTGTTAATACATGTTAATATCATATTTTAATGTGCCATAGACATAGTCATTTAACATTAAAAAAAACACTTATAGTTGACACATACTCATTGTTTCAATAATGAAAATAAATATTTGGACACATTAAACATACCCTCTGGTTATTTAACGGAGCGAACTGGAACATCGCAATATTTTTAATAGGTAGATAGGTAAATCATCATGTTTATCATCTATTTCTATGGGCCATTTTCCAGTTCGCTACTTAATAAGTAACCATTTTGGGTATATAATTACCTATTTATAGTATATAAACCACCCATTACTATATAATTACCTTGACATGTGTAATTGTTTCGCGTCAAGGGATGGTGACCTGTTGTGACATGTGACTGATCAGGATCATTGGGGATTGATCACTGGAGATGGATGGGGGCCTTTGACTGCAATCAGTTAGCATTGGTAAATCCAATAGTGGATAGTGGTTAAATAATCTGATTATAGCTTATTATAATTGGATATTGGTAATAGTGACTACTGATTGGTAAATCAGATAGTCTATTATAGTGGATAAATATATAAACGGAACTGATTATAGTGGATATTGGTACAACCAGATACTGTAAATCAGTTCCATCCACTTGGTAAATCAGAATAATATTTAGATACTATCTGATATTAAAGTGGAGTACGTGTAGTATTGGTAAATCAGCATATGTTTATGAATAATTTACCATGCTATTATAAGGTCCTTTTGGGAGAGTTACCCCAACTACCATCATTTCTAGTGACATTGCAGTGAGGTCGTTTTAATCGTTTTAATCTGTCCAGTATCAGATCGACAAATTGGGATGAATGGCATGACTGTAGGATGAGTCATGTTTAACATATTTCTTCAAAATTATTGGGATGATCGGGTAGTTGATGGGGGAGCCTGGGGCCCTTTTATTTTGGGTAGAACCATCATATGTGCAGATTGGCGGACACCAGCTGAGCGGCTTCATCCTCAGCAAAAAACACACCAACTGAGGAGTTACCAAACCATAAACCACCTACGTCATCAACAGTTTTCAACAGTTTTTCTGCTTGAAGAAGTAAGTCCCCAGTTCTTTTTTTCGAATTCATCAAACATATGGAAACACCAAAAATAAAATGGGGACTGAATCAAAAATCAATCTCGAAACAGCCAAACAAACTTCGGAGATGTTTTAAACCATCCCTGGCGACTTCGTTTTTTTTTGACCATCCAGGAGTCCACAGCAACCGACTTTGGTGGCCCAATGTTGGTTTCATACCCTCTGGTAAATAAACATAGACCTTGGCAGATAGGGGTTGGAAGACTAGTTTCCATTAAACATTGGTGATTTTCAGGGTCTATGTTTATTTACCAGAGGGTAATGAGGGTAACACTAATTTTATTGCTGTAACAAGTAATGCTACTCAACGAAAAAAATGGACAGAGTTGCAATCCCCGTTCCTGTCTCAAAAAATCTGATGATTCATCGCTATTCATTACCCTCTGGTAAACTAACCATGCTATTGAACATGGCCATAGAAATAGTGGATTTACCCATTAAACATGGTGAATTTCCATAGTTATGTAAACGTTTACCAGAGGGTAATTTTATTAATGTTTCTCATCTGATGGCCACATAAATGGGGGGTTGATTCCTTTGGATTTAGACAAGCGCATCCCACTTGCTAACTGGTCAATTCTCTAGCAAAATCTTACCCATATTCCAAGGCTGTTCATATTCCATGCCAAAATAGCTCCGGAAATTTGGAAAATATTGAACGACCTTTGATGATGAGAATAAGGTTGTGTGACCCTTGTCAGGCGCTCCCTTGTCACGTGCTGTCACGTCCAATCGCACATGTTTAACCCCGCTGAGAACCTTCTCAAGCAATGATTTCTTGAATAAACATAATCATAAAGTCTTGTTTCTCTCATCAATCATCAACTTCTCTCTAGTATCTTTTAAGACCATTGGATAAGCTGTTCAGCTTATTTTTTGACGCGTTTGGCTGGCGGCTCAGCTTCCGCATCTGTAAACGGGGCCAAGTCTGGATTACGCTGTTCTTCCTCGAACCCAAATGGTACCATATTTCCACTTAATACAGTTACATTGAGTAGGATGCCACCCCTGGAGTACGATGCCCCCCCCGTATGCGTTGCCGTTCCTGCATGTGGGCTTCTCAGGCATATGTTAATATCATTTTTGATCAATTAAATCGAGGCTGCAAATTCCATTCCCCATACCCACAAGGCATCACACTCTATCGCGCACGACTAAGACAACAATCGAGAATTTCCATAGCCTCCACAGGTCAAAAGTATCAAAATTTCATGGAATGCGATTGTATGCGCGACTGTTCAAAACGCTGGAAAAACAAGGCAACCGGTTGACTCGGCGCCCTTGTAAGGGTGACGAATTTGAAATTCTGATTTTTGAGGCTAAGAGACAAAATGCTGGTATTTGCAGGAGTCGTCAAAAATTGTTTGCAACATGGACATTCATTTCGATTGGCAGGCGTGTGACTCAAGAGTGAAAATTTGCGTTTCGCCTGCGCGGTGACTCGATTTTGCTCTTCAAGGGTCCAAAAAAAAACATTAGAAATTTATGATTTTCAATCATCCGAATCATATCAGGGCGACATTCACTCTTCCAGTTTTTTCCTCTTCTCGACGCTAGCGGTGCCAGAGCGCTTGTGGCAACGCAGAAGCCACAGTCTGCAACAAGGCAGCAATGTGACGCCATGTCCAGCTGTAGGCCCAAGTGTACCTTTTTTTGTGCACGTTTTGCTTTTTTGTGGAGCATCGACGGAGGTCGCCATTTTTTAAAGTGTTTCCATGTTCCATCCATTTGTTGAGTACCAGCAACAATGGTTCTATAGGATTTATCCCACAAACGACCTCGAAAATGATAAGTCTTAGTCATAGTAAAGATATTTTGTTTGTGGTTGACTTGGGCCAACTTGAACCTTTTGTGGGGATAATCTTTGACACAACTGACAGCATGTGCAACGTTTGCATCTTCCGTAACGTAAAGGAAGTGCTCGTCAGGGACGTTAATACACCCCCCCACCCCCAACCCCCCCTGATGATCATACGACAGCATGCGCAACGTGTGCATCTTCCGTAACGTAAAGGAAGTGTTCGTCAAGAACGTTAATACACCCCCCCACCCCCCTGATGATCATACGACAGCATGTGCAACATGTTAAAAACTCAAAAAAATCAAATCCTATACCCCCATTTCCGCAAGCCTCATTTTTGAAATTTGCAACCCTTCCAAGGGATCGTAAATGGCACATCTCAAAATTGGCAACCCTTCCAAGGGCGCCGTATCAGCCGCATGCCAAAAACAACAATTTCCCCCATATTCCATATGATCAGATTCCAGAGCATTTTACCTCCGAAGAGGCAAAAAAAATCTTCAGGTCAATTTTTCGAAAAAAAAATGTTTTTGGCTGTCTGCGCAAGTTTTTCTGGTGTACGATCCCTTTTGTGGAGTACGATGATCTGTGAGTAGGTGTGTGGAGTGCGATGGGGTCCTCTGGGGTGCGATGACACCCCTCGAGTGCGATGCGACATGAGTAT
Organism: Cladocopium goreaui; assembly: GCA_947184155.2. Lineage (NCBI taxonomy): Eukaryota > Dinophyceae > Suessiales > Symbiodiniaceae > Cladocopium > Cladocopium goreaui. The sequence goes on from CAMXCT020001857.1 coordinate 466,900, forward strand.
GCGCGGCCGGAAATCCCCTGAGAGAAGGATTCTGGGCCACAATTCCCTAAATTCAACAGAGGGCGGATGCTGGTTGTTGTAATTTAACAGGATTTCAGCCCACTCAACAAACAAGTCAAACAATATGTTGAAACCCTCTCCTTCTTCAGTCTCCAAAATGGGAAACTCACTTATCAGGACACGCTTTAGCTCATCCAGGCTCCATAGCATTTCAGGAACAACACAAGGCATCGACATGGTGCCAAACAATTTCCAAATTGAGCTGAAAGGTCTTCCCATCGCAACCAGTCAATTCACAGGTGTGAAACATGTCACGCACAGGGAAACAGGTTGGGAAAACAGTGGGTCCAAAGAGACAGGTCTGGAGTACGATGGATTCATAGTATATGTACATTTTCTGAATTTGGGTAACTTGGAGCTAGAAATTTGACATACTGGCTAACTCTAGCTAATCAAATAAAACAACATAATCTATAACATAATATTCTAATATATATGTATATATATATATAATACCATACGATATGCATGTATATATCCCTTAAAACGTGGCAACCTTAAAAAAACCATCAAGTGGTATCTTAACTGATGACTTCAACCGGTTACAACTGGTGACTTCAGGGCCAGGGCGACCTAGTGCTGGCAAAGGGTTCACCAGCGCCGCGGCCCACATCGCCAACTTGTCGGCCATGGTGGGTGGCGGCATCTGCCCCAAGTCCTCGATAGCCATAGATGTGATGCAAATAACAAGCGCCGGTAGAAAGTTGTATACAGTATAGATAGATAGATAGATGGATAGATAGACAGACATACAGATAGCTAGGTAGGTAGGTAGGTAGGTAGATATAATATATATATATAGTAGCCAAATACTAATTAATAAGACCAACTTTTTATTCTATCTGCTGGTTACTTACTATGTATATATATATAAACAAAACATGACTTGAGATGAAAACTAGGAATGTAGAAAAGGTAACAACACGTCGACGTGGCAGTACTTGTTGCGGCAGGGCAGATTCACTCGAAGGAATCCGAATCAAAGCTGGGTTGGAAAGATCATATCCTACAAGGTGGTGCCCCCGTTCGATAGCTAAGTTGGTGAACATAACTCCAATAACTATGGTTTTTGTTGGTGATATATCTATAATTAATGGGTTTATAGCCAATTTATAACTGGAGGGGGCACCACCTTGTAGTACTACATGTGCATATGCCGCAGCCTAAAGCATCCTAAAGCAGCCTAAAGCCACAAGGTGTCCCTCTCAAATCCTTTGGGAACAGGCTGCATCTGTCCTTCAGTATGTCTTGCAACTGGCCTTCATATCTTTCGGCCTGAAGGTACACCACTGCCCATTGTCGCCACCAGAAGGCCAGGGATTCCACTGACTTTTCGACTTTGCGGTGTCTAAATCAACCATGAAAATCGAAACCTTGCTCCAAACAAAATATAGCAAGACAAATCGCAATTCAGTAGGCCCAAAAAAATTAAAAAGCTACTGGGTGCTATGACGTTGAATCAAAACCGAACACCAAAACTGGCAGGGTCGGTTCTGATCGTCCCGACTTGATCAAAAAATATCACGCCCAGTGCCTGAACCAAGAAAAAACGTCATCGATCTGAAATCCATAGGATGTGGGAAAAACCATGTCATAAACCACCCATTTGGGAATGGTTTATACCACCTATAAAAATGGCGATGACTGGGGGATGGTGCAAATGGCATTGTTTTACCCACGTGAATTTAGTATTTCAATATCTTCGTCATTTCATGTCATTTCCATATTGGGGGCCATTGTTTCATGGCACATGAAAAAACCAAGATAATGTCATTACAAACACCATATTTGGCCTTTTACAGCCATCAATCAATATTACAGTAGCCTTCAATATTAGCCATGTGGATTTGTCTGAAAATAGTGTAAACAGAAAACAACATGTGCTTAATCTCTCTTTGTTTCTTGTCCAACAACAATTGACATTTTATTCCATGAGTTGTTTACGTACCCATCTAACATCATCTAACTGTAGTTATAATCACCATAAACTCAACAGCCAACTCCATGTTCAGACAAACTCACATATCATATTGTTGGTTATATACCCCAGTATACCCACTACTTCCAAGAACAAAGTTAAACGTTGTCGTCCAAGTAAAGCCATGACTTTACTTAAAGACACTCATTAACTGCTGATATGTATAATTATATATATATACCATTTGGCCATACTAAAGGTCAAAAAAGGATGACCTTTCCCCTGAGCCTAATCGAATCCGTAAATCAATCCTCAAAATTCTGAATAAAAATATGTGGTTTCCATGCTCAAGTTTTTGATTGGTTTTCACGGGTTTTCACTGTCTTTTCACGGGTTTCTCACGGTCGTTTCACGCACTTTTCACGCTCTGGGTTTGGAGTGGGATTTGTTTGAAACTCTGGAGTCCGGTACATACTTATACTAGTACTCATTGGGTCTGATAATGCCCAGTAAACACATGTCGCTTCCAAAAACCACGTTAAATTTTGTCGTTGTGAAAGCCCCAGTTAAACTTTGTCGAAGACTGAGTGGGATACCACCACTACGGTTGGGTGATTGTGTATGATTTCATCCTTAAAATATTTCCATCATACAGGGGCCATGAATCCAGCTATCAATCAATATTAGCCATTTACCAATCATGAGAATTCCTATGAACATGGATTAAATTGGATTAATGTAAGGTAATATATCCATGAATATTGAAAATGGGGGAATGATTATCCCCCAATCAACATTATGGGGGAATGATTCGAATGATATCTGTTGATTTATGTTATTGTCCCCCAATCAACAAATATAACTCATATCACTCATATCATTCGAATTCTTGGTTTATCGGCACGATAACGGTGCCTAAATCCCTGTGAGATGTCACCAATTCAACTAAACCATAAAAGTCACCAGGGATCCAGGGTGTAACCCCATGGCTTGGTGAATGTCCCATATGGAAATCATATGGAATAGTATGGGAATCGTACGGAATCATATTAAAAATCAGTGCGCAGGGAATCATATGGATTTTTTTGTCAATAGCTGGAGTATTCGGGGATTTTCACTATGGGAATGGCTCTCATTTGGGTCTCTCTTAAGTCATGGGGGATCCCCAAGTCACCATGGGTTTCAATACATCAATTCTAGGTCATGGTCATCCATGACTTGGATGATTTGGGGTACCCCCATGACTTAGGACACCTCCATGTGGATATTTCATGATTAATTGGTTAGATATTTACTATATATATATATAGTAAAAAAAAAGTAGTTATCCATATATTTCCAACATTGGCCATCTATGTCTATTATCCATATCTAACTTTTGGTTAGATATTTACTCTAGGTATTTATCTACAATGTCACCATTTCAGGGACGATTTCTCGCTCTGGTTGCCTGGTTCTCCACCAAAGTGTTGGTCCATTCTTCGATGAGTGGTACCAAAGCTTCGGCCAGCAGGACATCCTCCTAGGTGTCGCCCGGCAGTCCGAATGTTATCACCATGAGGCATGATGATTTTCCTAGTGATTCATAATGGTTAATAGTGGTGAATAGTGGCAAATAATCCATCAATCTATGTAAATTGCAATATTTCACTTTGGTGTTGGTGTTTACCTATGAAACATGATTATTTCATGGTGATTTCATGGGATATCATGAGTAGATAATGGGCATACCCTCTGTTAAACTGACAGGTACGAGTTCTGGCGTGATCCTACGCCATTTACTAGAACTTGCGCCAGCCGCATGGCACACCGCTTACGCCAGACATCAACAATCTTCCGCCAGGTGGAAATCCCATTGGCACACCGACGGTCAAAGTGGACTAATTCTGAAGCAAACAACTCAAATATATCTATTTACTATGCGTTTAATGTACACTTGTTAACCACAAGTTGACAACCATATGCCTGTTTGAACAGTCAGAACTATCATCCTCCGCATGGCACACCAAGTTTCATGGCATTTCCAACATACAAACTTGGATGTGATCGACGTTACATTTCTATGGGATCTGAATGTTTCTATGATAAATTCTACTTCATGCCAATCAACCCTTTCATCCACTTCTCCATGGCACACCGCTGATCGGATCGACTTTCTTTTTCGAGCATCTTCTTTTGCTTTTGTTTTCTTCCGCACAGCTTCCAGCCCCTTCACAAATCTCTTGGTTCTCTGCCCAAAAACCGCGCCTTGCCGAGAATCAGCAGCACAAGCAACAACAGCAGCAGCAGCAGACCAAGCAGCAGACCATTGCAAAGCCTTTCCAAAACCTCTCCGGGCTGGGTTTTGACTGGCTGCAATTTCAACGAGGTCCGAACGAGGTGCGAACGAGGTACGAACGAGGTCCGAAATCAAATTTTGGGAGACTGACCTCCTAAGTCTTCTGACAAACTCTTTGGTAGCCACACGCTTTCGCATTCTTTTCAGAACAGTAAAACTCAAGAGCTTTCAGCGGTGGAGCAGAAGGAGACAGAAGAGGAGACAAAGGGCGAGTAAGGGAGACAAAGGGGAGACAAAGGGACACAAGCGTGGCAAACAAGGCGGCGGTGACAAATTTGAGCGGGCACAGACTGTTTGAGACGTAGGAACCGTGATAGACGTAGGTAGGAACACGACCGCAACGACTTCTAAAATTTGTCTGCCCCTAAATCCAGGAAAAGTATACAATTGCCACGACTTTCATCCTTGGGAGTATAGTGGGTAAATCCACAAAGATATGACAGGTAAGCATCGTGTGCCTATGCGAAGTGCCAACAAATACATCAGTAAGTTAAAGTCATAGGCGCTGCCCATGCCACAGAAATATGCCAGGTTAACAAACAAATGTGTGCCTGTACGAATTGCCAAACAAATGCATCAATAAGTTAAAATCCTAGGATGTCCTAGGTGATGCCCATGTGGGCCTTTCCGCAAGGCACACCGCCATCTGGCACAAGATCTTGTTTTTCGGCACATGTTACAACCTGGACCCAGTAGCGAACTGGAAAATCACCATTTTTAGGAGCTAAATCATCAAACCAATTTTCTATAGCTATGTTTATCTACTGGAGGGTACTGGTTATTACAACTAAGAACCATAGTTATTTGATGCTATTAATCTTGGTTGTTACTAGTAAGTATAACAAGAACTAATGGATAAACAAAATTCATTGAAAGAACTAACAGCTTAAACAACACCTGGTTTCCATAACATATGGTTGATCTATAGAAGATATTCTTCAACAACAAATGAATCCATAACATGTTGAAGATTGAATAACCATGTCCCACCGGGTATTGAATCATGTGTATTTGAATTCACCGGCCATCTCGAGCAGGTTGTTGTGATAGTAGTGTGGTGGAATTCTTTCCCACTAACATCAAATACCCTCTGGTAAACTAACATAACTATGGAAAATCACCATTTTTCATGGGAAAATTCACTATAAATTGTGATTTTCCATAGTTATGTTAGTTTACCAGAGGGTACTCCCCAAACAAACCCTAGGTTAGGATCGGCTCTGTTCATTTCGTGGGCCGACATGGCTTTGTGTGAAGATAGGGCACCCCATTTCATCACCTGGTTTCCACCATCAGTATCCCCATAGTATGCCCATCCTTGGGAATTCTCCCCATTAGCTACTAACTGGTGCTTAGCAGGGAATGGATGGCAAGGGGGGAATGGGATGATTATTACTAGTGATTATGGATCATTCCCTCTTTCCCTGCTAAGCACCAGTAAGGCTAGGAACTGTCCAATCCTGCCCGAACGTTGGATGAATATTTCGATTCCCCTATGGGTTCAAATGTCATATATCTCTGGTTGGTGGTTGAGCCCTACCCCTCTGAAAAATATGACTTCGTCAGTTGTTCACCTTATTCATCCCAATATATGGAAAGTCATAAAATTCATGTTCCAAACCACCCAACCAGATATTCTGATTCTGGATGATCTACAGATTTCATCCTAAATCCTATGGAACAAATGTGTTTTGCCATATCTTGGGTCTGAATTGGCGCAGGGCATAACTCCTCAAATGGATCGAGGATTTTGGTGGGATTAACCAACGGGACATCCAAAAAAAAACATAATCATACTAATGAGATTTGGAGAAATGCGGATGATTACCCGATGGTTTTAATTCATTGATGGTTAATTGATGGTTAATTTTCTAATGTGTGTTAAGAGATGATGAATATCATCTGGTTGGTGGTTGACCTACCCCTCTGAAAATATGAACGTCAGTTGGGATGATGACATTCCCAAGATATGGAAAGTCAAAAAATTCATGTTCCAAACCACCAATCAGATATATCGTCGTTGATTAAGAGAAAGTCTCCCTGTGTGCTGCTTACCAGTGGTCAAACCTCCATCATCCATCATCTAATTCCGTTGTCCCGTACATTTTTCCCATTGGGGATAAGTTTTCACTTAATGTCAGCCCTGGATTCATACACCCCTAGCCCGGCTGTTTAATTGGGAGGCTACCATAAATAAGTATCAGATTGTGACTATTGGAGGAGTACCCCCCTAATTAATAAACGCTGATTTACCATCTGGTTATTTAACATAGCCATGGAAAATCACCATGTTTGATAGGTAAATCATCTATAAATGGGTCATTTTCCATGGCTATGTTAAATAATTAAAGGGTATTAGTCCAGGGTTGACATTACACGCCATCAGCATACTCCCGTTGGGGATGAATTTCCGGTACCTGTGTCCCATCGTTTCCCCAACCTCTTTGACTTCCTCGTGTAGGAATTCCACCTGAGTTCGTGTCAACATGGCCGATGGGAAATTCCAGAACTAAACGGAGGTCTATTCTACAGCTGGGAAAATCATTGAACTACAGTGCATCAAATCGACATCAAATATCAGCGTGGATTCTTCCGAGAAATGCTGCACTTATCCAATTTTGAATTCAGGTGTAGAATTAAAATTCGTTAAAATTCCGTTTACAGACTCCATGTTCACTCCATTTTTGAAGTTTTGTGCGCCTAAATTCCAAGTGGTTAAAAATGGTTCAATGCACTTCAGGTTTTCCACTCCATTTTTCACCAATTTCAACTTCACCGAACGGCCTTGGCTCGAGTGATGGTCCCTTCTCGCTGGGCTTCACTGACCACTTTGAAGACGTGTTCGGCTTTCAGCTCCTACAACGACCGGGGCCCCTCTATGGGACATCTACCATGAATCTACCAGTTGGGATGACCAAACCCATAGGATCCATGGTGCTGGTATATATGCTAACATAAATGGGGTATATTGATGGGATCCATGTTACCATATATAGCAGCACCATGGATCCTATGGGAAATATGACAAAATGATGACAAAATAAGTATAAGGGACTAATCTACCAATATCCATGAATCATGCGGTATTGTGGGGATCATGAACCCTTGGATTGATTATCCGGATCGGAAACATATGGACTCGAATCGGAAAAACATGGTGATATCATGGAGATTCGTGTCAACTATCCTGGTGATATCGGGGTGAAGAAGCTGGGTATACTTTCGCAGGGTAAATCTTGATGAGTCGCTTAAGTTTCCCCTACTGTGGTGAATCATATAACCATACCTTACCACTCAAATCCATGGAACTGAATCCCCAAGTATTTCACACCACAAACCAAATACCCAGGTCATACATCTATATTACATCTATCCACATTTATTGAATATACGTATCACCACAGTTGTTGAACAGATGTTTCAATGGTAATTTCAGGATCCCTTTTAGGGAGGTACGTTAGTACCGTGTTTCAGGCCATATTTTCTGGGGATATTACCGCAAACACACATATATATATATATATACATATATATATATAGGCCAAACATATATACCCTTTGGTTATGACTAACATAGCCATGGAAGCCATGGCCCATAGAAATAGATGCTTTACCTATTAATAGCATGGTGATTTTCCATGGCAAAGTGTTAGTCATAACCAGATGGTATACGGTAGGTACCTCGGTTCCTGTTGCATGACCATTGATTGTTGGTTGCCATCAAAATCTATGGACCACGACTGGGATTTCTATTTTCGGATTCCTATGGGACAGGAATAGCTGTAATAATGGGATGATAATTCCATGATTTACAGGATTTCTATTGGGGATTTCTATTGTGGATTTCTATTGGGATTCTATATTAAACCACATCATTTTGTGGGATTTATATGGGATTATAATTATAAAACACCGCAAATCATGGGACTTCTATTATAAAGGATATGTTTACCATGTGGAACCCACCCATCTACTGCAGATTTCCAAACGCCTCCGCCCCGGCCCTGCCCCGGCTCCCATTCACCGCTTCGACTTCCACTCAGCTTGCTCAGCTTGGCACTGACACCCACTACGGAACCGCCAGATCGTTGGGGACCTGCAGTGTGTGAGCGGTGTGGGATTTGGAGATGTTCGACGGATGACTACCGGATGCTTACCCGGCCTGGTAAACGTTCACAAAAAAAAAAGGAAAATCACCATGTTTTTTATGGGATAATCCACTATTTCTATGGTCATGTTCAATAGCTATGTTAAATTACCCGATGCTTAATTAATTGATGGTGAATTTTCTAATGTTTGTTAACAAGAGATGATGAATATCATAAATTGTAATGTTATTATCCAATAAATGATCTTTGCTATAGATGGTGAATTCACCAAACCCTATTATTGTAAGAACATGTTATTGTGATAAATTACTGATGGTGCATACCCGATGATTCATTTGCGATGGTACATTCACCAAACACTTCGGTATTATTCAAGCAAAGTGTTGATCCATGAAAGGAGATATTGGAATCAACATACAACACATATGAAATATTGGATAAATTTGATGGCCATCATTAAGAGCTACAAAATGGTCTGGTCTGTTGCACAGCTAGTCTTAATCTACATGTTCACAGTAAGGGGGGAATATAAACTAAGCAACCACCATGATAAGAGTCTTAGATACCATCAAACTGAACAGGGGGTATAACGGTATAACTAACAAACATGGGTTTTTTCTGAACCAACGTGCTGAATACGACTCAATGAGTCTCTTTGTTTCTTAGAGCAAAACGTTGCTGATTTTTAGTGCATCCTGTGGCCCGAAGCTTTCACTGTTGGCCCACCATACATTTTGAACACGTTTAGATGATTTTTATGGTACCCAATATTAAGATACCCAATATTAATATCACCCAATATGGTACCTAAAATAAGGACTGCAATTGTTGAGGTACACAATATTAACTCATACCATCTCACATCCACAGGAATCTAAACCAAGAATGATCCTGGAATGATACGATCCCGCCAACACATTAGATCAAACAAATGAAGACATCGTAGATATGCTAAGTATTGAATCAGAAAGATTACCAACATGTAGATGTAGAACCAACGGTGGCATTGGAGCATTTCACCCTCTGTGATACCTCATGAAACATCTCATTTTAAGCAGGACCCAGTCGATTCATAAACAACAAAGCCCATCTTTGGAGTGAAGTCAGAGCGACGGGCCAAAAACTATGTTTCCCACTCAACCCTGTCACCCTCACCTATGACGCCGACAAGGCCTTCTTCAGCTAAGTCCTACACGGCCGAAGCCACGTGCAGGGAGATAATTCCGGAGTGGCTGAAGTGTTTGTGTTTGAACATCCAGGTTTACCCTCTGGTAAACTAACATAGCTATCAAAAACTCGAAAACCATCATTTTTGGATATGTCTGATGGGCAAATCATCTACAAATGGGCCGTATTCCATTGCAATTTGTTAGAATTAATCAGCCATACCACCCACCTCTCACAGGTGTTCTGTGGTTTTCTAACCTTTTTCACAATCTGCCCCAAAATGTTTGTGTAGCTCTTGGTTGAACTGACCCCCGTGAAAACTGGCTCTATATGTCTACCATAAACCCAACAGTTATTGGAGTATGCATAGATGATAAAGCATCTTAGCTAACAAATTTCCATGAAATCCCATTTAAATTCCATTAAATTACAATTAAATTCCATTAAATCACAATTTTACCATGGGTAAACTGGAACTGTTTCGGTCCTCCAACTCCGGATTGGACGCTGAAAACACCAAGCGCTGCCCCGGGAGCCTTAGTCGTGAAGATTAGCATGGCCGAAGCATTTGAAATTTCGGGGGACACCCTTCATAGTTGGCCATGGGGGGTTACACAGTTCATTATCCCTGGTTTAAGTCACATTATGATATATGACCAAGTATTTCAACCATAATCTAAGCCCCATGGGCTTATCATACCTGATTTCTCGTGAATCATTGTACGAAATAAAAACACATCGATGGGCTGAACAAAGCCATCATTGGCTCAGCTGTGGAATGAAATCGTGCGAAATCGTGGGATCCTAACATTAGAACTATATAAATTATATATATAGATATATATGTATGATTATGTATGTGTATTTATATAATATGGAACTATATTTTAAAATAATGTGTATATGTTTTAAATGATGACTAATAGCTGGTTGATGGTTGACCTACCCCTCTGAAAAATATGAAAGTCAGTTGGGACTATGAAATTCCCAATATGTATATGGCAAAAAAAAAATGTTCCAAACCACCAACCAGTATATATATAATATACACCAACATACAAATATAATTCATGGCGGGAAGTCCAGAAGAAATGATTTGGAATAATATTGTTTAACTGCGTTTTTGGTGGCTGATAGTTGAAGAATTCGGTATGAGATACCTGTAGAGGTAGCTGCTCCAGCTACTTCTCTGGATTACTTCGACCAGCATTTTTTTCTTGGTGGAAATGGATGAAATGGATGATCCATTCCACTTCCATTTATCCTCCAGCAGAAAATGGCAATGGAAAATGTCCCGTTTACCCCATTGAAACTTCTCCATTTCCAGAGCCATAGATGATCAGAGGCCAATTTCCAGCCATTGCTCCAAAAGGATTGCTGGTATCCTCTGGTATATTAGCCGTTTGACCCTGGCAGATAGGGGTTGGAAGATTCATTTCCATTAAAAAATTGAGATTTTCAGGGTCTATGTTAGTTTACCAGGGGGTAATGTGTTCTGTACATTGTACGACGTTGCTTGGTCCTGCAATGTCCTGCATCATCTGCAAGACTGACACGACACAAGACTATCACAAGACTTTGACACAAATTTGCACATGTTCATGCATATGAACCAAAGAAGATGGAATGCAAATGGGATTTGCATACTATTGCCATGTTTAGAGCCAGCAGTATGATAAACCACTGAATTTTGCGGTACTCCAGGATCAAACACATCCAATTTTCGATGTTCAACCAGGTACACAGCTATCCAACGAATTTCGTGACATCATTGAACTATTAAGAAACATACACAAAAATAGTTTAAGAAACATATTCATGTATACAAAAACTATCATATAATATACATGAATCCCAATGAATTTCACCAACTCTCCATATTTTTTCGGACTCTTCTCCCAAGGTCAATGATCACCACGTCCACCACGTTACACGTCCACCACGTTGCCATGCGACATGGAGTCCACCATGATGATGGGCAGCAGCGGATGTTTCTTCAGCTCGTCAATGCGATCACGGAGGACCTGGCGCGGGACCGCCAAGAACGAACAGAATCAGTTGGCTATTTTTCCCGAATGCGTAGCAGCTACGCAAGGGTTCCCGTTTCACTCTGGGGGTCTGGGGGTTGAGGGTGTGTTCGCTCGACGTTGCTTCCGCGTCCGCAACCCTTCGCAACCGTTCGCAACCGTCCGCAACCGTCCGCAACCGTCCGCAACCGTTCGCGCGATCCCCGTATGGCCGTGCCTATGGGAAGTTCTGCAGAGGTGGTCCTTTTTGGGGTTTGCAGACGTGTCGTTGCTTCGTTTCGCGTGGCAGGCGTGGCACTTCGTGTCATTCAGACGTGTTCTGGAACGTGTCGAAAGTCGTTTTGCGTGGCAGGCGCAATACTTTTGTGACGTTGTCAGAGGATGTGTTGCAGTTTTCGTGGCAAGCGCAGCACTTTGGACGTGTCTATCGTCATTTTTCGTGGCAGGCGCAGCACTTTAGACGTGTCCTGTTGCGTGTTTTTTGCAAATCGCATTGGCAGGGCTGCGTCAAGTGGTGACAAGGTGCAAATTCCGTGGCAGTCGTGGCATTTTGTGTGATGTGCTGAAAATTGACGGAAGCCTCGCACGAAACATCGATTTTGAGGTTGCAAATTTTCAGGTTCTAAGGAAAACTCGTAGGAAAATGTCGATTTTGCAGCTACAAAATGTGAAAATTGGAGGACGTCTCGCACGAAATGCTCGTTTTGGTGCTCCCACCTGTCTCGTCTCGCGTCTCTGGTTTTCCCGTGGCGTCGCCGTGTCTATGGGGGAAGCTGCAAAACTTGTCCTTTTGTCATGTTGCCAACTGTGAAAATCGCCGGAAGTCTGGTACGAAATGATCGTTTTGGTGCTCCCACGTGTCTCGTCTCGAGTCTCTGGTTTTCCTGTGGGTTCGCCGTGTCTATGGGGGAAGCCGCAAAACCTCTCCTTTTCGAAGGTTTCCAAGGAAGTTGTCATGTCGTTTTGCGTGGCAGGCGTGGCACTTTGTGACATTCCAACCTGTTTGATAATGTGTCAAAAATGTCAAAATTGTAGGAAGTCTCGTATGAAATGCTGGTTTTTCTGCATCCACGTGTCTTGTCTCGAGTCGCTGGTTTGCCTGTGGCGTCGCCGTGTCTATGGGGGAAGCTGGAAAACATCTCCTTTTCGAATGTTTCCAAGCAGGTTGTCATGTCGTTTTGCGTGGCAGGCGTGGCACTTTGTGACATTCCAACCTGTTTGATAACGTGTGGAAAATATCAAAATTGGAGGAAGTCTCGCACGAAATGTCTCGTCTCGAGTCTCTGGTTTTCCTGTGGCGTCGCCGTGTCTATGGGGGAAGCTCCGCACTCCACACTCTACACTTTACACTCCACACTCCACAATTTACACTTTAGACTCCACACTCTACACTTTCCACTCCACACTTTACACTTTGCACTTTACACTCCTCACTCCTCACCTGAGACTTTACACTCCACACTCCACACTTTACATTCCTCACTTTACACTCCACACTCCTCACTCTACACTTTACACTCCACACTCTACACTTTACACTCCACACTCCACACTTTACACTACACACTCCTTACTTTACACTCCACACTTCACACTCCACACTTTCCACTCCACACTCCACACTTTACACACCACACTCCACACTTTACACTCCTCACTCCACACTTTACACTCGTCGCTTTACACTCTACACTCCACACTCTACACTTTACACTCTACACTAAACACTCTACACTCCACACTCCACACTCTACACTTTACACTACACTCCACGCTTTACATTTCACACTCCGCACTCCACACTCTACACACCACACTTTACACTTTCCACTCCACATTTCACACTCCACACTCTACACTTTACACTCCACACTCCACACTTTACACTTTACACTCCTCACTCGACACTCTACACTCCACACTCCCCACTTTACACTCCACACTCTACAATTTCCACTCCACACTCCGCACTCCACACTCCACACTTTACTGTACACTCCACACTCCACACTTTATACTTTACACTCCTCACTCCACACTCCACACTTTACATTCCTCACTTTACACTCCACGCTCCACACTCTACACACCACACTCTACACTTTCCACTCCAGACCCCACACACTACACTTTACGCTCCACACTCCGCACTTTACACTCCATACTTTACACTCTACACTCCACACTCCACACTTTACACTCCTCACTCCACACTTTGCACTTCACACTCCACACTTTACACTCCTCACTCCACACTTTACACTCCTCACTCCACACTCCACACTTTACACTCCACACTTTCCACTCCACACTTTCCACTCCACACTTCACACTCCACACTTTACACTCCACACTTTACACTCCTCACTCCACACTTTACACTCCACACTTTGCACTCCACACTCCACACTCTAGACTTTACACTCCACACTTTACACTCCACACTCTGCACTTTACACTCTACACTAAACACTCTACACTCCACACTTTACACTTTACACTCCAGGCTTTCCACTTTGCACTCCTCACTCCACACTACACTCCACACTTTACACTCCACACTCTGCACTTTACACTCCACACTCCACACTCCACACTCTACACACCACACTCTACAATTTCCACTCCACCACTCCACACTCCACACGCTACACTCTACACTCCACACTCCACACTCTACAATTTACAAACTCCACACTCCTCACTCCACACTTTACACTCCTCACTTTACACTCCACACTCCTCACTCCACACTTTACACTCCTCACTTTACACTCCACACTCCACACTTTGCACTTTACACTCCTCACTCCACACTCTACACTCCACACTCCACACTCTACTCTCCACACTCTACACTTTACACTCCATACTCCACACTCTACACTTTACATTCCACAATGCAGACTGGTTACAAGGGAACATGTACAAGACTGTTCAAATAAACTATTGCAGAAAGGTATTGTGCGTGACTGCATAACCATGTGTATTGACATCTGTACCATTAACATACGTGTGAGCATTCGGGTTCGTGGGCTTCATCTTGTTTAAATGAATATTGTACATACATATACATATATATAATTATATATAATAAAATGCTTACAACAGTTGAAACCTCTATATGAATATATCATAAATTGTATCATTTATATCTGGTTGGTGGTTTTAACCATCTTGAAAAATATGACTTCGTCAATGGGAAGGATTATCCCATATATTATGGAAAATAAGAAATGTTCCAAACCACCAACCAGTATATATATATATGGTGTAAGATATAAATGTTATGTATATATATATATTTATTCTGTTTGCTATTTTTTGTATATGTTATATATATATATAGTTTATTGAATTTTATGAAAATCATATCTTATAGCTAAATTGATTTGGATTTCACCACATGTCCCCAATATTCATCCACAAAGATATCCAGTCGAAGTTTAAAAAAATGGTACAGAGATATCCCCAATAACTAAGTTATTCCAATAGTAGAATACTATTCAACTATTAGAATATAATATTCCAATATTAGAATATCATTCATTGAACTATTACATAGAATATAATATTGATATACGTTTAAATGAAACCAACTAGTATAAAGGGTATGTATATGTTTATACCAATTCATGGAACTATTAGAATATTCTATTGTTTGGACAAATATTAGTATAGCTGTTGGTACCAACTAATGGAGTTTCGATTGACTTGAGTGAATATAACCCCCAATATTCAACATCTCCCTAGAAACCATAGTTTAGTAGGGCATTTCCTCATAAGTGGGACCATAGAATGGGGGTGTTTAATACTCGGGGATGGGATTGTTGTGATTCATGATAGCAAAGTTGGTTTAACTAAGTACGTTACCTACGGTTTCTGGTAGATATATCAAGTTGGATATGTCTTAAAATGGGAAAACCCTCCATTGTAGGACCATTTAATTAGAGCAACCTCACACGGCAATGACTACACGCCTGGGTTAGTTGATACACAGGTGATCGCAACTGGGTCACATCCGCAGTTGCATAAATGGATATTTGACCTTCACAATATATTGATGGTCCATTAATGGATTGTAACTCCAGTTTTACACCGTGGAAAATGGGCGCTTCAAAATATGGTTCTAAATATGGTGACTTCCATTTATTAACCATATTTAGAACCATATTTAGATCGATATTTAGATCCATATATTAACTATACTTCTAATACCAAATACTAGCTGACTTCTAATTGGTATTCCGGGCATTTCGGAGCCATAATCGCAATGATTCACCACTGAGTCCGACCCGCGTCCCATGGAGTCGTCGGCTCCGCCTTCATGTCATCCTCGCTGACCGCCTGAGGGGCCGTGCGCCGCAGTCGGCCACTGACCTCGTGGACAAGCGCACAACATCCACAACATCGGACCGCAGGTGGGAAAACCCGAGAAATGATCTATGACAAATATGGTGGATCTCTATGGATCTCCCATAACTATCCATAACTGTCGACTACTTAGAATCATGTTGAACATTTGGAAACAACGCTTTCGACAAACGTCTTAGTGGATCATCTCACCCGTATTCCTTTGGGGTGGATCAATCTGACTAAAAACTCTAGAAGGCTATATTTTTTTGGTCCCAACAGTTATGGTCATTTATTAGTTATAACTGGTTATAAATGGGATTATACATTTTATAAATGGGGTTTTGTTAGTACTTATAACTGGTAAAGGGCCATAACTGAAGTTTCTTTGTTTCTCCAGAAGTCAGGAAAAAAACACCATGGTGCTGTAAAAACACACAACTGGCGAGTTTCTGCTCTGAAATTTCCCTTGGAATCGATCCAATTTGAATCCCATGGAATCCCATTGAAATCCATTGAAAGACAACAAATATCTGGGTAAAAAAAATTATCTGTAATGCTCATTTATAATAGTAATAGTAATATGGTTATAGCCAACTATCTGGGTAAAAATCTGGAATATTTCACTAACCTGATTTTTTCAGGTCTTTTGGGGATGATTGCCCTATACATTCACCATGATTTACCTAGGCTCGGTCATAGTTAGTGAAAACCGTCAGAATTAATTTACCTAGATTCCATTAGTATGGTTTATTATTATGATAATTTATGGAATCTAGGTAAATTATGATTCCATTATTGATTCCGCGTCTCTTTCACAGTCTTTCAGACAGGTGTCGTTGCCACCCACAAAGAGAAGGCTCACAGACCTGCAAGGCATGCCATTGGTCGTGTCTTGAGAAATATTGCCGCGTATTAAGACAAGATCATCTCATTTGTAAACATGGTGGGTTCTAACAAATCAAAGCAATGTTATATTTGGACATATGAAAATTCAACGTGAAAATATAGCATGAAATAGTGTTTTGCTATGCTTGGATTATACTTTGGTATTGGAAGATCATGGCAAAACACATGTACATATATATATATACAGTATTTGAACCCATTGACTTGACTCATGTCCTGCAAACATGATGTAACAAACCCCACGATGTCATTTGATGAAAACAGCAGCTGTGCCGGTTTTCATTCTAAGGTTTACCATCATTCACCTGTGGGTTTTTCAAAGGAAGGTTGCCCCTTGCGTTTATCAACTAAGCAGTGGAAAGGACAGCATAACAACAGGTCAATGACTGAGTTGATCTCCCTTATAATTTATGAGTGGGATGTATTGAAATGTATTGGAGTATCCATGTACCCCCAAAAAAAAGGGGCTCTCGAACTCAGCGTGTCAATGAACCCACACATTTTGCCGATGAAAAATCGGAGTTCCGAGGACCAAAAGCCAAGCATCGTGAGCCATACCTAAATGGGAGGCACTTCAAACAAAACCTATGAGTGATGTGGGTCTGGACTTTCCACACAGCGGTATGTATGCAAAGTCCGGCGGACTTCTCTCATCATTTTTTTTTGGGGGGGTTTCCTAAGATGGGGGTAGCCCTAAATCACCCATTTCTAGGATTTTCCCTTATAAAAGCACCCAGCTATTGGGGATCCCCGGGCTGAACAACCAGGTTCACGCCGAGGGTGCCGTTGGATTTTCACCATGTTGGTCACCCAGAATTTAAATACACTGGGGGTTGGTTCATCGAATGTTACCCTTGGGTTATTTAACGTAGCGACATAAATCAGACATACATCATCATAAATCATCATGAATCATCACAAATCACCATGAATCATCACAAACCAGACATCATAATCATCATGAATCATCACAAATCATCATGAACCATCACAAACCAGACATCATAATCATCATGAATCATCACAAATCATCACACATCATCATGAATCATCACAAATCAGACATAAATCATCATAAATCATCATCAATAATCATACATCATCAAAAATCATGTATCAATGGCCCATTGTCCATAGCTATGTTAAATCACCGAGGAGTAACATGTTGTGGGTCCCGTGTCCGGGACGTCCGCCTCGCCAGAAGCAGTCCCAGTATGGTCCAGCTGATCCGGCGGAAGTGCGCCATGGCGCCGAAACGTGACAAGGGATCCGGGATGTCAACAGCAACTGGGTGTAATTTTCGAAGGACCAAAAAACATGTTTCTAACCGAAAAACCAAATTGGGTTTCTCAGTTGTAACATTTGCAACTTTGGTTTGTCCCAATATTTCCCCATGAAAACCCAGTGGGATGCAAGTGTGACGGTGCATGACGGTGCGCACAAATTCCTGCTGACATAAGGAATTGGAGAAACCAACGACGGATGAATTGTGCAAACCATTCAGAAACCCACTCATCAAGTTTGTTTCCTTTACCAGCCGTATGTTGGTCTCGCCAAATGATGTTTGTTTCCAGTGTTGCGATGGTTGATGGGAAGGCAATGACTTGTTTCTACCTGGGCACTAAACCCAAAGCTGGATGCAACCACTCAAACGGTCCGACACAACAAGTACACAGTACAACTGGACGAAAGGGTGAACAAAATTGGGTGAAAACGGTGTAGTCGAACGGTTCTACCCCTTGGTAACCTGGATTTGACAGGTCGGTTTATTTTCTCAATTAACTATCAAAATCCATGAGTTGTCACTTCCAACATCATCCCAATAGGAACCCAGTATATACGAATACCACACAAATAATTGATCCAATTTTTCCACCATCATTCAATCACCTTACTAACCATCAGAATCCATCAACCCAAAATTTTCCAATCACAAGTGATCAAATCATTAAAATTCATTTGCGAACTGCCAATCCCATCTCCTCAATATGGTTTCGTATGGAAATACCGTATCCCTACTGGAAGGTTTGTCTAGGGGGTATGCTTCGGAGGTATGCTTCGGGGTTTGCTTCGGGGGTATGCTTCGGGGTCTGCTTCGCATGAACTTCATCACATGGAACTTACTTCATATCTAAGAGGCTTCCAACAAACTTTCCAACCTTTTATATATCTCTGTGTATGTCCTTACACATGTATTTGTATAATATAGACACGTATGGTTTTCTGGTCTAAATCAACCGCCAAGGGCCAGAGTCTGGCTTTCCCAAGTACAGGTGAAGCCCGAGGCTCGTTCTGACAGCAGGTATAGTTGGTTCAAGGCATAGCTGGTTGTAGGAAGCACGTTTGTTCCTGACAGCAGGTGGTTGGTTCAAGCCGGTGCCATGGCGGTATGGGCAAGGATGTCTTATTTTCAGGGTTATGCAGAGATGTGAAGTATCTTACTCACGCGTTCAAAATGTGCCAGGGTCTGGAAGTTGAAGGTTTGAGGTATGAAACGGGTGTGATTCGGGTATGATTCGGGTATGATTCGCGGAGCACTATTCAGCACACGTATCAGATCTAGACAGGAGGTACAACGGCCAGTCAGCACCAGAAGCTGGTCGATGCAAACGGTATCGGCTGCCACAATGAAGCTACAGCAGCCCGTCAGCACCGAAGCTGTCTTCAACCTACTTGGCTGCATAGGGCAGCCAGACTGCGGGGATGGAGGGCGGGATGGCGCAAAGGTCGCCTAAAGGCAGCATGAAGCAAGTGTCGCGACCCATGATCTCCAAACAACAACCATCAACAAGCCCTCAAAAATGATCTTCATTTTGGGGGTTTGCTTCGGGGTATGCTTCGGGGCTATGCTTCGGGGTGTGCTTCGGGGGTATGCTTCGCAAGAGCGCCACCTTCCACCAATACATATCTAGGACCACGGAAAAAATACTAACCCATATGTTGAACTACCCCCACTATGGTCCCCTCAATATGCTGAATCGATCCAATACGTTCCACCAGATTTTTTTTGCCTGGGGTGCGTGAAAAAACTAACACGGCTATGGAAAACCATTCTCAATAGGTAAATCAATGCTAAATAACTAACATAACTATGGAAAATCACCATTTTTAATAGGTACATCAATTATAAATGACAATTTTCACTGGCTATTTTGACATAACCAGAGGGTAAGATACAAAAAGTATAAGATTGACCAGGTTTTAATTTCCAGGATCATTCCCCACATCCCAACAGCATATTCTGAGTCACCCAACTCCCCGCAAATCCTGGAGTCCTGCGACCCCTGGGGCACAGCGTTGCACCCGCGCCTCGCCCGTGCAGAACGGAGATGGTGGGGCTGGGTGTGGTGAGTTATGTTGAAAGAAACACATATGGTACATGTTTGGATGTTTTTTAGTTAAGTAATGTTGATCTGATTTTTCCACTCTTTCATTGTTCCAATCCAATTCTGGGAAAACTGTCCCCTACAGCGATGGTGTCATAGTAGAATCGATCGGACAAACACATGATTGGGCACCTTTGTGTTGCAGACAACGGTCAAACATGAAGCAATTGCGCACACAAATCGATAAAGCATGAACAAACGATAAGGGACATCCGAACAATCGAGTTCTTTGGGCATCCTTCTTGAATTTGACAACAACAAATATCATGGCAAAAACAGGACTTGTATGATGCATGCTGTTGAAGGTTTCAAGGCTGAAAAACGTGTGCCAGCATTTTGTTTGCAGCAACAATTTTGAAACATGCCCGGGTCCTGGGCGTGTAACCCAAAGTGTGGATTCAGAGTCACCTGCCCCAACATCCGCATAATTTGTTATTCCGCACAAGTCTGCACCCCTAGGTGTGCATCTGATTTTTATCCGTGGCTTCCTCAGGTAAACTGTTAAGTCTGGGAAGCATATCCTGTTTGCTTCTACTCAGTGTTGGGAAGCCGATCAACCGAGCAGCCAAACATAAAGCTGCCAAGCCCCTTCAAAGTGGTCCAGCCTGGCGCATGTCAAGGCGTTGTGATGCTATTGAAAGCTAACGTGGGTATATACCCAGAAGGAACCCGAGAACGAACACCGAGGAAAAAAACGATGCAAATTGCACGCCATCTTTTAGGCCACCATGAGTTGACTTGACAATAGCTATTGCAGCAGCTGCCCAGTTCCAAAACATATCCTCCTCCAGCAAACGCTGGAGGAGCTTACAAATAGACAAACAGTCCTTTCCAGTCCTCTGGATTCCAAATTGCGGCATTCTGCACTTTTTACCTGTGCCTGCTCCGAGGTCTTTATGAATTGGTTGAATAGAGTGCAGCGCACCAGAAGTTCCTTTGCCTGAATATCTGCTGCAAAATGGTAACCCAACCAAGTACACATCTTTCAGAATGGCAATCAGGTTGAACTTGTGTAGCTTGAGGTCCTTCAGATGCACGACCCCAACAAACTTGGACAACTTTCAGCCTGCCAGGCAAACAAATGCACATTTGAAAGCACGGTTGGGGCATAGTAGATGGTAAATGCCTGATTGTAGCCATAAGTCGGGATAGCATCCCAAAAATTATGGCTGTACCAACTTACTGTAGCTGGAACTGCACCGCCAAGCAGCTGACACATATCACAAACAATGCCCATTTCTCCAGCCATGGGCGGTACAAATGTGGAAATCTTGAATCTTAAATCTTGAATCCAGGAAACTACATCCAAAAAAATGGGGTTTCATTTTTGGGTTTAATGTCAACCCCGGGTTAGAAACTCCGTTCATGAAGGAATCTACCCCTAAAATTGTGTGTGATAAATTACTGTCGAAGTTGGTCCCCCGAGCAAACAGAGGGTTTTTTATATGGGTTTATACTCAATTAGTTTTACGTAGGTTTACATTCTGTTTATATGGGTTTATATTCCATGATGGTTGATATTGTCATGTCCATATGGTTTACCTAATGTTTATTGGTTCGGGGGTTTACATTCCCTCACATGGAGCCATGCTGCGCATCTTGGAAACCGACATCCCAGTGGACACAGCCAGTGGATCCATCAACAAAGCAAGGATGCAAAACTCTAGTTTGAAATAAATGGCCCAGTGATATATTGGAAATATATGCCATTAGTTTGATATATGTTTCCCATATTGATCCCATATAGATGAAAAACTATAGTTTCCATTAGTTTGAAAGAAATGCCACCAAGCTTCTAGTCATATTGGAAATCTTGAGCTTCTATATATATGTTTCAATTCATCTATTCAGTCCCCCAAATGGGCTATATAAATGGGCTAAGCTGCTTTCAAAATCACCGGGAAAGACCGCCAAACAAATCCAAGCATTGATTCAGGGCTGATCAAGGGGATTCTATGGTCCCAAATAATGTCAAGCCTGGATGAATAAACCCCGTTTACGGCTGTTGAATTGGGAGGGTACCAAAAAAAGTAGATGAAATGACTATTGGAGAGTCATACCCACCTAACTTTCATAAACTTTCATAAACCATGCTTTAATTTCTCCGGGCTTGACATTAATATCTGTAATTCCCCGTTGAAAAAAACATGGTTTCTCCGGGACCGCCAGCCAAACATGTGATCGGCTGGCCTTCCAAATTCAAAATGTCAAGATCGTTATGGGGTCAAAAATGATGATTTACCTATTAAAATTGGTGATTTACCCATTAAAAATGGTGATTTGCCTATTAAAAGATGATTTAGCTATGGGTTCATAGATGATTTACCTATTAAAAATGGTGATTACTGGCTTGACAAAGAGACAAGTTGCACACCAGCCCGTCGTTGCGTCGCAAAATCCTGCAGGCACATGACCTTGACCATAGCGTTGCTACATTTCTTGTGTTTTTTCTCAGCAAAAGGTTGCACACCTGCAGTTTTGCTCTGGGTAAGCCCTGCCATGCTTGTTTAGTTTTTTTTCTTTTATGTGTTTGCAGACATTATGGCTAGACGCAGGTATTTGGTCCAACAAAAACTGCACGTTGCGGATTGTTAAAAAAAATAATGACCAGAAATGACCAGAACCATGTTTGGATGATGGTTCTTCCAGGTACATAACGATTGTGTACACACATGACGTAGGTGCCAAACCCTAGTAATCCGTTCTCCCTGATATCAAATACACCCTTAGAAGCTATAGTTTGCTATTGGTTGTGGTCAATTTGGGTGGCCAAAAAGCGAGGGTTCTCTGACTAAGGGGGGAAAGGATTACCTACCAGTTGTGCAGGTTTTGACATCTTGCTTCTCATATGGATCTGTCGCATACCCTCTGGTAAACTAACATAGCAAACTGGAAAATCACAATCAAAATAATAGGTAAATCAACAAACTGGAACAAATTACCACAGGGTAATCCCGTTGAATGACCAAATCAATTTGGCTGGACATGAATAAACCCAAGGTGAGGCCGCCGAATGACAGCTATTCGTTGACGCGTTTGTTTAACTTGGTTAACTCAATTTCTCATAACTATAGTATTGATGGGGCGAAACTAAACCAAACATAACTGGCCTCAGCGTTTTTTTTGTGATCTTGTTGGTGCTATATCCCATTATAGCCCCATTGTTCTGATGAAGATCCCTCCGGCAAAGTCCTTATGTAAAACATGGTGAAGCACCGCCCTTTCCGCTGGCTATATGTCATCGATCTCACATTACAAGAATATGTATATATATATATAAACATACATATAGAATATAAGCAGCACAAAAACAAAACATAAATGAATGCATTATCAATGTTATATATCATCATTATACAGTATCATTGTCAATATTTATTTACAATGTCATCAAATTATCAAATAATGTATAATATTGATATTTCAATATATCTATAAATAAGTATGACATTATCATTATCAATATTATAATGAATAATTAATAATGATGTACGCTATAATACTATAATAGTTTTTTGAACATCGTTGCCATTACCATCACATTATCAACTTATACATATCATTTTTATACATTGTTAACCATTATCAATGTTATATATCATAGTTATTATACATTATCACTGCCATTATTTATTTACACTGTCATCAAATTATCAAATAATATATAATATTGATATTACAATTATATATATAATTATGACATTATCATTCTCAATATTATAATGAATAATAGTGAAAATACATGATCATTGTCAGTATGATGACATTCTCAAATGAATACCATTATACATTGTTAACCATTGTCATTATCATGAACCATTTTGGGATGATTCCCCTTATTAACCATACATAATATCAATGGTAATTTCAGGATCCTAAATTGGAGGTACTGTACCGTATATAGGCCAAAAATATATGGAATCGGTATCTCCAATCAATCGGTTCCTGAGTCATGGCCATTGAGAATAGTGATTATTAAATGATTTCCCCTATTATTACCATCATTCTTACCATCATTCTTACCATCATTCTTACCATCATTCTTACCATCATTATAGGCCTTAATCAATAATGATGGTAATAATAATGATGGTAATAATAATGGTAATGATGGTAATAACAATGATGCTAAAATGATGGTAATGATGGTAATAATAATGATGCTAAAATGATGGTAATTACCATTATGGCAATATTATTATTACCATCATTAAAGTTTCGCCTGCACAAGGCACTGGCAACTTTCGCCAGGTCCGAGGGCTCGAACCTCACCCGTTGCCGGCCCCGAGAGCATTAGAAGTTGCCAAGCGCTTCTGTGGCTGAATTAACTATGGTTTGTGGTAGATATAGCATGATATAACTATAGTAATACGAACTAGTTACCTAGTTCATGGATGTGGATGGAGTTTATAAACCAACAAACATGACTGGATATAACGAACTAGTTCATGGATGTTAATGGGGTTTATAAACCAACAAACATCACTGTGGGGCAGCATCCTGTGGGGTAAACGTACCAAAACATGTGGAAAAACCCGAGATGATCCACATTCCTGACGGGTTTTCCACATCTATATGTTACCTGGTCTGGTAAATGTTTACAAAAAACTATGGCAAGATCCACCATTTTACAGCTGGGTAAATCAACTATTTCTATCGCCATTTTCCATAAAATTACCAGAGGGTAGTTTACAGCAGGGTACCTCTTGAACATGGTGATTTCCCAGTTACTGTCAAATGATCAAAGGATAAATAAATGGTAGATAAGGTGGTTGATGACTCCTGGTAGATATATCAAATTAGTGAACTGGGTTTATAAACAAACTTATAACTGGAAAGTGATAATAATCTGTAAAGTGGGCGGAAGTGGGTTTACAAATTTGTCCATGCGCATAATATGGAAATGTGTCTGAATCTTTGGAAGAAAGTAATTATAAGCTAAAACTAGAATAAAGTTGTCCCAGGCTGGTGTTCAATTTGATAAAGTGAGTGTATCAAACACTATCCTTCTAAGCATAATGCGTATGTAACGGGACGTTTTACCAAAAGTATGATATTGGTTGGTGGTTTCAACCCCTCTGAAAAATATGAAAGTCAGTTGGGATTATTCTTCCCAAAATATGGAAAGTCGTACAATTCATGCTCCAAACCACCAACCAGGATATATGAGAAAATGAGGTGTCAATCCAAAAGTACCCTCTGGTAATTTAACATAGCTATTGAAAACGACCATTTATAGTGGATTTACCTATTGAAAACTGTGATTTGCCATAGTTATGTAAACGTTTACCAGAGGGTATGATATAGGATTCCTCCTTTGCCACGTTACCAGAGGGTAACCTGAACGGTTCAGCCAAAAATAGGAATAGCTTCATCCAGACTGATATCCCATCATATCCCCACGAGTAATTCACTAGTATTCGATAAATATCCCATTACAAACTGTAAACAAAACTGATAAATGAGGCAATTGTATCATCACGTCCTAGTAGCAAAATCATACAATATCTTAAGATAATCCTATTAATGACATGATTGTTGGGATATGTGTTGTATTAAATGTCATTAAATGTCATTTAATATTCATGGGATCATAACATATCATTCAATGAATATCCCAACAATAGGATCATCCCGCGGTCAAAGATGGCCAGGTGAAGATTTAGGGGGAAAGCGTGGAACACCTCCTAAATCCATGGCGTAATCATCATGTTCCACATGAAAAAACTACAATATAAATATATATATATTGTGTATATATATATACATGCTGTATATATTGTGTGTATAATTTGGTATACACATTCTATGTGATCACAATCTTTTGTGTGTATACACATTCTATGTTCAGTGACACACAAATGTCATTTGTGTTTGTTTGAGACAATAAAGCAGTGTCACCTTTTTGATTTTCCATGGTTCCTTCACATCTGGATTTTATCTAACAGTGGGTACCCCTAATTCAAACATTTTTTTTCAGATTTGTTCCCATTCAAATAGCCATTTTAAGGCTCAAAAACCAAGGGCCAACTTTTACCCAGAAAAGGGATACCGCAATTGTTAAGGGAAACGATGAAGTCTCATTGGTGACCCCAAATATTGGACAAACCGAACTCAAATTCTTTCAAAGGACTCAAAGCAAGTTTCGAGACTACAAGGTAAGACAGGTAAGACTTGCAGGCGCGCTCGACCAGAGTCTGCTACATCCACAAGAGATGGAATGATGGAGTTCGTCAGTTGGGATGATGAAATTCCCAATGTATGGAAAGTCATAAAATTCCATGGTTCCAGTCACCACCAACCAGAAGCAACGTCGCAGTGAGATGCGAACAACATCGACAGCTCAACGAGGGCCCCTCGTCAGCTCCGATCTCCCGCCCACCAAGATTCCCAACATCTCCACCTGCGGCAAACTGGCTGAAGCCACTGCCTGGAGGCCAGTGAACTGAAATGGTGGATGTTTAAGCACCAAGTTTCTTGAAGTTTCACCATGGTGTAACCAACAAAAAATGGGTAAGTTCACCAAATATTGGCTTTTGGAGACTGCTCAAACGTGCAACGGTCAATTGGGTTCCTCCATGCACCTCTCACCTACCAATCTTAAGTTTCCACCATGATATAAGCAGAAAAATTGGGAGACCACAGAAGAGTATAAGATCACCAACAACATGAATTACCCTCTGGTAAACCAACATAACTATGGAAAATCACCATTGTTAATATAGGTATATTAACTATAAATGGGCCATTTTCCAGTTCGCTATGTTTGTTTACCAGAGGGTAGTATGAATTGGGGTGCTCACTATGTGGCTGAGGAATCAACGGTATGGCTGAACAGAAGACTCAATCTGAAAGTGGATGTCCTCACAAATAATATCTGGTAATTTAACATATAGTTAATGACAATTACCTTTTTGTGATGATTTACCATGCTTTACCAAACATGGTAATGTTCCGCCTAAATCACAAGAGGCGACAACTACGTGAAACTCCAATTTGTTAGCCAACAATTTGGGGTGTCCCTCAAGTAAACTAACAGCCTGGAGGTGATATTACTCCAGGAGATGTGGCCTCCACATTCTGAGCAAACATATCAATCCTCCTACTGATATCTCGCTGAATTAGAATAATTCGCTATGATAATCAGTTAGAAATTGATATGATCATCAACTAGATATGAAAATTCCCTGGATATCGTGATATGATTTGTCAAAAACTCAATTCACTCGCCTGAGCGCTTATCCTCACCTGCCATGGGGATGATTCCAATGATTCTAGTACAGTCCTACGCCCCAAACGTCCGTAGCAAGGCCGAATTTGATACCCTCTGGTTATGTCAAAATAGCTATTGAAAATGGCCATAGAAATAGTTGATTTACCCATTAAAAAGGGTGATTTTC
Organism: Cladocopium goreaui; assembly: GCA_947184155.2. NCBI lineage: Eukaryota > Dinophyceae > Suessiales > Symbiodiniaceae > Cladocopium > Cladocopium goreaui. The sequence goes on from CAMXCT020001857.1 coordinate 494,567, forward strand.
CATACTTATGTAACAGTTTACCAGAGGGCATCCCCCCTATCAAACTGCTGAAAAAACCCAAGAACTTTTGCTGGACTTGGCACCGATTGCTGGTGAACACTCCAAAAACATCGAAGAATCACCTTCCGCTTGATGGCTACCTAGTGGCTACTATCTCCGCCCACAAGTTATATATACATCGTTTTACATCTCCAAAAACGATTCTTCTCAAAGAACACCTCCATCCTAATTCTTACAGAAAACATCCTAATTATATCCAACAAAAATATGAGAATAAAATGGCTATACGTCATTTAGACCCCCAAAAAAGATTATTCTAAGAAAACCTCAATCCTTATTATAACATATTATACCCTCTGGTAAACTAACATAGCTATTAAAAATGGCCCAGTCGAAATAGTTGATTTACCCATTGAAAATGGGTGGATCTTTCCACAGTTATGTAGCAGTTTACCAGAGGGTAACCAAATATCAGACTAAAATATGGTATCAGACTTTCCATAGGGAATTTCATATGGTTGACATTTGGTAAGTTATTTTAATTCCCTATGAAATTCCCATATTTTACCTCTAAAATATGGGTGGTCACCATTCTCCTGTTACTTCCCTGTGATTTCCCCACAAACATCGACCCGAAAATGCCGGTCCGCCTTTGCAGCTGAGATGGGCGGCGGAGATCTGGCAAGCTGCGCCAGGCAAGAAGCATAGCCTTAGGGAGAGAACTTCCAGCGGTTCGAAGCGGGGATGGAATGGAGTTTAAGGTGATGCTATGGAGATTTAATGGGATTTTATGGTGATGCTATGGTGATTTAATAGGATTTTATGGTGGTGCTATGGTGATTTAATGAGATTGAATAGGATTTATGGTGACTAATAGGGAATTCATCAACAAAAATGGGGATACTGATATTGATATTAAGTGGAAAATACCCTCTGGTAACTTAACAAGTTACAACGGAACATGGCCCATTTAGTTCTATGTTTTACCAATTGAACATGGTGATTGTCCATGGTTATGTTACTTTACTACAAGGTTCGGCCCCCAAATGTTATGTTTGTTGGCTTCTAACCGCTAACCATAGTTATAAATTGGGACCTTTCTTGGCCTCTTTCATGGTGAGCAGCTGTATGGACTTTCTACAAAATACCTGCGGAAATACATAAACCTCGTAATTTAGAAGTTCGAATTGCTGTAGCCCCTACTTATTCTTGCAAGAACTTAGCTCAGATGTGTGGGCCCCACCTAGTAGCGACCCCAATTTGGGGATAGAATCTCATCGAAGTGTCATATGGGTGGGTTTTCAATCCTGGCTAACCTGGTAAGTTTGCAACAAAGTTCTCCCCCATTTGGCTTTTATTTACTTCCACTATTTAGTTTGGAGAAAAATCTTGATGAAACTGATCTTACATTACACTGGTCCATTTCTTTGGGGATTACCTCCAACTTTGGAAGTTGCAATTTCGATGTCTGCGATAGTTCATCTCCTATCTTTGAGTTGTCTTGCTTAGAATGCGCCAAACCCCCAGAGTTTTGGAAACCAAAGGTAACTTCAGACTATTTTCAGCACTAACAAAAACTGCCGTGTCCAAAGATCACAAAGGAAATCATCTTCCAACAACACTTTACGGTGTTGCAGTGTTTCACTCCTGCGGAATCATCTTCTAAACACTGAGTTTACGCATTTGATTTTGAATGCCATGCATTACCATGCCATATGGGGGTTTCCAATCCATGGGGGTACCCGTAAATCATCCATTTATAGATGGATTTTCCATGAAATAAACCATTCAGAAATTGGGGTACCTCCATGGCTGAAGATACCTCCATATCATTACCAGAACATTAATGGATGGGACCATGTCTCTTTTTTTGACCATGTAAAATATCTAACCTCTCCGGCCATCCAACATGGTGTGTTAGCAAATCCTCCGCTAACAGTGACCGATGATTTTCCCAGCGAAACCTCGAGTTCCGGGATTTCCAAGCTACATTTAAGATGAGACCGGAGGGTATCCACCATTATATAATGGTGATATAATGGTGGATAATGATATAATGATTGTTCAATCACCATTTTTGTTCAATATAATGATTGTTCAACCACCATTTTAAGGTGAGTACACCCTGTTCAACCACCATGAAATCACAATGATTGTGACTGGAAAATCCCATGATCAATCACCAGAAACTTGCTGAGTTGAAATTTCAGAAAATTCCACAAAAAAACATACGGTATATCCACTAAATCATTCATATCCTATCACTATCCCGTTAATCTGTTTGGTGGTGATAGGATATTAACAATAATAACAATAATGATTATTAAGTTAATCCCTATTGTTCCTATAATAACCTAATCTGTTTGGTGGTTTTAACATGTTTTAACCATCTTGAAAAATGATGGACTTCGTCAATGGGAAGGGTGACATCCCATATATGAAATGGAAAAAAAAAACATCATGTTCCAAACCACCAACCTGACTAAGTAACTGGGCTTATAAATATGGATACTAACCAGTTACTAAGTGGGATGATCCTCCCTATTGTTCCTATAATAAGCTAACGTTTCAAATAGTTCTCCACCTTCTCAGGCTCCAACTGGTGAGTTCTTCAGTGCTCAGCCTATCGAGACTGCTGGGAAATTCCGAGGCTGGTCACTTCCATGGGATTTCAATGGTATACTGACGGTATACTGATGGTTAATGCATATTAGTGGTATGTGAATGGGATATGAAGAGGATATGAACGGAATATGACATACAATCTCTCCTGGGATTCAGTAGAACCACCTGGAGCCAGGAATATTAATCTGGTTGGTGCTATACCTACCCCTCTGAAAAACATGAGTTCGAAAGTTGGGATGATGAAATTCCCAATGTATGGAAAAATAAATTAAAGGACCGGATAACCCCACATGTCAATTTTTCCAAAAAGTCACAAAAGAAAGGTGAAGACGGAATGGGAAAGGCAGGAAAGAGACACGAGATGGTGAAACGTACGTATGAAAGACTTGCGTGTGAGAGAGCTGCTTGTATGTTTGTATGTGCGTATGTGTATGCATGTATGCGTGTATGTATGTATGTATGTATATATGTATGTATGTATGTATGTATGCATGCATGCATGCATGCATGCATGCATGGATGTATGTATATAAATGTATGTATGTATGTATGTATGTATGTATGTGTGCGTTGTGTGGCGACGCACAAAACATGCCTCACGCCATGACAACTGGCGAGCGGCAAGAGACAAGGAAATTTCAGTGACAACACAACATGCGAGGAAGTTTCTGGCCAAATGCGATTCGCACACACATGATGGTGATCAAAGAAATTTCTGCAAGTCATTAATTACAAAGCGTAACCTTCTGGATCTTGCAGACACGTACCTGGCAAGCAAAACGTGTATTGACCAGCAAGAGCATAAGGCACTGAATGCGCTTAACCTTCTAGTTCTTGGAGATCTTACTGACAATATGGCCTCGACGTATGGTGAGTAACACCTCGTGCGACAAGATCTGACGCAAGTACCTACCAAGCAAAACATTCACTGAAAAGCAACACAAGAAGCAGCTCAGTACCACAAGTGCCACGCCTGCCAAACAAAGTAAAGGTTAATGTCACAAAGTGTGCCACACCTGCCACACAAAGTGAAGGTCGATGTCTCCAGGTGCCACGCCTGCCACGCAAAGTGAAGGCTGATGTCTCCAAGTGCCACGCCTGCCACTCAAACAGCCGCGGCGACAACGGCGCCAAACGGAACCCAAGCGCGCCACCAGAGCCAGCCCCGTGCCGTAAGTGCCACGCCAGCCACGCAAAGTGCATGTCGATGTCGCCGAGTGCCACGCCTGCCACACAAAGTGAAGGTCGATGTCACCGCGATGTCTCCAAGTGCCACGCCTGCATACGCCTGCCACACAAACAGCCGCGGCGACAACGGCGTCAAACGGGACCCATGCGCGCCACCAGAGCCAGCCCAGTGCAACAAGTGCCTTGCCAATCCCAATCAACTTCTCCAAAGTCTGGCTGCCAAATCCTTCTCTGCAGAGGTCAAGCCGGGAGTGCATGGCAGCATGGTATGATCGATAGTTGTGGTACAGCTTGCCAGGGCTTCCTGCAATGCCAGAAAGCAATGCATCAAGAAACACACAGACACACACACACACAAAAGCACGGTGTCTCTGTGCCCCTTACAGCAAATGTTCAATATTCCCAAACTCCTATGGTCCTATTTCCAAGGCATCAATCCCATTCAATCCCGGGGGTTCGAAAGCTACGTCACTTCTTACCAGTTCCAGCCTTCCAAGGACACAGTCGGGCGCGTGCCCGAGTGAGCAGGTGCCGCGTATGCCTTTTGTGTATTCAGCTGCCGATCGTAAAATGATGCGGCCAGCGCCCGTCCCGAAAAGCTGGGACATACAGGCAGACACATCGAACAGTTCAGTGGTCAAAGGGGAAGCTCTGAATGCCCGCTTGCGGGCAACATCCTCTCGGTGGAACGGGTCCCACTCAATGCACTCTTCATCTTCTCCCCGTGCAACTTTCCGGAAACAACTCCCCGCATTGGTGCTTCCATGTCGTGCAGATGCGCCTCCTTTAATGACCGCTCCGTCACCCCCGATCGCAGTCAGCCGTCGTTTCATCATTTTCTCATCAACGCCGGCTGGGTGGCGGGAAAGATTCTCCAAAACCAAACTGGCTGTGGCGGGCCCTTTGTGACTTTGGCCACTGCTAGGTGCAGCAAAAAGCCGAGCATGAAGTCGACCATCCACTGGAGACACAAAGCTCCCACAACAAGCAAAGTTTCATGGCGGCTCCATGTGGATGACCCCAATGAAACGGAATCGAACAGTACAGAGAAGTGACTGCTAACCCCTCCCAATACTTCACAGGTGCACTGTGAGGCCACAGCTCCTTGATGTAGTCTCGGGCATCACCTGCAGCTGCCATATCCAAATCGCCCTCTTCTTCTTGAAACTGATTGTCATCCTGCTCCTCTGCGTCATCAGGCTGGATCTCTGAGTTGACTTCCGTCTGCTGGGCACTGCACATGTTCGCCAGCAGGGTCACCAGCTCCTCCGAAGAGCGCAAGCTGCACTTGCTGTTGAGGCAGCGCAACCGGATCTTTTCCACACTTCGGGCCTTCAACCCAAGCAAGTGCATGGTAAATGGCACAGGGGGCTGATGTGCAGGATCCTGGACACAGACTGCCAGGAAATCGCTTGTGCTTTTGCTGCTCTGACCTGCTGCCGCACCTGTCAAAGTCACCGTGTATTTGGCTGCGCTCTTCCACGTTGCTTCAAACTTCATCATCACTTTGCTCAGCAACTCGTAACGCTTCCTCAGGGAGGCATTGGCTCCAGCTTGGCGCCAAATAGGACGAATTTTGCCCCGAATATAGTCCGACAATTGAATAAAGCTGACCCAAAATTCATTCGGAGGAAGTGCGGCCCATCTAATATGTAGCCCCGCATGAGCCCACAATTGGTTGACAGCCGGGGCCCTAAGCCCACCGTATGAAGCAACGTATGTGCAAAACTGCTTGAAGTTTGTTCGACATAAAATTTCTAAAACAGAATAAGCCCTCTAGCTCCAACTGTTCCCGTCCACACCGCACTCTCGCCCAAACTGCGAGAACCAAGGCACTGGACAGGCACCACAATGACAAATCGCTGCAGCTTTGAATTTTGGATGGCCTCGTCGAAAAAAGTCAAATAGCGGAGCACCACCATTGGCCGTGAGGTCGGGTCATTGCACATGAAAATGACTTTGAAGCTGGGGTAGATCCGGGGCAGCCCTTCTTTCAGCAAATGCTGCTCATGCACATGGAGAAAGCGTTTCAACTGCCGGCATGGCTGCGTCCAGCTGTTGTTTACAGCGGACCATGTGGGTACGTGTTGCCCCAAAAATCAAAGATGTGTTTTCAGATTTCATGAGCGCATGAAATTACAGTTCCAAAAATGTGAAACCCGGTCGCTCTTCATGCATGATGATCAAACTTGGCCAGCTGACCACGCATCATTTGCGACCCACTGAGGCCATTGCGACAAGAATCGAGCAAATGAAATGGTGTCAGAACGGCATTGGTGAATTTATGTTCCACCCTGCCCGCTCCCAAGAAAATACTATCAAAAAAACTTCAAGCATCGATTGGAGCTAAGGGCCCAATCTTCTGTGATAGGTTTTTCCGATCACATCAGTTTCAAGATTGACATGGATGTTTGGCGATACATTTTTGCGATCACACCAATTCAACGATTGAAATGGATGTTCGGTGACTTCGGTGGTGCACTGTTGGGATCACATCAACTCAGAGATTGACACGGATGTTCTTTAATGCACTCTTGCAATCACACCAATTCAACGATTGAAATGATGTTCGGTGACTTCGGTGGTGCACTGTTTGGATCATATCAATTCAAAGATTGACATGGATGTTCGGTGAGATTCAAAACCAATGGCCTCTTTGTCCATGTCAATGCGCAGCATCAGCTTCTTCACCTCCAGCCAGGACTCTTCCACTCTGTCCATCTTGAATCCTGGGAGCCAGATGGGTTCAAAGGTGATCAAAGGTGATTGACAGATTGCCATCATTTTTCTTGCCTCCATTGGGTGCAATCACAGACGAAGCTGAGTTTAACACAATCTCTAGAAATATAGATCAATCTATCTACGAGAAAGTTGTGAGAGAATAGGCATGTCAATGTCAGAGATTGCCCCGAGAAGTACCACCCCAGGGGTCAACGCGTCATCTGCGCACATTGAAAGCGAGTCATCTGCGCACATTGCAAACGAGTCATCCGCGCACAGAGAAACCGCGTCATCCGCGCACAAAGAGCGGTCATCCGCGCACATTGATGCTGGGAACCAGCCATTTCGGGTTTGGTTGGGGGGGGGTGGGGTGGGTGGGGTGGGGTGGGATGATAACGTTCATGTTCCTATGCACACACAGGCACAGCAACCTCATCATCTTTCTTCCCGTAGAGCAGAGACAGGCACAGCTCTTTCATGATCAGTTACCGGTGGGGTGGGGTGAGTTAATTAGGTTCATGTTCACCAAATGCCACACGAAAGCAGCTCTTGAGTGAGTTGAGTTGTGTGAGATGAGTTGTGAGAGATGAGTTGTGTCAGATAAGTTGTGTGACTTATGAGATGAGAGGAGTTGTGTGAAATGAGTTGTGTTAGTTGTGAGATGAGCGGAAATACGTGAGATGAGTTGTGTGAGTTGTGAGATGAGTGGAGTAGTGTGAGATGAGTTGTGTGAGTTGTGAGATGAGTTGTGTGAAAGAACTTGGGTGAAGTTCAGTGAGAGAACACGAAGCAGCTCCACCAAATGCCACACGAAAGCAGCTCTTGAGAGAGTTGAGTTGTGTGAGATGAGTTGAGTGAGATGAGTTGTGTGAGATGAGTTGTGTGACTTGTGAGATGAGAGGAGTTGTGTGAGATGAAATGTGTGCATTGTGTGAGACAACTTGAGTGAAGTTGAGAGAGAAAGAAGCAACTCAGGAGGAGAAGGAGGAGAAGGCAAGGAATACAAACCTAAAAACAAAAGCCCCACACAGAGATGTGAGGAAAAAAAGCATAACTTGATGAGTTGTGTGATGATGTTTAAAAAAAGCTAGAAGAAGAATCATGTTACAGAGATACAATGACAAAAACACACAACAAAAACGTGCACAGACGACCAACCGTCTGACGTGCACAGACGACCCACTTTTGACGTGCACAGACGAACCCTGAACCCAGGGCAGGCCTCCAAGAAAGAGCTGAGCATTGCCACTCTGCATTTCAGTCTCGAAGCTTGGCATCGTCACCTTGGCGACCGAGAAGTGAAGTTTCTCCAAGATGTGGCCTCCGAAGAAGGCTTGAAAAAATATTTCAAGGCTGGGAAACAAGCGGACTGTGCACATGGAAGCAATTGGATGCAATGGCAGCCCTAATGGATACACTGCGTTCTCCAGCAATCGGATGCAGTTGAAAGAGGGTACAGTACAAATGGTGGAACACTACAATCGAAATGCCAAGGCGCGGATCATCGCGGAATTTTCAGATCATAGCTTCTTCGGCGCAACAGAATCACTGAGCGTGTAGCCCTGCCTGTTTAGCAAGAATTTCTTGGGCCGTAGGGAAACAAACAAATATTGATTGAGAAGCAATATTTTCTGTGCTTTTATCTATTTTAAGTAAAGCTATGTATGTGCGCATATGGATAGATCAGGGTATATGAGCATACAGCTTGAATGTGGAGATGAAAAAAATATATTTATTTATTTATTTATTCATTTATTTAATGTATGCAGATATCAACATAGAATGAGCTACTAATGGTGGGTTCCATATGCAGCATCCCTGACTCCCTGACTGTTGGCGATTCTAGCGAGAAACTCTTTGGCTTCGTTCTTGATGAACTTTTGCACTGCACTCGTCTCGGTGTTCGAAAAGCTCACCATGTTGAGCCTATAGCAGCCCCCTTGAAGCACATGTAGTCAGTGCGAGCCGACATGGCACCATATAGGACTGTCATCCGAATCGGGGCATCCCCGTGGATGTGAATCACTGACCTGTCAATTTTGTTTCTTGTGGGGTGTCCGGTGAGCAGCCAAAATTGCCCGCTCGTCAGAGTTTTTGGGACCAAGCGCACTTGACTTGTTGTGACTTTTTGGAAGTTCAAATATTGAGCATCCCCAATCTTCATGAACAAAAGCATCTAGAGATGGACGCTTACCGTACTTATCGGCAAATCCATCTTACTGGGATATGTCCCAATCAAACACCTTCATAGACGTACATGGAGGTCTGGTAAATAGGGATACTCCCAAATCATCCATATTCGCAAACACCCAAAAAGGGGAGGCCTGCAAAGCCTGGCGCCCCAGTCTTCACAGATTATTCAGACCAGTCTTGACAGTGAACCTAAACCAACACCTGGGATGTAAAACATTGAGACCAGTGTAAAGTCTTGGCACGTGGCGGGACCGCAACCATTCAGGGAAATTTACTGACACTGTTTGGAGGGAGAGCCGCCCGGTGACATCGGCTGCTGGGGTCTGGACTGTCTGGATTCCCATTGCGACGCGGCCCCGGAAGAGTTGTCTCAGGAGCTATCCTTGCCAATTCCAAACGTTTCCAAAGAACTGGATGGTGTTCGTGGGTCACGGGTAGATGCTCTGAATTCGTGTGTATACCAAACAAAAAGAAAAATAGTCTCATATTTATCACGTCATTTTCGCATTGAGCCATCAAAACCATCAAATTATGTACTTACTTCGAGTGGCCCTCACCGAGAAATTGCTGTATATGGCATTCTCTCTGGCATTCTTCTTGCATGTCTTGTGTTATTGTGGCATCTTATCTGGCATTTGATCCAGCTTATTTTCTGACACGCCGTCTGGCTTTCTATTTGACATAGAGTCTGACAACCTGTCTGGCATTCAAATCGGGCATTCTATCTGACAAGCGGTCTGGCATTCTATCTGGCAACTGTTCTGACAATCTATCTACAGTAGTTTCTCCTCTAACATTCTATTCGGACAAGTAATGTCGGATTTCTTTTTCAGTGAAGCATGTCTCCGGCTGCCTCCGGGGAAAAAACACTGCTCCAGATTCGGTCCTTCTTTTTCTTCTTAACTGCTTTGCTCGGCTTGCCCTGGGAGGAAGTGTCAGCTTGGGGTCGGTTGGCCGTATCTGGCCGCTCGAATGCAGTACGTCTAAATTGATCAACCCATATCACCAAGCCAATTTCATGTCACCCATGCTCAAACTCTTTCTAATCAATGTCTAATCAATGATGAACAGGTTGTCATTCGAAAAAATGGGCTTTGTTGTTAGATCGGTGTATGCAGGTGTCCAAATATAAGCAGCTCAGGGCACCAAGAGTCACGGCCGATGGCCAAAACAAAAACGCTCCTCAGCTGGTTTCTGCATGTTCCAGGGGGCTTCAGGGCGGTCAAAGAACATGAAACTGATATACACTGATGTTCTTAACAGTTGAATATCTACATGTGTCACCTGTGTATGCACAATTCACAACAATACCTGGTGGTTGGGAAGTCGCTGGTACCTGATAAGCAAGGCTCATTGAGAAACCTCAGCATGCTTATCAGGTACCAGCGACTTCCCAACCACCAGGCATTGTCGTGAATTGTGCATACACAGGTGACACATGTAGATATTCAACAGTTAAGAACATCAGTGTATATCAGTTTCATGTTCTTTGACCGCCCTAAAGCCCCCTGGAACATGCAGAAACCAGCTGAGGAACGTTTTTGCAATGGCATACTTTTCCCATCGGTCGTGACTTTTAAAACTGCCATTCGGGCGGGGTGTGCTCGAGCCTCCAAGGCACCTCGAAATGGCATCTTCGCAAGATCTTGCCACTCCTGTCTTCAAAGGCATTGTGGTTGTCATTAATATTGTAGTTGTTGGTCCATTTATTGTCCGCCCTGCCCCCCCTAGCAGCTAGGACATGTGAGAAAACAAAGTCAAAAAGAGCAACACGAGATATCATCTATCCATCATTGTGCAAATCAAACTAGCAAAACCTAATGTCCCCAGGTTCAAGAACCGCGGCCTGCTTCAGCTGAGGTTTACTTGACAACCGCCAGTTGTTTAGATGTCCAACCGACGACCAGTTCCTGACAACTGAACAAAAGTAGGCTGTCAAGTGGGTAATCTTGCAGTGTTTATACGGTGTTGATACGATGTTTCAAATTATTGGGCCACGGTCAATATTTGGTATATAGTTCCAAGTCATCAATTTTTGAAGAGTGTACTATCGTTTTTTAGGTTTTGGATGGTTTTGGCATATATAAGCAAATGTTTTTCCAAGCCCCAGCTCAGTTTCCCAAAAATAAAGATGTCTCGAATACTACTCCTAAATTTTGGCTGTAGCTCGACATGAAATTTCATTGACCCAGCCTCAACACTTGGCAGACTTTGCATAGCGCAGCCAGTACCTCTTCAGGTCCTTATACCGGAAGATAGAAATCCGGAAAAATTGAGGGAACCCAGAGATGACACGGAGAACATTCATCAGGAGATGACATGAGCAGGCCGTCCCAGACGCAAGCCGCCCCGCCAAGCAACGGATCTCAACATCCATTGGTAGCTTCTGAAGTTCCTTTCTGATCTCGTCCTCAAAGGACTTTCGGCCCAAAGTGGCTTAGACACATCCAAATTCAAAATATAGTATCTAACACTGTCTAACTATGCACCAATGACGTGTAGTAAGGATGTTCTCCGCTCACCTTATTCCAAACTCGCATCGTAACCTGATGTTACCGAAACTTGTTTCGACCCGTCTGAACCAGTGCAACGAACTTGCCAAGTTGCTGCTCTTCACTCTGCTTTTTGAAAAGCACTCGCAGTGCCAGACTTGTCCTTGTGCCGCGCTTGGCCGGCAGCGCACATGCTGCAGCATCGGGCACCATCATACCAAGCTCCTGCAAGGCAGAGCTAGTTGATACACCTTGTTGGATACTAAATTGGCCTCATAGATTTCTTTCAAAAATGCCGGGATTGGCTGTCAGAGATTTCTCCCATGGGTACCAAAATTGCCTACAAGCCAGCAAGACAATCATCATAACAAGAACGAACAGGATTCCTTTCGAAACGAAAGGGTGCCAAGAAACCGACCTCCAGCGAGGCAATCAGGTGAGTGTGTATTCGTCGCCAACTCGCTGGAACGGGTATTCAAGAGCCAGTCAACGATTTGCTCAGCCTCAGTTCTTTTAGCGGAAGGGCATCAAACCGGGTTTGCCCTTTCCAGTTTGCCCGAAGCAGTTCGTACCAGGCCCCGTGGTTACTGAAGTAGCTGTCTACACAGAATACATGTTTTGTACATAGTCTGTGAGGCATTTCTGAACGTGAGACGACGCCCTAAAGGAAAACTGCCACCAAGAGCCACGATCCGAAACACCATTGCCAAAAATCTCATTGCAAATAAGATGCTGTCATGCGCCCGTCTTCATCCCCAGTGTAGGAGAAACACAACGTTGTCAAGGCCCCAGTGACGTCCTTGGGACGTTTCCAGTAGGAAGGTTGAGATCGGAGTTGGTTCGTCTTTGACCAATTGCCAAACACCAGAAAGTTTACACGCTGTCGCTTCTCCACAAGCTTGACACTCAGCTCTTGAATTTGTCTTGCACACTGCGTTCTGGTGCACGATTGTCTCAGTTATACCATAATTTAGCCCAGCATCGCCAAGATTGTAGCCCAGCTGATCCAAGTTTGGTAACGCTCGTTCTCCGTTCCTACACAGCAGGGCAGCATAGGGAACGAATCAAGTATTTCCCCAAAAATGTTTTCCAAAGGGTCTGTATTTGGGTTGCAAATGGTTGCGTCACATCTCGAAGGAAGGGCAAAAAAAGGTTTGGTTGCATATGGTTGCTTTGGAACCAGGTGTGGCTGCGAGTTGCCTCTGCGTTCTTCAAGTTCATTATGGTTCCAAAATTTCGAAACCACGAGTTGTCTGGGCCTCATCATCCTGTCTGGAATCAGAGAGCGTTTTTGGCGAATGCGCTGCCACTTTCCTGTCAGAGATGGGAGACCATACCAAGTCTGATGGAACAAATTCTGAAGGGTTCAGTTCACCCCATAAAAAAGGCCAATATTTCCATGTTCCCCCTGGCCTAGCACGTCGATAACCGTCCCACAGGATATCGATTCCAAACCAAAAAGCTCGCGAAGTACCCAACTGCCTTGGAAAGTTGTGGGTGAAAGATGGTGTGTGACAAAGTTGTGTGTGACAAAGTTGTGTGTGAAAGATGGTGGGTGACAAAGCGGTGTGTGAAAGATGGTGTGTGACAAAGTGGTGTGTGAAAGATTCGAGGCGGCGGGCGAGGAGGCGGAGGAGGCGGGATACAGAATCAAAAACAAGAACGCGACACAAAGATGTGGGGAAAAATGTTCCAAACCACCAACCAGTAATGGTATATGAATGGGATATTAATGGGATATGATATAGTTAATGACTAACCATGCTATAGTCATGGGATTTAATGAATAACTCGGGTAAAACAAGGCCATAAATTAACCAGCCATGACTGGGAATGGTGGTTTATACCACCTATGAAAATGGGTGATGACTGGAGGATGGTGCAAATCTGGTGCGTTTATGGCATTGTTTTACCCACATGCATGGTGATGTACCCTCTGGTAAACTGTTACATAACTATGGAATATCACCATTTTGTAGCTGGGTAAATCCACGAACTTTCTATGGCAATTTTCAAGTTCGCAACCTGTTTGTTTACCAGAGGGTATACCGTAGATGTTCAATGTCAACGGCTTGGGGGTCTTTCATTTTCTGGGGACCCTTTCTTCAGGCCTTGGTGCTTCAAAACACTGGATGCTCCTGTGCTTAAAAAAACGTGTGGTATCCCAACTTATGACCATCGAACAAAACTTGTTGAGGTGTGTTATATAGAGATCAGAGAATACGATGATTGAACATGATAATTTATAGTTGATTTTCCCATTAAGAATGGTGATTTTCCATAGTTATGTTAGTTTACCAGAGGGTAATCTGGTTGGTGGTTTCAACATGTTTCAACATACCCCTCTGAAAAATGATGGACGAATCGTCAGTTGGGATGATGAAATTCCCTATGGAAAGTCATAAAATTCATGTTCCCACAATGTGGGGCCCCCCAGTTATAAGTTGGTTTATAAGGCCCAGTAACTATAGTTATAAGTACCATAAACCATAGTTATTGGAGTTATGTTCACCAACTTAGCTATCTAGGGGGCCCCACTTTGCACCAACCAGATCAGTCTTTGTTGATCATCCAATTTGGGGTAGCCTATTTGCCAACGAACCCAGATTTGGGGAAATCACAATGGAAAATCCCCAGTCGTCACAAGTTGGTTGTTTCAATACTGAGCTATGGTCTAATTTCTAATCACTTGGATGATTTGGTGGTAAACTAACATAATTATGGAAAATCACCCGTTTTAATAGGTAAATTAACTATAAATCACCATTTTCAATAGCAAACTATTAAATTACCAGAGGCTATCCCCATTTTCGGAAACCTCCATTTGAATGCTTTGTTGCTTTGGGGTGTCACCGCTACGACCTTGTCCAAATTCGCGATCTCCGATGCCATCATATACCATGTTTTTTTTCTCATTATTGTGGTGAACCCAATTTCATAAAGCATCTCCAAACCCTCAATTTTTACGGGTGTTATAAACTTATAAACCATTATAAACCATCCCCAAATGGTAGATTTATGGCATTGGGTGTCCCACATGATTGTCAGTACTTCTAAGTAATTCAAAAAAGTCAAACTGTTTGGCTGACATCCCCCACTTTGTCGGACTACAATCATGTGGAAAAGGGAAACTCAATTCGTAGCTCCTGATCTCCCTATTTTTGTTGGGAATATGGATGGATAGATATGGATAGCAATAGCTCCTTTGCTCCCTAACCACTGGACAGTACTGATTGGTTACGAACAGGGTTTCTTTGGGTTCGGCCACTTTGAAACCAGTAATATCTTTTCAAAATCACCTTCAACCACCACGGATTTTCAGCATTTTACATGTGCTTCTCCAAAAATGTGGCAGCCTACACCCAAACAGCAATTTAAGGAGAAAACAATGAGGAGCAGCGAGGAAACAGTGAGGATTTTACAGGCGTGCTTTCATTGTTCAGCCACAGTGGCTGCCACAGAAACTGCGGCCAAGCGGTGGCAGCCAAAGGTGCCTCTTGCAAAACAACGTTGCGTCGCGCCTGGAGGATGGGCGGCACGAAATCCCCCATGATTTCTCCCGAAACGGTGAAGATCTCAGCGTTACATGAAACCCCAATGGCCATATCTGGAAAGTCACCATCTTTCGAAGCAATGTGATGGCCAATGTTAACTCTCAAAGCTGGCAACATTCAAAATCTATGGGCATACAAGCCAAAAAGAAATACAGGAGTGGGATTTGTTTCTCCAACTATAATAGTTATAATTGCCATAAACCATCATAGTCATCATAGTCACATCAGTTGGTGGCGTATCTGTGGATGACCATGCCTGTGACTTCAAATCCATGGTTGTGACCCATAGGCGCCATAGTTGGCTAAGCTGGGGTCGCAAGGTTAGCGATGCTTTATGATATATCGAACTAGTTCATGTATGTTTTGTTTATTATTTTTATTTTCTGAGGTTTATAAAGCAACACACATTTCGGGGGGGCACCACCTTGAACTTTGTAACTTGGATGGGTAATGAACCAACAAACATAACGTTTGGGGAGCACCACATTCCAGGCCGGTCACAGAGGCTCTTTATGAGTCTATGAGCGCAAAGAAATAGCCACTGGCTGCAGGTCCTATACTGTGAGCAGTGGGAAATATGACGACTGTATTGTTGCTACAATACAACTAGCATATATAGAGCTAGACACACTTATCACTGGTTGGTGGTTTAAACCCCTCTGAAAAATATTAGTCAGTTGGGATTATGAAATTCCCAATATATGGAAAGTCATAAAATTCCATGGTTCCAAACCACCAACCAGATCAGTCTTGTTAAACACACTAATTGTTATGTGGATCACCATGCGTTTTTTCAATGGGAATTCCAGGATCCTAAAATGGAGTTTCTGTACCATATAAGGCCATGTTTTGTGGGGATATTCCCTTATATAGGCCTTATATATGGTAGGTACCTCCAATTTAGGTTCCTGACATGGCCATTGATTTTCTTGAGCTGTTTCTGTTGCTATTAGCTACTTAAATCATCTCAAACCATCCAACTCTTCGGTCACAAACGTGTTCACAGGCCACGTCCCGACTTGTCACCCGGGGGCATCCAGTCCACGAGAGACAGGAAGTCCGGCAGTGTTGCAGTTGAGGTGATTTCTATGGCTATGAAATAGTGCTTCATTACAAGCTCAATGAGTTGGGATATGGGGCTTGAGGCAAGATTCATGGGGTCCCAAGTCCCACCCATCCCACCCGTCCCACCCCGATCCAAGAGACTGTGGGCCAGTGAGATGTTGTGAGGGATATCTCATACTTTGACCATTTTACCCATGTACAGCAGTTGTATGCAAGAGTGGAAGGAATGCCATCTACCCTCTGGTAAACGAACTAACATAACTATGGAAAATCACCATGTTTAATGGGAAAATCCACGAACTTTCTATGGTCATTTTCAATATCAAACTGTTAAATTACCAGAGGGTATCTCAGATCGTACCTACGTTAATTCGCTGCATGTCGTGTCCTGGATTGGCCCCTGGGTCCCCATCGCTGGCCCCAACTTGGCCAAACGGCAAAGACATCTCTTGCAAATGGCCAACAGCAGCACCTGGTGCTCCCAGCCGAAGGTTATCTTAATACTGGATGGTGCCCCCCAGTTAGAAGTCGGTTTATAAACCCCATTCACATCCATTAACTATAGTTCGTTATATTTACCATAAACCATAGAATTCAGCCACTGAAATAAGACAACTGAACGCTATCTTGGGGGCCCCATCCTGTATGATGGGGTATTATGTCCCAATAATTTTGTTCAGGATAACCCTCTATGTTTCTGTCCCAAGTAAGCTCAGCGGTTGAACCAGTGTTTTTTTCACGGGATTGATGAACGGATGGGGGTTGGATTCAACCAACCATTTTTCGGGATATGATGCCAGTGCCACGTTTATTTGTTCAATCACATTATTTTGATTCATTCCTAAGGCAATTGATCGAAGTTGGTTACCTCGAACAATTAGATGCCGTCGGCCATGAACAAACCTGCAGATGTATGAAGATTTGGTTCGCGTCACTGGGTGATACATGAAACATCCGAGTTCAAAAGGGTTGCCCCGGACCCTCTGGCAATTCAACAGTTTGCCTATCTACATGAGGATTTTTGATAGCGATGCTGGTTCTAAAGGGTTGGTACCCAGCAACGAAGCCTTGAAGGTAGACCCTGAACCCATCTGAACCCATCATCTCCAATGTTTTTCTGGTTGGTGGTTGACCTACCCCTCTGAAAAATATGAGTCAATGGGAAGGATGACATCCCATATATGAAATGGAAAATAAAATTCATGATTGAAACCACCAACCAGTTTTAAAATCAAGGTTGGCTTCCTTGCTAATTAAGTATTGCTTTAGCAAATGATAAGGAACCTCCGAACCTGTGGTAGGGAAATGTCGATTCAGGGCTTCCCAGGTATATGTGGAGGTTTCCTAAGTAGGGCTACCCGAAAATTATCAAAGTCCTTGAAGCATTTTAGGTGAAACATATTGACAGATATTGAAATGCTTGAGGTAAATGGGTAACATATGCCGAGTATTGATATATTTAGTCCAATATTCAAAGTCACCATTGAAGCATATTGCCCCGAAATCATCCATTTTATTTTCGGATGTTTCATGAAATAAACCATCCAGCTATTGGGGTACCAGCATTTATGGAACCCCCCATCTTGAAACCATTTGAAACCTATGGTGACTTGGGGTCCTTGCGGCCCTCCCAGCCTCTGAGATGTCCCTGGGCATGGGAGTAGACATCATCACTGAAAAAACTATAGATAACTATAGATAAATTGTGCGATAAAACACGAGATTATATAGATAGACAAACTAACCATGAACATAACATGTAGAAACAACTCTCTATATGTATATATATATATGTAATTGGCTATGGGTTCAGTTCATACCCTCAAGCAGAATGGCAAGGATCACCATGCATCACCGATTACAGTTCTTTGGTGTTCTGCTGTGAGTTAATTCAACTGGATACTTCAGGACTTCAGGACCAAACCCACAATTTCGAATGGACAGGCAGAGTTGTAATGAAAAACTCAACGGAACGAGTTCATGTCAAACTTATTTGGGCACTGTGCAAAGCGGGTAAATGGATATTCATCCCTCCCCAAACTATAGCAAAATACTTACTGGTGCTAAACGTAGGGAATGAGGGAATGATCCACAATAACTATCAATAATCATCCCATTCCCCCATTACCATCCATTCCCTACTAAGCACCAGTAAGAATAGGTTTTGATCCGTCAAATTTTAATCAGATCTATCTTGAACTCGCACACCTGCCAGGAAACATGATGTCAGGAATCCAGGAGAACAATCTTACCGGCCAACGTGTTTGGATTATCAAAACATGTCACAATGTTTGATATTTAAATTACGTTAAACCCATGTAATTTGCTGGTTGTGTTTTCATATGTCATTGCAATTATTGTGAAATTCGCATTTGCTTCGTTGACATACTCCTGTTTGTTCAACTTGTCTTTTGTTGTTTTCTGACACTTTTGGGTTTGCTTGAGAGGGGCCAGCAATGGCCAGTCATATTCCAGTTGATTCCTCGAATGGATGTGCCATGATGTGTCTGAAAATGAGGATGGCCCCCAATCGATGGCTCTCTAACAGCGAGACTTGATAACAAACCAGAGGATTCGAGGTATGTAGAGGTATATTCCATGTTCATACACCATATAATCTGGTTGGTGGTTTCAACCCCTCTGAAAAATATAAAAGTTAGTTGGGATGATTATTTCCCAAAATATTGAAAAACAAAAAATGTTCCAAACCACCAACCAGGAATTATCTTACCCAATCCTTCGATATATCCACGATACACCGGGCCAGGTTAACATAGAACCTGCTGGCACCAAAGTGGTTACCCTCTGGTAAATTAACATAGCTATTGAAAATGACCATAGAAATAGTGGATTTACCCATTAAAAATGGTGATTTTCCATAGTTAGTTTACCAGAGGGTAACATGGAAGTCGTGTCGTTGGTCTCTCCGGGGTATGGAAACACTGGCGGCACCTCTGAATCGACCAGTTTATTTCTGCGCCCAGCCTTGTTTCAAAAAAAACGATGTGCCCAGAAAAAAAAACATCGCAATACACAATGTGTGCTTTCAAAAAAAATAGTTACCCTCTGGTAAACTAACATAGCTATGGAAAATCACCATTTTTGAAGGGTAAATCCATTATAAATGGCAATTTTCAATAGCTATGTTAAATTATCAGAGGGTATGTTAATCTGAAGGGTTGTAAATGCAAGCGTTGGCCTAGCTGTTTATCACCAACTTTAACAATAAAACAATCCTATCCCATCCAATGAAATACTGGTTGGTCAATAACTAGTTCCATGAAATGGTGTATGTCATAAACCACAACCATAACACTAAACCATCAACCATCATGTATATCCTCAATGGCCATTTCAGGAACCGATTCATTGGAGGTACCTACCATATATTAGGCCATTTTAAGGCCTGCGTAAGGGAATATCCCCAGCACATATGGCCTTATGTACAGTATCTACATTTTAGGATCTTTCCATTGATATCCCATATGTCACCATTTTTAGTGGCTTTTTCTAGAGGTTAAAATAATGAAGCAGTGAAACACAATAATGGATTAATAAAAAAAATGAATCTATTTGATGGTTCAACCCACAAGTTTTACCAGTCGTGTGCTCATACAACCAAATATCCCCAATGATCTCCAATCAATCAGGTTTCAAAATTATCACTGGATATTGGGGATTACTTTTCTGGTTGGTGCTTGACCTACCCCTCTGAAAAATGATGGAGTTCGTCAGTTGGGATGATGAAATTCCCATATATTATGGAAAAAATAAAAAATTTTCCAAACCACCAACCTTTTTTTGGGGGGGACAATATGATGGATATCTGGATGCAGCTGTGGAAAAATAAAACTCCCCAATTCGTTCAATGGCACCTCCAGCTTCGCGGCTGAGCCCTCCAACGGAGACTGGACCTTAGCACTGGACAGGGGGAGATCACCAGATGGGAGTTCATCTGCAAAACTGGAACCCGACTCACCAGCAAATCTCATCAAAGGACCAACCAACCAGCCAACCAGCCAGCCAATCAAGCAGCACCGGAGGCAAGTAGACTCAACCACTATTACAAAATTTAACACGAATCAAACAGCCCAAAACAAACAATTGCACGGGGATTCGCACTCCACAGCATCTTGCCAGGCGAACATACCATTGTGGATACCGAAGATATGCTCAGTGGACTCAAGTGGGACAACAAAAACACTCAAAAGCATCAGATCCGACAGTGGACATCATGATGTCATGACATTTCTCGAAGACTTGGCAAATTCTCCCCATTTTTTAAACAAAAAAACTGGATACCCGGCCTGGTAAACGTCTACATAGCGAACTGGAAAATCACGATTTTTGATATAGGTAAATCCACGAACTAAATGGCAATTTTCAATAGCTTTTTGTATGTTTACCAGAGGGTACCTTCAGGGCTGGTTGAGGTTGGCTATCCCATGGCATGGCCACAGATCCAAGCGCCGTGGTTTTTTTCGGCCGTGATCAGGGCATTGCATGGCGTGAGCATCTCTGGGTACCGCTGGCAGCTGGCCTGGAGTGGAAAACTTTTGGGAGAAGTCATCCAAAAAAGATTCTGTGGGTTTGTGGTGAATAAACTATAGTTCGATGGGTACTTAAGAAACATTGAGAAAGCAACTACACAAGTAGTGCATGGGTGATTTAAAAAAAAAACGAAACTCGAAATGGTAGCCGTTGGCATTTGCAGTGATTTGATTCAAGGTGTACACATCGAATTCTATGAGTGGCTTTGGCATATTTTGGCTAATCTTCACTAGTTTGATGGGGCTACACATAGGTCTAACCCTTGAAAAAATCAAGGTTCTGCAAGAAACTGAACAATGTTTCTGAACAATGTTCCTTGTTCACATTGTTTGGCAATCATCTGAGCAGCCACATGGGGATGTTGTTCCCCATGCAGAACCCAAAGTTCCCCATTAGGATCCAGGTGACTGGCTTGATCTGATTTTGTGGCATGCGGCACCATTGTTCATTGGCTAAATCCATCAACCATCTGGTTATTTAACATAGCCATGGAAAATCCCTTATAAATGGAGGTTTTAATGGGAACATCATCTATAAATGGGCCATTTTCCATGGCTATGTTAAATAACCAGAGGGTAAATCCCAAATTTTCGATGTTTACGTCCTAATTCTTCAATACGGTGATTGTAAAAAAGTCCTAATTTAAGTTCTCTAAATCCCAAATACATCTACACCACTTAAGTCTAAGTCCTAATTGAGTAAGTCCTAATTGTATGTTTGAGGACTTCAATCCATCTACCCTCTGGTAAACTTTTACATAACTATGGAAAATTACCATTTATAATAGGTAAATCAACTATAAATGGGCCATTTTCAACAGCAAACTGTTAGTTTACCAGAGGCTATATCCCATTAAATCCCATTAAACCACCATTTTCCTATGGTTTTCCTATGGTTTTCCTATGGTTTTCCAGATCATTCCAGCTCTCCACATGGTTTAAGGCTGCTGAATCCCCCGATGTCCCGCCTCGGGTAAGAGCTCGACCAGGCTGGAGACCCACGTGTCATAGCAATCCGTTACGACATCTGCGCCGATGTGGGCCGATGTGGATCATAATTATGTTTTCTGAGTGGATTGTATATTTAAATATATATATATATGTATGTATGTATGTATGTATGCATGGATGTATGTATGTATTGTATATGTCTATATATATATATTTAAAGAAGAACCTTTCTGTATACTATTTGACGGCCAAAAGTTCCTTCCAAATTTCCCTTACATTCCATGTCAAATACAACTACCATTGGCTCTCATATTTCCCACACCAATCTACAAAATTCAAAGAAAACTTTCAACCACATACTACATATTGCTATGTTTGATTCTTTACATTAATTTACATATTTATGGTATACAGACAGTTCTCAGAAGTTTCAAAATGCAGGAATTAAAAGAAACATCTACTACATGCTTTAATAATTTCATGTATGCGTATGTTCAAGTTGTTTTTTGTTTTACAAAAGCTTCAAATTAGAAACACATACATATATATATATATATGTGAAAAATGGATTCTATTCATTTTTGTTCTCGTATTCCATATAATATGTTTTTCAGAAGCTTCGAACATTCAAAATAAAAATGTTGTCAGTGAAACCTGGTAGAACACACACATACTATATATATATGTATAATGTACATATATATATATATGTTGGTAGATTTTATTTGTTTCCTCAGAAACTTCAAAAATCTAACACATAAATGATCTATATCTATTGTCTCAAAAACTTCAAGCTTCAAAACAAATTTTATTCACAACTGGTTTGAATTACAATATTTCACTAACCTGAAAATCGGTGTTATCATACCGCCGTTTGATGCCATTTGGGGGACGATTCCCCATCTATATCCATCTATAAACCACGTGTTCCATGACAGTAAAATAGTTTCGGTCAAATACTTGTGGTATCCAACAATGACTTCTCTATATAAAGCCATCGTCTACATATAAAAACCATCCATCATTCCCAAATTTATATATGAACCATATAATTATATAATAAATAATCCAGTAAATCATAATCCATTGACCAATGGCAGCTCGGCTTAAATGATATGAGCCTTGTAAACCTCCCATTTCTCCCATTTCACTCCTGCGCTTTCTTTCGCTGTCGCTAGCTTCGTCAGGAGGCTCTGAGGCAGCTGCAAGCGATCCGCCCTGGTCAGATCTGGGTCGCCCAAATGGGTTTCCCCACGAGAGGTTTTTTTTTGGGGGGCTCAAAACCAGGATGAACATGAAATCCAACGGATGGAAATGTGGGAAGCGGTGGATCTAGCCAGCCACCAAAAATCGGGAGATCAATTTTGAGCAAATCAAAAATGGCTTTGAACGGACATGAACGGAGAATCTACTTCAGAAAGTATGGTCTTTACCCCCAACGAAAAATCTCGGCTGTTCCACGTTTTGAGATTGGTGACTCTGAACATGTTCACCGGAAACCGCCATTCCAAACAGGGTGAAAATAGACAATCGAAGAGCCATCAAGAAGAGTGGATCGTAGTGGATCCAAAGCAAACACGATGAAGATCAATGAAGATCAATGAAGATCAATGAAGTAAACATAAAATAAGTTCAAATAAAACTACAATGAGATCTATATAGCATCGTTTGATACAACACTTGAGTAGCTGCATGATCAAAATTTTAACACCAGAAAATGGGATAGTCTATGATCACACAAATGGACCAAAAACTGCGGTCCTCTGGATCTTTATTTTGCCAAGAATGTCAAAACTCTACTGGGCACTACTGGTTGTTTAATGGAGGAGTCCCATACTGGATTATGATTACTGCATATTATATATATAACATATGATCTTCAATATGATTACTGTATAACAGATTTTCTTCAATATGATTATCGAATTACTCCTTGTGTATACTATACTTTGGGATTCTCATGACAATAATCAATAATCATTCCATTGTCAAGATGATATTGTCACATATTGAGACAATACCCTATCATGCTGTAGCTATATGAGTTTTCAGACAAACCAAGGTGTTGAAAAAACCAATCACTTCAAGATATCAAATATATCTATGATAGTATTGTAATGTACAATCTAATCCCCCAGCTATATATATATATATGATATATATATATATATGTATATCATAAAATAGTATTATATGTGATATATACATATATCGGAAATATGTAGTGCATATAATAGCAATTGTAGTACTACCTATACATGCTATACTACAATTTATATCTATATCCATAACATAATATCTATAGCAACGTAATCATCAACTGCTTGAAGACCAGGATGTCTCTGGGCCTCTTAAGGTCTAGGTTGCGCAAAGAACAGCATGGGCAAAGGACCAGGGCGATACACCTCCGGCGGAAGGGAACGACTCAAGCTTGACCCTTACTGTTTGATGAACTAGTGGGCATACTAGTGAGAAAATGTGAGAATATCAGTGAGAACTAGAAAAGTCGACTCAACTTTTTTAGCAGGATTATCAACTAGTGATAACTATCCTATAGTTTTATATGTTAGTATATAATACTGCGAAACTTTTTTCACTATACTGATCAACTCATGATAACTATATATCCTGCTGTAACTACGTTACCCTAGGTGATAACTCGTTTGTCAGGATCCCCGACTGTGGCATGGTCTGGTAGATCTGCGTGGCCACCACACTGAGTGCCTAACTTTTGGCACGGCGGCCCATGGGTTTTTTTACCTGGTGAAACCATGGTGTTTTACCATGGTAAAGATACAAAAAATGCAATGGAAAATCACCATTTTACCATATGTTATAGCTTTTTATAGATCAACAAACTAAATGCTCATCTGAAAAATAACTAAGAAATTACCAGAGGGTATCCATGGTAATTTAAAAGAGCTAAGTTGCTTTGGAAGTAGGATGAAGTAATTATATAGGTTCATTGTTGCTTTTTTCTGTAGATATATCAATATTAGTCAATATTATATAAATATGGTTACCCTCCGGTAAACTAACATAACCATGGAAAATCACCATTTTCAATGGGTAAATCCACGAACTAAATGGTCATGTTCAATAGCTATTTTGACATGACCAGAGGGTAATATAATATATAATTGGGCAAAAATAAACAAACCAGTTAGGGTTCGAAGGAACATCTCAGTTTTGAACCTAGTCACCTAGTCTTTTATATATATAATATCTTATAGCCGAGCCCGTGAAAATGCATGGTTCACAATGCCATGAGATCTTCACATTTGAGGCTGTTGCATCTAGAATTAGAGTTCATACTTGGTAGCATGAATTCACACTTACAAGGTGGTGCCCCCCAAGATAGCTAAGTTGGTTTATAACTCCAATAACTATGGTTTATGGTACTTATAACTATAGTGAATGGGGTTTATAAACCAACTTATAACTGGGGGGCCCCACCTTGTAGGAATTTGATTTATGACCTAGACTGGAGGCAAGCTGGCAAGTCCTGAAGCTTCAGGCTGGTTGGCGATCAAACACCCGGGGGCAACTTGGGGTTGCCAATGCATCCATGGCCTCCACACCCATATCTTTCATTGGCTTGGCTTAGGATCCGATCCCCAAATATACCAACATCAAAAACCTGCAATTTTTCACGTCTCACCAAAACTTCTGGCCCAGTGCATATTTTTTTTGACCTACACTTGTCTTGGAATACACCAATACAACCCTTGCGTTAACAATTTTGCGACTTACGACGTGGTACTTCGGTACTTGGATCCCTCGCTGCGACGATTGACAGCGAGTGGGTGAGACTAGAACACACCTCTGTGGATGGCCTTCGAAGTGCGGGATGATGTTTCTCACTATGACACCACTGGATGGCCAGCCGATTCTGTTAAATCCATCTTTTTCGTCAGCAAATCGTAATGGTTTCAATGTGTAATTAAATATATAATCTACAAACAGCCAATAGGTTCATCGCCAGCCGATAGCTGGACATTTTTGTTCATCATGAAACCACAGTCAGAAAAACAAGGTCCAGAATGACAGAATCCAAAATTGAACAGAAAGGATAAATACCGTAACTTTGTTTGCTATATTTGCTATAGCTATCTATACTGGTTGGTGGTGCGTTTTAAGCATCTTGAATAATGATGGACTTCGTCAATGGCTTCCGGATGACATCCTCTTTTTTTTTGAAATGGGACATTTTTCAAATCTTTGAAAACACCAACCAGGATATAGCTCTACTATAGCTCTACTCACCGGATGTGAAACCAAGGAGTCCAACCATCCATGGTGATACACTGGAAATTGGGATCATTTGGATCCACATTTATGCTCTGTCAACATCTCTGAACAGGATTGCTCCAAACTATGATAGGTAAAATTGGAACCCAAAATAGGTGATTTTACTTCTTTACAATATATATATATATGTTAACATTTAGCCAATTTACCCCCAAACATATCTGGACCTGAACAACAGCTCAGTTTTTTCTCTGGTGGATTGACGATTGACTGGCAATACGGATGCTTTGTCAACACAGAAAGACACAAGCATGTACCCTCTGGTGAACTAACATAGCAATGGAAAATGGCTATTTATAGTGGATTTTCCCATTAAAAATGGTGATTTTCCATTGCTATGTTGGTTCACCAGAGGGTAGTCAAAACGAGAACAGCTCCAGATCCTTTGGTGCCATAGGAATCGATAGGCAACAGTTCAACACATCTTCTTGTGCACAAAGGCTCAAGTTGCCACAGGGCCAATGTCCAAAAAAAAATACCTGCGGGTATTTCTCACCCCACTAAGAGGTGTTCCACCCAATGCTTTGCTGATGCTGTGGGCAGTTTGGACCTTATGGCAATCTTGGATTGACCTTGTACACAAACATCACGCCTAGATAGCCAAATATTCATTCATACAATCGTCCTTTGCTTCAAATGATATGCTTTACATCCCACCTTGGATATCTACATTTTTTTCAGTATACTACATGGGCATAATTAAGTATACTCTGTGCATATAGTATCATATAGTCCTATGATGTTATATGCCTAGCTGATAGATTTCTATGCTTAAATCGTTCCATGTTCTTTCCATCGAGGCCACCCATCCCGGGCCACTAATCGAGCCCTCGTCGCAGCCGCTTAAGCGGGTACCTGGAGCCAAGGAGCCACGGTGGATTTTAATCCACGGTGAACACAGGGGAAAACGTCGTCGAAATTGACACATGATGATTGCCTAATACGAGGTATTATTTCCCAAAATGAGTGGAAATTGTCCAAAAAAAATGGATTCCAAAGTATTGTATGGATTGCTGCAATAATCACGCTAAGACTTCCGCATACCATTTTCACGAGCGTTTTCATCAGATTGCCTTAGGAAAAACGGGAAAAGCATGGAAAAGCCATGCCGTAGGTCTAGTATTGGTTTTATCACACTACCCTGCGTGAAACACCTACGGAAGAAATTCGCATCGCCCAGCTGGGCTGGTTGTCTCAGAGGAACATGATGGATATGATGGAGGGAAATTGCTTTCTTATGGGGGAAAGTGGGTGTATATATATATATATAATTATATAATCATGTGTATATATATAAGAGTGTAGAGGGAGAAAAACTTATCATTTTTTCCCATCAAAGAGGTTATCCTTTGTAGTGGCTTGGAGCAACCCTGCTTGGTCGACCGTGCGGTTTTTCTCGTCTCAAACAAAGCCATCTCCAACAAAGGGTGCCCTCGTAGTTGGTCTGTGGCACTACCTTCCAACTATAGAGAGACATCATGGATCATCATAATACATCTACGGGCAGGAATGAGGGTTGTCCCGGAATGGTCGTATGAACGTCAGTGGGAGGCCTTTTTCTCTGCGCAGGCGCAGTGTTTTATGATTGTGGTACATCAGTGGGTTAGCGTGGTCTAAGACGAACTTTTGGAAATATCAGTCAGAAAAGTGAACCCTCTGCGGACTTCACGTGTTTCGGCCATTTCCACTTGTTCAATCTCTTTCACTTTTTTGGCGAGTCCGGATTTTATAACTTATGTAAACCCTAAATGAAGCCCCTAATAGAAGTATGCGTGTATGTTCCAAGGGGCCGGGGGGTTTTATAACTTATGAAAACCCTAAATGAAGCCCCTAATAGAAGTATGCGTATATGTTCCATGGGGCCGGGGTATCTTATAACTTATGTAAACCCTGAATGAAACCCCTAATAGAACTATGCGTATATGTTTCATGGGGCCGGGGGATTTTATAACTTATGAAAACCCTAAATGAAGCCCCTAATAGAAGTATGCGTATATGTTCCATGGGGCCGGGGTATCTTATAACTTACGTAAACCCTAAATGAAACCCCTAATAGAAGTATGCGTAGGACGTCACTCTTGTTATGACAAGGAAATCCCCTGGCACTGGGATGATGGAACCAATGGGTTGCTAGCTGCTAGCTCCGCTCTCGGGTATGGCCCTCCCCTGGTTGGTGGTTGAGCCCTACCCCTCTGAAAAATATGATGAATCGGCAGTTGGGATTATGTATATGGAAAGTCATAAAATTCATGTTCCAAACCACCAACCAGTTACCCTCTAATCAAGCGTGGCTGGAAAATCGGAAACTCCTTTACAAATGGACGCTTTATCGCTGGAAAAATCGTAGATGTTCCCTGGGATGATCCTGAAAAAGTGGTGCAGAAACATCCATGGTCCAACAGTTCAGAACACAGATCATAGTGTTAGGATATATACATATATATATATAAATATTACATATATATATATATGTACATACATACATACATACATACATACATACATACATACATACATACATACATACATACATACATACATACATACATACATACGTACATACATTACGTACATACATTGCATACATACATTACATACATACATACATACATACATACATACACACATACCTACGTACGTACGTACGTACGTACGTACGTACATACATACATACATACATACATACATACATACATACATACATACATACATTACATACATACATTACATACATTACATTACATTACATTACATTACACTACATTACATTACATTACATTACATTACATTACATTACCATACATACATACATACATACATACACACACATACATACATACATACATACAAACATACATACATACATACATTACATTACATTACATTACATTACATTACATTACATTACATTACATTACATTACATTACATTACATACATACATACATACATACATACATACATATATACATATTCCCCCTTGAAGCATTCTATATCATCACTAATCATGTCTAATCAACATCATTTAATGAAATGCTGATCATGCTGGGAATTATCGACTTCTTTTCGTAGTCCAGGGCACTTGGTTGCTGGGCATCTCATTCTTGGGATCCACTTCCACGGCTGCTGCCTGGATCACCACAGGTTGCCCCACCACCATACTCCTCGGAGCGCAACACCATGTGACTGAAAAAAAGGTTACGTCCCGGGTCACGTTCGAAATATGGGAAAATGTGGATGTTTAAAACTGGGTATATATATATATATACATATATATATATATATGTAATTATGTATATATATATATACATATACCATATACCTCAAAACATGTATTTCACAGGGAAGATGATGATAAACCATTGGATTTTGGGGTGTTCCCATAGTTCACAGAAAAAAAACATGAAAATTCGTATTTTTGGCCGGAAATGGACCATGAGATGGGCAAAGATCAGGAGGTGACAAGATGTGGTGACTTTGAGGGACAACCACGGCAGTTGGATGGTTGATCTTTGAAGCAAATGCTTGGAGCTATCTGAGGTACCTCAATTGTGAGAAAAACCCTGTTTCCAAGGCCTAAATCTTCTAATTATTTCTTTTGCCGTGGTGATTTGTCTCCATCAAATCACAAAACAAATCTGCGAGCCCTTCGAGCTCAACACTTTCTGCATCTTCGTAATCTGATCGCTATCGTTTCTCACTCCACAGAGTCCTTATCAAATACCCTCTGGTAATGACTAACAGTTTGCGAACTTGAAAATGGTGATTTACTTCGTGGAATTACCCATGGATAGCATGGTGGATCTTTCCATCGTTTTTTGTAAACGTTTACCAGACGGATCCAGTCTCTTCGCTCATCCCATGAGCATTGGAGATTCATGGCAGGATTTAACTGACGGGTTTTACGCCACGCCCACATCAATGAGCAGTAGTCAGGTCGTCACGGTCGAAATTCTTGGCTATAAAATGTTATAAATCCCCATTGATATCCCATGAAATCACGCTTTTTCATGGTCAAATCATGTTAAATCATGTTAAATCCAACTTTTGACCATGGCACATGTCAAATTCACCTGTCCCCCTTGGCACATCCCAGCTTCGGTGGCGCCGTTGGCGTTGGCAAGGGCCACTGCTTCAGGGCGTCGTTGATCTGTTGCCATTCCCTCCACCGGTGATGACCCAGTGGGGATGGGTCAGTTGACTTCATCCCTGCTTTTTGACAGCAAAATAGCTGGGATAACACTCCATAACTACTGTGGATGGGCCAGCGAAATCCGAATCACCAATTGATATAGGTGGTAAACAACCCATTATTTATATTAACCATCCCTACGGTGGTGCAGGATTTCGCAACCACCCACCGTAGCATTTTTGTAATAACCGTAACAAGACTAACGGCAGAAATTATAGGGATTGACCTATAGCCAAGTCTCTGGGAATCTGACCAGGCAAGATTTCAGAGTAAGGTAAGAGGAATTTGAGGACCAACACTCAGAACCTGGTATAGGACATGGGTCGCAAGTGGTCATTCGAAGATTTGAGAAGGTTCAAAATATGAGAACCCAACCTGAAAATATGCGATTATTTACCTGCTTGTATGGCAGTGAACACAGATGGGCTTGGAACAAACCAAAACGCGGGATGAAAATGCAGAGAGAAACCTTACCTTAGCAATTTTCCAAACCCGTCGAAATGTGTTTTTTTCAGCAACTTCCACTGTCACAAGTAGAATTTGAACCTGGAACCAAAAAAGGGAATGTACCATCTGGTAAACTAACATAGCTATTGAAAATGGCCATTTATAGTGGATATTCCCATTAAAAATGGTGGTTTTCCATAACTATGTTAAATTACCAGAGGGTAATACTAACAGCAACATTCATAGGGCATCTGCTCCGACTTGTTGTGTCCATCTCGAACGTCCCCTGTTTTGGTGGGGACGACTGATTGGAATCCTCTCGCGCTAACCTGCAACACGCATCCGGTTGCTGCAAGACTAACCCTGTACATCACGCATACATCCACATACAAAGATGTACCCCCCCAGTTCTAAGTAGTCATAAGTTGGCGCCTTACCTAACTCTAGTTTTCATATGTTATCATCACCTTCATCCTGAAAAAACCATAGTTTATCTATTTCTAAACCATTCTAAACCAACTTAGCTAACTAAACCCCATTAAAAAATCACCATGAAATCGCCGGTCAAACTGCATGGCACGTCATGCATTGGCACGCCTGGTGGCTTGACATGGGAGGCACCAGCACCACATGCAGCAGTCCCCACAGAAGCCATTGCAATCTGCTGCGATGCCAAATCTCTCTCGGAATGGCACTATACCTCGGCTGGATGGAACATTTACCATGACCCATAGGATCCATGGTGCTGCTATATATGGTAACATGGATCCCATCAATATACCCCCTTTATGTTAGCATATATACCATACATGGATCCTATGGGTGAGGAATTTAATTTTTGGAATCAGACAGAACTTACGCGGCAAGATGCAGCAACGGTTTTTCGCTTCATTGATGAATGAATATATTGTGGCTTAGATGTATGGTGCATATTCTATAGCTAGATGGGGTTATAAACCCAAAGCTCTGGCAAACTGCTTAAGTTGTTATGCAAATCACAAATCCAGAATCGCTAAGCTCAAGTGTTTGCCATTCCTTGGAGGATTTCCTGACACAAAGTCACAAAGCATCAACCAAAACCTATGTATGGGGCTTGGTCGCTGTTATTGTCAAAAAAATGCCGAGACTGGTTCGTCCATCAACATATATCAAGCGAGGCCTTTCGTACTTCGAGAGCGAAGAACTATACTTCTGAGTCAAGAATCCAATGTGCGGAAGTTTAAGGGTACCTAAGTGGGTTATCCCATTTACAACTGGGTCACAACCCCTTTTTTAACTGTCCACCATCCACTTTCTGCGTAGAAAGCCAATGTCATGAAGAGCGTCCCAATTGGGGTTTATGGATGTTTATGCCTGCGGACCGAAAACCGTTCCCGTAAAACGCGCGTTTTTGAATATCGCGATTGTGGGTTGGGGTGGGGTGGGGTGGGCATGTTAACGTTCCTTTTACTTCGTACATGATATATTGCCATGCTGCTAAGATCTCTGGGATCGTTTACTACGTGACATGTTGCTACGCTGCTGAGGTCTCTAGTGTGGGTTGGGGTGGGGTGGGGGGGCATGTTAACGTTCCTTGTACTTCGTACATGATATATTGCCATGCTGCTAAGATCTCTGGGATCGTTTACGACGTTACATGTTGCTACGCTGCTAAGATCTCTGGGATCGCTGACTACGTGACATGTTGCTACGCATGCGTTGCAGCGATGACGCTGAAAAGCCAAAAAACGCGCCCCAAGTTTTTCCAGGATTTCCAATCATCAAATCAGCACGGCACTGTGGTAAAATCACATTTTTTTTTTAAACATGCGTTTTATGGGAACGGTTTCCGGTCCGGCGGGATGTTTATGGTAGATATGTATGCTCCTCAGAATGGTTGATTTTTGTGGGATGGTTTATTATGGAATTTATCACATGAACCTCCATCAAACATCAGGTCGTAGAGACCTGAAGGGAAACCACCAGCGAGGCAATTTATGATGGCAGATCACCCGTCCCAGCCCAAACGGGATGGCAGAACCCACCATGATATAAGAGTTTGTCTGAAAATAGAGCACCAACAAGGGCACCCCCTTCTTTTTGGCCAAAGCCAATGGTTTATGATAATTGTCCCCGGCCCGGCCCCATTCTTTTCCTGATTTTCAGACAAAAGCCATACACATCCACATCATCAATATTTGTGGTAATATATAGCAGATGATACCAGCAATACACCCATTGAATATATTTCTATACGTCATGATTAGTCGAATCACATCTAATCCCCGTTTTGTTGGCGTGTTTTTCCCATGAAATATCACAGAAGGAACAAACATCAACCAATCATCGAATCACATCTAATCAACATCAAGCATCACTGGTTGGTGGTTTTAACCATCTTGAAAAATATTAGTCACTTGGGATGATTATTTCCAACATATGGCAAAATAATCCAAATGTTCCAAACCACCAACCAGAACATCAAGCATCAAATCATCAACAGAAGGCCCATCAACCAAGTGGCTACCCATTCCAGATCGCCCACCACCTTCCTGGTTCATCCAACCCAAACCTGCTCCGGCGATTTCACAAGATCCCATAGAAAAAACGGATGGTTGCTGCCATGTAACAAAAGGATAGAAAGGTAAAATCCTAGCAACATAGTGAGAAGCTCATTTTCGATGTTTTATTTTTTTTACGGTGTTACTATAGTCTATAGATAATAGATGGTTTTAAGTGGAATGCACCTTGCTTACTACCACAAGGCAACATCCACTGCTTAGTGATCAGAATTGTCCCTACAAGACTAAAACATGTCAAAAGTGTACCAAAAAAAAACAACATCCTGAGTGTCTCGGGTTCTTAAAGTTTGTCCTGTGCAATTTCAACGATGCTTCGTCTTGGGGGTTCCAAACATATTGGAACAAATTGGTATGTGGGTCTGGTACCCAAATAGATGCTTAAGAAACTTGAAAACCAACAATGATTCAAATCTAACCATAATTAGTGATCCATCTAGATGTTAGGTATATCAAACCAATGTTGTATCATATACAGTAGATGGTTGCACAACCAGAACTCCAAGCCAGCCACATTCACCCAGTTTTTACGGATGGTTTTTTCAAAGCCATCCCTAAAAATCTTTAAAAAAAAAAAACAGCTACGGACCGGTGGTGACCGGTGGGGTTCGTCGCCAGCTATGTTTATTGGGGCCCCCCAGTGATGTGTTTGTTGGTGAACAAAAGCCACAGTAACTACAGTTATTTGCGTACCATAAACCATAGTGAAATTGGAGTTATGTGAACCCCAACTTAGCTATCGAACGGGGACCCCATCTCACTATAGTTGTCCCTATGGATCCATGGCCACTGTCTTCTCGAATGTACGGCGGGGCGTTCACCCCCGAGGAGCGGAGCGGAGCTAGTCATCATACCCCAGTCACACTTCCTTTCAGAAGGTATGATATTAAAATAGTGATATTATATGATGATCACCATAGAAATAGATGGTTTACCGTTCTTAAAAATGGTGATTTTCCATGGCGAACTGCTAAATAACCAGATGGTATATATAATCACCATAAACCCCATGTGGACCCAACGACTAAGTGAAGCGTTCGCAGCACCGCAGCTAACTCAACTGTCGCTGGAGGATTCACCATGAACAGCCCTTAAATAGGCTCGTTGGCGCCGTTTCTTTTGTCCTGTCCAAATTGCTCCATAGCCAACCATTCGTCACAACATTTGTACATCATCTTTAGGCAGTTGGGATTCTCCAAAGTCCATGGATCCCAGGAAGTCATTGTGAGGTCGCAACAGTAATCACCCAATGATCATTAAGTATCAATTTATGCTTAAAACCCCTAAACTTCCTAAACAATGATAGTTGCATCCCCCACTAGTTCCCACTAGTTCTTGTTTTTTGCGGATTTCCTTCCAGTCGGCCTGTTGTGAGCGCTGCCAATGCACATGGAGCAAAGCAATCCTCAGGTAAAAAGGGAAAGGTCATGGATCGGGTCCCCATCCCACGAATCTGAAGTAGCAAATGGATTCAAGAAATTGACACCTGAAAAGTCTCTTCAGTGGTTGGGAACCAGTAGTTGGAAGTTGTTGTTTTTTGTCCGGTCGTCGGTCTCAAGATGTCTTATATAAATATTTTAAGTTTTAAGCAAGAACAATCAATATATATATATATATTTATAAATATATATAGATGGTGGGATTTTAATGAAGCAACCCGATCCAAAATGACGCTACAACCACAACTGGGGATCGCCAACTAGTCGATAGTCGTTTAGAAGAGCCCTGGCGAACGTCTGAATGGAGCCCTGGTCGATACAGCCACCACAGCTACAATTCACTAATGGGATGATTCCTACATGTGGCAGGCCTCTGATTCCTGCAGGTTCCAAACATCATGGGTACAGGTGGTGCCCCAGTTCGTGAACGCTAAGTTGGTGCCAATAAGTCCAATAACTATGGTTTATGTGATATATCTATAGTTAATGGGGTTATAACCCATTTATAACTGGAGGGGCACCACCTTGTAGCTACCTTTATGCATGCCATGGTCATCCCGCCACTCCGTTGATTCCGAAGTTATCATGGTAAGACCAGTCCAAAAAGTGTGGAGGAAAAGACATATTTTGACCATGGTACATATGGTTTTACCGTTATACCATACAAATCATATCTACCAACTATTGGCTCTATAAAGCCATCCAACTTCGATATATCTATATATGAATAAAAACAAAAATAATAAGAATAATAACAGTAATAAAAAAATAATGATAAGAAGAAGAAGAAGAAGAAGAATGATAATAAAAAATAATAATGTTAATAATAAGAAAAATGACAATAATAATGATAATAATAATGATAATAATAATGATAATAATGATAATAATAATGATAATAATGATAATAATAATAATACTAATAATTAATAATAATAATAAATAATCATCATCATCATAATGATAATAGCCGAAGGAAGTTTAAAAGTCAAACTTCCGACAATACGGACAGATGAAAAGCAGAGATGGTAAGAGTCAGAGAGAAGAGAAGAGTAGAAGAGAGAAGAGCAGAGAAGAGAAAGAGTCAGAAGAAAGAAGATGCAGTGCGCGAAAAGGTAGGAAAGTCGCGAAAAACTGTGTTTTTCCAATGATTTGTGGCTCCGGAGGGTCGAAAAGTAGGCTCGCTAAAGCGGCGGGTGCGGAGCCATCTGGCCAGATGAGAGATGAAAAATTGCACCCGGTTGTGGCGCGAAGCACATTTCCAAGTGAAAATGTACAAAACCCCACATGTTCGGAGCACTTTTGGAAGTTGCGATGTGGAAAAAGTGCACGCCGTTGTGGCGTGAAGCACATTTCGAAGTCAAAATGTACAAAACACACCAGGTCCGGACCACTTTTGGAAGTTGCGATGTCGAAAAAGTGCACACCGTTGTGGCGCGAAGCACATTTGGAAGTAAACATGTTAAAAACACCACATGCTCGGACCACTTTTGGGCGTTCAGATGTCGTTTCGCGTTGCAGGTGCAAGGGATTGTGCACCTTCTCAAAAGTGAGCAAGACGTGAGGGTTTTGTAGCATTTCCAAAAACGATGGCAGGCGTGGGACATTTGAAGACGATCTGCCAAGATGCATCTTCCGTGGCAGGCGCAGTACAAGAGACATCTTCATCAGAGCTGTTAGGAGGTCCGGGCGCTGATTTCCTGAGAGGAGTTGCATTTTGGAGCCTCAGATCTTCAGGTTTGCTGAGGTGATTTTGCGTGACAGGTGCAGCACTTCGTATGACCTGGCATCACTTGTTCGTGGCAGGCGCAGTAGTTTAGACAGATGGACTGGAAAAAAACGCAAAACGCATTGGTACCAGGCCGTCAGCTCTGCACTCAACTTTCCATTTTTGAAGATGTCTCGCAGAATTGCTTCGTTTTTGATGTTGTCAACTCAAAAAAATGAGGAAGTCTTGCAGAATTGATCCGTTTTTGATGTTGTCAAGTGCAAAAAATGAGGAAGTCTCGCAGAATTGCTGCGTTTTTGATGTTGTCAAGTTTAAAAATTGAGGAAGTCTCGCAGAATCGCTTCGTTTTCAAGCTTGCAGATAGATAGACAGACAGACAGATAGATAGATAGACAGACAGACAGATAGACAGGCACACAGACAGAGAGAGAGAGAGAGATAGATGATACATAGATAAATAGGTGGGTAGGTAGGTAGGTAGGTAGATAGTCAGGGAAAGAGATAGGAAGAGAGAGAAAGAGAAGAGACCTCAATGACCTGTCGGTCCATCAGTAACCCCTCCTATAGGTTTCCTATTTTTTGAAACTTCCGCCACCGCCTTGTGCGGTACTACTGGTAATTAATCATTAATTTTATCATTATTATATACATGTATGTATATATATATATACTACTACTAATAATAATGATAATCACAATTAATCATTTTCATTATGATTACTATTATTTACATGTATGTATATATGTATATCATGGCTTCTACACCACTTCAGCCTGTCGCCTTTCACCTGGCGCCTTCTTTTTCCGAGACTCCAAAGCCTGGCCCAAGATGCAGCATCCACAGCAGCCCAAGAAGAATCTGGGGGATTCCGGGAGCCCCAAGTCACCATAGGTGACTTGATACACTCAAATGCTCTAGTTTTGGAGGATTTTTTTAAGGCTACCCCCCATGTTAAACATGGTAAAAAACCTCCATATCTCCACAACACCCCAGGTGCCTTTGGGGTAAATTCGCTAAATCAAAAGAGCTCTATGGTGACCGAGCAATGAGCCCCTTGTGGCTTTGATTTACCATCATTTCACCACCGGACCATGGTTGGGAACCCTTTGGGAACTCAAAGCTACCCGGCCTGGTAAACATACAAAAAACTATGGAAAATCACTATTTTATAGCTGGGTAAATCCACTATTTCTGTGGTCATTTTCAATAGCTACGTTAAATTACCGGAGGCTATTTGCCCTCCCACATGGATGGGCAAAAATATCGATGTCCAATGGTGCAGCTCATCCGACGCTGGATTGATTCTGCTTGACGTAGCATTCCCTTCAAAATCATCATTTGCATCCGCATGGAAGATGTAAAGAACCTTTGAAACCACCAACTGACCAACTGTTCATGTGATGAGATCATCATTTTCTATCTGCCTAGAATTCGATGCAACCCCGAGAATCATGCCACTGGGCCCTGGGCCTACTGGTCGATCCCATGGATGGCTCACAGCAGCGAAACATACCAGGTACTCATCATCGTTCCAGTCAATTCCCAAATTCTGCTGGTTCTATCTCCATGTTTCAATGATGAATTCGCATGAATACCCCACAAACACTAAGCAGTTACGATTCGCAGCGTGATCCTCCAAATGACTAAAGGAGGTAGTCTGTCAAACCCCTATTTGGCAGTTACTATGTTAGTTGGAGGGATGGTATAATATCCATCAAAAACAGTTCCACCGTCCACCAACAGTTTATGGATGGTTATAAGTTATAAGTTGGTTTAGTTTCACGCATCTAACTATAGAATAATGTAGATATATGTAGATATCATATAAGCCATGTTAAAAACTAGTTAGTTCATGTTAGTCCAACCAACTTGGCAAAAAGATGGGACACACCCAAGCCCAGTGGTTTATCATCATTTTCAATGTCTAAAGAACCGTTTTTTGTTTGGGTATGCACCATTTTCAGACACACACACATACGGATATGGATCCAAACCTACCATATGTGAGGGGGATAAAGCTTCATTTGCCAGTGGTTTCGGTCTTCAATAAGGGTCCTTTTTTTACCATCCCAAGTCATCACCATTTTTATAGGTGGGATTCCAACCATCCCCAAATGGTAGCTGTTTATGGCAGCCATGGTTGCCCACATGAAAGAGGGTCTTGACTCATATCCATGTTGAGGCTTCCTAGAATGGTGCTATTCCCGTTAAATACCCTTTAAAAAAAGACCATGTTTGTATT
Source organism: Cladocopium goreaui (assembly GCA_947184155.2). Classification (NCBI taxonomy): domain Eukaryota; class Dinophyceae; order Suessiales; family Symbiodiniaceae; genus Cladocopium; species Cladocopium goreaui. The sequence continues at coordinate 532,824 of CAMXCT020001857.1, forward strand.
GAAAACGAAGGTTTTAGGCATCCACATCTCTCAAGACATCAATCATACCCGGTGGTAACATAACTATGGAAAATCACCATTTTGTAGCTGGGTAAATCAACTATTTCTATGGCCATGTTCCAGTTCCCAAACTGTTTGTTTACTAGAGGGTACTATCCATGGTATTTCCCATAAATATCACATTTGTTGTTGGCTAAATCCCTATGAATCACCATAAATTTCCATTAATAAACACATGGGAAACCATGGTCACTACTCACAGCTCACAGATCACAGCGCCACAACGGCCGTGCTGAAGTCCAAGCTGCTGCCAGCCATGGCACCCCTGGAGACGTTGCGGGACGCTGCGGGACACTGCCGTGCCGTGGCTATCCACTAGGCTATCCATATCTACAACAGTGGCGAATCTTTGGTATAATTTAATGCCGGTATAATGGGGATATTTTGAGGAAATGTGTGTAAAATCAAGCATAGTGGTGATATGTTGTGGGATTATATGTAATATATGTATATAAGTATATATTAGCAATATAAACGCGCAAACAACAATCGCATGTTTGGGCGGTGTCCAAAATTTGCGGATTTACAACCCATGTTATTGACATTTGATAGGAAACGTACTGATTCACCAATGGATGGAACGGGGTAACCTATTGTCAGACAACCCCAATCTGAGATACACGGAGAATGATTGAAGCTGGAACCATCTCCTTTCACCTCCATGGCCAAGCATTGGTTCTGATCAAAAATTCCTTTATCCGGGAACGGCCATTCTTCGCGAATAAAAATGTTACTTTCGCGAAACTTTCGCGAACTCCATGTTTATCTTTCGCGGGGCCCATGTTGGCCAACAACACCTCTTATGAAGATTCGTTCACCACCTGCCAAATTACGCCAGAGAATCATGGATCACTTCTTGATAGCCTTTTAAACATGCAGCTAGCATCATGGAATCCCTTTTCAGGGCAGATTGTTGCTGACTAGGTTTCTTTGGCAAGGTTTACTGGCCCACCCCCTTCAACATGAGCTTTGACTTTCGCATAACTTTCGCGGAACTTTCGCGAAAACATCCCTATTCACAGACCCCGGCCATCAGCAGGGGGTGCATTGAAGGAAAAGCGAACACCAGGGGCCTTGGTGTTTGGCTCTCGCAAAGCCTCACTTTTGGAAACTTGGCTGCTGCATTTGGAGCTTGTGTCTTGAGACTGCAAAAAGCATCATTAGGCAGTGACAGCGGCAGGTGCAAGGATGTGCTTCAGGACCATGGTGTTTGGCTGTCGCGGAGCCTCGCCTTTGGAAGCTCGGCTGCTACCTATGAGGGGTGTGATTGTCCACAAGCACCACCACACAGGGAACTGAACCAGAACCAAACCGAAATTCTCTAGTGCCCTTCTCCTGCCGGACCCCGGGCGGCAATGGGTGGCAGCCCTTTACATAATGATTATAATATCCAACTTTCACGAAACTTTCGCGAAAAGAAATGTTACTTTCGCGAACTCGAAAAAAAAACACTTTCGCGAGGGTTTCCAACATAACATGCACGGCTTTCGCAATTAAAACTGCTTACAAGGACCTTTAGATCGATCACCAAATATTATTTACTCTCTGGTAATTTAACATAGCTATGAAAAATTGTCCATTTATAGATGGTTTACCTATTAAAAATTGTGATTTTCTATAGCTATGCTAAATTACCAGAGTGTACCACACGCAGGACAACAAGTGAATTTGTTGCACAAAAAATAACGCCCCTTCCAGCAGTGATACAGGTACTACAGTAACTTCCGGTATCATTGCGCAAATTGACCGTATCCCCTTCAACAAAAACACATTTCTTTATTCTTTTACGGTATATGCAGGCATGATATTCCTCCATCAACGTGGCTGAAAATGAACCGCTCCAAACGTCAATGTTTATCCCAGTGGTGGTGGTTGATTTTTGGCTGCAAAAGAAAGGAGTGCACCACAATTGTGTATATACGGTATATGATTGCGGGCAAACCCCTTGCCTGCGCTTACGTCGACGACGTCTCCGAAGATAAAAAAAAAGTGTTTTGTGGGACACAATGCACATGTCCATGATCATGGCTTTCATCTTGCAACACACAGCTTAGCTACCTGTGAATTGAATGTTACAATATCATCAACATCATCATCATCAACAAGATCAACCCGACACCCTAAACCCTAAAACCCTAAACTCATTGAAAATTCCCTTGAATATAATGTTTAACGGGGGTGGGGATTTCATGTTCCCTAGAAACTCTGTTGAAACATGTTGAAGATGCTCTTGAATGTAAAGTTTAAAGTTTAATGGTGGGTGAGGATTTCATGTTCCCTAGAAACTCTGTTGAAACATGTTGAAGATGCTCTTGAATGTAAAGTTTAATGGGGGTGGGGATTTCATGTTCCCTAGAAACTCTGTTGAAACATGTTGAAGATGCTCTTGAATGTAAAGATTAATGGGGGTGGGGATTTCATGTTCCCTAGAAACTCTGTTGAAACATGCTGAAGATGCTCTTGAATGTAAAGTTTAATGGGGGTGGGGGTTTCATGTTCCCTAGAAACTCTGTTGAAACATGTTGAAGATGCTCTTGAATGTAAAGTTTAATGGGGGTGGGGATTTCATGTTCCCTAGAAACTCTGTTGAAACATGTTGAAGATGCTCTTGAATGTAAAGTTTAATGGTGGGTGAGGATTTCATGTTCCCTAGAAACTCTGTTGAAACATGTTGAAGATGCTCTTGAATGTAAAGTTTAATGGGGGTGGGGATTTCATGTACCCTAGAAACTCTGTTGAAACATGTTGAAGATGCTCTTGAATGTAAAGTTTAATGGGGGTGGGGATTTCATGTTCCCTAGAAACTCTGTTGAAACATGTTGAAGATGCTCTTGAATGTAAAGTTTAATGGGGGTGGGGATTTCATGTTCCCTAGAAACTCTGTTGAAACATGTTGAAGATGCTCTTGAATGTAAAGTTTAATGGGGGGGGGGATTTCATGTTCCCTAGAAACTCTGTTGAAACATGTTGAAGATGCTCTTGAATGTAAAGTTTAATGGGGGTGGGATGGTGGGGATTTCATGTTCCCTAGAAAACTCTGTTGAAAAATGTTGAGATGCTCGAATGTAAAGTTAATGGGGGTGGGGGATTTCATTGTTCCCTAGAAACCTGTTGAAACATGTGAAGATGCTCTTGAATGTAAGTTTCAGGGGTGGGGATCATGTTCCTAGAACTCTGTTGAAAATGTTGAAGATGAGAATGTAAACGTTTAATGGTGGTGGGATTTCATGTTCGCTAGAAACTCTGTTGAAACATGTTGAAGATGCTCTTGAATGTAAAGTTTAATGGGGGTGGGGATTTCATGTTCCCTAGAAACTCTGTTGAAACATGTTGAAGATGCTCTTGAATGTAAAGTTTAATGGGGGGGGGGATTTCATGTTCCCTAGAAACTCTGTTGAAACATGTTGAAGATGCTCTTGAATGTAAAGTTTAATGGGGGTGGGGATTTCATGTTCCCTAGAAACTCTGTTGAAACATGTTGAAGATGCTCTTGAATGTAAAGTTTAATGGGGGTGGGGATTTCATGTTCCCTAGAAACTCTGTTGAAACATGTTGAAGATGCTCTTGAATGTAAAGTTTAATGGTGGGTGAGGATTTCATGTTCCCTAGAAACTCTGTTGAAACATGTTGAAGATGCTCTTGAATGTAAAGTTTAATGGGGGTGGGGATTTCATGTTCCCTAGAAACTCTGTTGAAACATGTTGAAGATGCGCTTGAATGTAAAGTTTAATGGTGGGTGAGGATTTCATGTTCCCTAGAAACTCTGTTGAAACATGTTGAAGATGCTCTTGAATGTAAAGTTTAATGGGGGTGGGGATTTCATGTTCCCTAGAAACTCTGTTCAAGCATGTTGAAGATTCTCTTGAATATAAAGTTTAACATGCCCTTCAATATCCTATGAACAGTGGTGTGGGCGAGCTGGGGGGGTTGCGCGTATGACTACAAAATTTACAACTTATTGCAGCAACGATTATAATTGATTATGATTATAACTATCGTTTGAATCAGTATCAACAAAGTATCAACATATCGAATCTATATACCCATGACGGATCCATGGTGCTGGTATATATGCTAACATGAATGGGGGTATATTGATGGGATCCATGTTACCACATATAGCAGCACCATGGATCCTATGGGATATTTACCAACCCCTATAATATAAATGTTACCATATATACCATATAATCTTCCAACCCCTATCTACCAGGGTCTATGTTAATTTACTGGAGGGTATATATATATATATAGTTATATAGGGACATATAGGGACGCTAAGTTACGGAAAGACCAAATCCCTGGGTTTCACAGAAAAACACCGAAAGACGTCTACGAAAAACCATGACCTGAGGTGTTTTCGGTTTAGACAGGATTTTTTGAGCCCCAATCAATAATAGAGGTTTAATGGGACTTAATGATATTTTTAACATGTATTTTAATGACCCCCAATCCATCAAACTCTGGGGGTGTCAAAAATAAAAAACTGCCAGCTGGCGTTTACTGGAAGACATGCCCCTGGTCCATCAAAAATTAATCGGTGGACTACCCCTTTGTAAGCCACGGTATAACATGTATAAAACATCTCCAATAAAACCAGCAAAGTCTTTGGTGGTCCGTTCCTTTTTTTTGCTCGCAAAATTTGCGGGTATGTGGATGATCCTCGCACTTCCTATATCCATATCCATTTATGTCAATTTATTTCTATCTATATCCATGTATATCCATTTATGCATGTACAGTATATCCATAATGAAAAAATATTCCATTTATATCCATCTATATCCATTTATATCCATTGAATTCCATTTACCCTCCAGTAAATTAACATAGACCCTGGTAGTTGTCGGGGTTGGAAGATTAGTTTCCTCTAAAAATTGGTGATTTTCAGGGTCCAACTGTTAATTTACCAGAGGGTACATCCACTTAAGATCCTCCAAACAAACAATCTGGGTAAATTATAATACTTCACTAACCTGAATTAAGGCCATTTTGGGATGATTCCCCTTACTAACTATGATTCCAGGGCTCGGTCGCAGTGAGGTCGTTATAATTTACCCACGCGATCTGGTCTGATAGGTCACGGCCTGACAGGTGTGAGACCGTGCCTGAACACTGCCGTCTTGGCTGTGTATGGCATCTTTCCTAACACAACTAGGATGGTCCAAAACGAATTCTAGCCATAGGCTTGTCTTTCCAGTGTCTCATTTCCTTCATACGTTTTCGTGTCGCCATTGTTTTGGTCTTCCATTCTCCAGATAATTCGGATTGCAGTTGTTTAAAGTCAGCGTCACTGAGCGTCCAGTTCATGTCCGGAAGCGTCTGCATTGCTTGTCCTGATTCTTTCAAGTAAGGTTTTAGTGTTTCATACACCCAAGCCTGGTATGGGAAAGATGGTCTTTGTGTGAAGCCGCTGGTGTACATCTGCGCTCCCTGCACATACAGTGACTTTACCAGTTTCCGCTCGTAACCTGGCCAAATTTCATCTGATAGCAGTCCGGTGAATTGCATGTAGTAGATGGAAAAGGTGTTGGCAAACTCTGAAAACTTCACATTGTAGGCTTCTACTTCTTGTCTGCTTTTAAACGGAACCTAGATTTCTTTGCCACGTCTGTCCATTCTGCGTAGTGGGAGGAACACCTCCGCAAATTTCATAAATGACAATGCCAATTCATACCATGAAACCCCGATTGTGGACATTTCGGAGTCCAAGGCATGTTTGGGCCAATGGCATTGCATCATCCACGCGAACATTCTTTGTCCAATCCAGTGTCCCCAAGCTGAATATTGTGTCCAGTTAAGTCGCACAGGAGGTGGAATCCAGTGGTCATTTATAGAATGGTGCTTTAAGGTGTCCCATTTGTGGAGAGAGACCGCCTCAAGGTTCTCTTCTTGTTTTGCCTCTTGCTGGAGTTGGGCCATACGCTTTTGAGCCTGCAAATGAAACTCATACATATTTTTGAGGTGTTTTTGTTGGATGAGTTGATCTTGACAAGCTTCTTCAAGAGTACAAACCAAGCCCGGCAATAAATGAGCACAAGTATCAATGGCACAGTCATTCGCCACCTTGTTACCTAAATGGATATACAGCTGTAAGGGTGAAAGGTTTTGGGTATTTTCAGCGTGGGCTTTAACTTTTTTGAAACAGCGGGTTCCTAGGTGCCATGATTTCCAAAGTCTCACAAGTAGATCATGGTGTGGGGCCGTGGCCAACTCGGCAACATCTCTGGCTCCTGCAACCAGTTGAAGCAAGTGTAATGTTGTAGCTGAATCGGTATATACGATCGTATTGCAATAACGTTCCACTACTATAACTGTTGCATAGAGTTCCGCCCGTAGGATATCTTGTAACCCTGGCAACCTGCCGGCCGTTAACATCTTCAAACTAGGTGGCATCGTTCCATCTGTTAGGTATGTCTGAGCATGTTGTGCACGTATCTCATCAGTAGATGCACAGTCCAACACTATAGCATATGCAGCGTATCGAAACTCCGGCAAATTAGGATGGAAGCATGACCCATCTGTGAAAAATGTCACTGGCTGGCCTGTTTGGTCAATGGCTTGCAATTGTGCATGTAGTTCATGTGGTATTTCGGGATCTACCTGGTGCCATTGGACTACTTGGGAACATTCTCTGTTTTCATGGCAAAAGATTACAGGGAGTTCCCCCATTGCTGAACCAGTATTGTTGATCCATTGGAAAGTGTCGTCATACTGGTGTCGGAGATCACATAGGGCAGTACAGTTCAGAGATCTGTGTTCCCGTGTGTCGATCTCCCCACAGTGTGGGCATAACGGACTGGTCTGGTCATCCCAGGCAGATTGTTGCAGTCTGGTCTGGTAGGCACCTGAGATTTCATTCAAGATTTTAACTTGTTGTGCTGAATTAAACTTACGCAACACCTGTATTGTAGAAAGTCGGCAAATTGGTGGCAGCCCTTTTAAGGCCCTTCGGTCAGTGTGGCTCATGATCTGCTCTTGCCATTGCATTTGACATAAACGCAACAGTGTGGATTGGCCAATGTCAAGAAATGGAAATGTTACAAATGCATTGATTTCCAACTGACCTTGGGTACCTAGTTGCCAACCAAACTTACACAAGTGGTACTTCAGAACTCCAGCAGGTCCCTTGCATTCATGTGCTTGGCCAGAATGTCTTGCAACCAATCTGAAAAACGGTTTCGCTCTGCTTCACTGGCCCTATAGAGAAATCTACGTGCTGCCAACAGTATCCTTTGCATCAAGACCAGTTGCGGGTCGTACACATTGGGAGTGCAGTGGATAGCGATGGCAGAGTTTCTACTTATACTAGGTCCAAACAAAGCATTGGCCACTTCCGTACGCAGGCTGTCAAGGTGTTGGGCTCCTACCGGAGTTAGCTCCATTCCATACATGGCTACTGGGTAGATGGCTGCGGTAACTAGTCTGGTCTTAGACTGTAGTGGCTCCTGTTGTTTCTGAAGTCGTTGGAGGCGAATTTTGGCTTGGTGGAGTCGGTTCTTTAACTTACCCAGTCGGGCTGTTCCTCTGTAGGTAAGCTGAGCTCCAAGATCCATGGCAGTAAGCATCTCTGGTATATGTTCTTCTGGCGCCTCTCTCCGGATGGCGGCCTTCAATGGCGAGAGATGCTGTTTGTGGGTGCTCCACAGCCAAGATTTTCTCCAATCGATAATCATGTTGAGGAAGTCTGCCATCTGTTTCGTAGCCTGCAGGGATGGCTGATGTTGGTTGGCCTTTGTTGTACACCATCCCCAGTTATCTGCAAACGCGGCTGGCTGGAGGTCATGGGTGTGCATCTGTAGCTTTTGGACCCAGGCATATGCAATGGCTAGCATGGCTGTAACGCTCATAGGGTCACCTTCAGGAAGGCCGTTATTGGTGCTATGGGGAAAGGAAGAAAGGCCCTGCACATTCCATGTTCTTGTCAAATTGGATAAGGATTTAAACCAAACCTTGATGACCTGAGTTGGAATACCAATAGCTTCCATAATGAGAAACGCCCCTTTTCTGCCTATCGTGTTAAAGCATCTTTTGAGGTCAAGGGCAAAACCGGATAAGCAAATGTTGGAGGCATGTGCCCATTCCAAAAGAAACTGCTGGTTATAAGTGGCATCTGCAGGTCCTCGTCCTGGCAGGAAGCCAGTGACTTCTTTGGGCATTAGGGTACCTAAGATTTTGATGAGGATGCGGGTGATGACCTTACTCCAGAGTCGGTAGCACTGCGCTAGAACTGTTATTGGTCGGTATTCGTGGATTTGGGGTTGCTCCACTTTTGGGACAGGGGTAGTTTTTGCTATCATTAACCATGGGGGGAAAGCATGTAATTGCAACATGATATCTTTTAAATGGTCAATAGCTTGGCACGGTAGGCTTTGGAGCTCGGAGGCGCTTATGCCATCAATACCCCTGGCACTCTTAGGATTCAGTGAGCGCACTGCATTATACCACTCTTGGGAGTCTGCAAAGTCAATTTGTGCATCTTTGATCAAAGGCTGAATCTGGGTCAACATGTCATGGAAGCCTGGTGGTGGTTCCAGTTTTTCGTCCGGCATTGTCCAGTATTGGTTCCAGTGGTTTTGGAGGTGATTCATGATATCAGTGGGATGTGTGATTACTCTTTTTTGTGATATCTCGTACTGCTCCATGTCTGGGAGTTGTCCATGGAGGCGCAAAAGCAAACTGTGTTCATCTTTATCTATCAGGGTAGCTGTGATGTCATGGATATACACAATCGCATCATCATGGTATTGTGGTGCTTGGTGGCAATAGGCTAGCATCGTGCCATCCTCTTGAGGGACCGGGATGATGGTATCTTCCACTTGGGTTTTTATCTCAAACACCCCAGGTTGTGTAGGATCGCGGATGCGAGCAAATGCTCTAGAGTTACCTTGACATCTGTAGTCCAGACGGCGTCTGAACTCCATTTTGTCCTTCCATTTCTGTCGATCATTCCATAGACTTTGGTTGATTTCATGTTTGGCCATTCGAAGAACCATGTCTAACAAACTTGGGTTGGGTAGATTAACCGGTAAGGGGCCCAATTCAGGGATATTTTGTGCCCATTTTGGAAAGTTACCATGAAAGGCAGTGCACCGGAGAATGGCATGCCATAGTCCCCAGGCTTGTTCTCTTTGCTGTTCACCCCATTCCTTCCTTCGCAAGAGAAAAAGAAGTGCATGAAGTCTCCTGAGCTGTTCGACTTTTGCCCGGGTGTTAAAGGTGTGAATTTCCATTGGGGGCTGATAGTCACCTGGCCGGCCTGGCTTGAAATGAGATCTTACCGGATGGTTAATTAACCTAGTGGGTTGACATCTTCCTCTATATCTTTTTGGCATTCCTTTTGTTTTTTCCCATGTGCATCCCGTGTCATGGACCTGGAATTTTCTATAGGCTTGGTCAGCTGCCTGTTCAACCCTTTGTCCCCAAGTCTCAATGTCCTGAGGTGGTCCACATTCTCGGATTACTTGGTTATAGGCTTCATGCAGGTCAGCTTCACTCATTGGAATTTTCAGGAAAGTTTCCGGCATGCGATAACTTTGTACAAAAGCGTCTTGGTCTGGGATGGCAAGGTCAAACACTACCACTTTATGGCAATCAAAATGTTCTTCCTGAATGACCTGTATGTTAGTGACCCAATTAGCCGCAGCAGGTGAGAAAAGTGCATTGTCCGGTGTCGTGACCCCTCGGCATGTCGGGGCCATGGGGCGGCCAAATAATCGCTGGTGGAGGGATCTCAGGTCCCAGTAGCCTTGTTGTTTGAGCTGGGCTCCTGATGTCCATCCAAATGGATCTCCATTAAAGTCCCCCAAAATTATACACGGCAGTGGAAGCATGGCACTGGCTTGGACTGCTGCTTGTAAAAGGTCACTATTAAAGGTAGAGATACCATTTTGTGTGGTGGGTAGTGCATAAAGAATGATCATTTGTAAATCCAGTTTACCCAAGGAGAGAACCACATGCATTATACGGGAGGTTGCTTCCCATTCAGGTGTAAGGGTTCCCTGGGCCATTCTGATGCGTTGGTTGGTCATGCAGGCGACTCCCGCAGCTTTGCCTCTTTTGGAGGCGGTGCCATCTGTTTTGGGTCTATGGTCAGCTACTGGGGTGGACCACAGCATTCTTCGATAGACAGGTCGGATGGCACGGCTGAAGCTATCTTGTGCCAACTGTGTGGCGGATGTTTCGGATGCAGTGATGACATCTGGGCTATGTGCTAACTGCAGTTCTCGATAGGTCTGGGCCTTGGAATAGATACTGGTTGGATTGGTAATGGCTATTCGTTGTGTGTCTGGGTCAGTAGGCCCTGGATTGGCGGCCTCACCTAACCTCTGCATTTTCCATGTCGGTGCCAAAATGGCCTGGTTTGACAAGCAATGGACTGTACATATTGGACCAAAGTATGGTTGCATGCAATAAAACTGTACAAAAAAATGGCTAAGCTGTCGCATAAGTTTTTGTGCTCCTGGATGGTGTGGATTGCTTACTACCTTCCAGTCTTGGATCTCTCGTGCCTTGTGATCTCGATGTTCTCCAAGGTCGTCTCAGCTCTGCAGGCTCTCTTAGAGTTTTGGCATGATGGTTCAACTGTTCATATTGGTGAGCCCCCTTTGTTTGGTCTTTTCCATGGTGCCGTCGATGGATGCACGTGTCAAAACGCAGGGTGAGCACACAAAAACTCCAGAGATTTACCAAATCATTCCAAGTTACAGTTAGCTCCTCTGTCTTAAGAGCTAATGACAAAAATTGGAGCTGGTTGGCAAAAGTCACGTGAGTTTGACAAAACTGTTGCAAAGGAGCATAGTAGGCAAGTGTCAGTGCCAAAATGGCCCTGTGCCATGTTAAGTTATCTGTACAGCTGAGTATGCTCGGATGCACAAAATAAAGCTGGCAACTAACCTGGGACTGCTGCGGTAGGCTATGATTGCCCTCATGAAAACTTCGGAGAGAAAGGTCCTCCAAGCCTTGTCTGCCACCTGCAGTACGCATTTGACATTCTTCTGAATGGTCGCAATTCCATGCTGCATCACTTACAGAGGGTTCATCCTGGCAAAGGGACACTAGTGGTGGGTCGGCCCAAACTAGATGCTGGAAAGGATGGCTTCGCATGAAGTTCCGCTTATCATAGTTTAGGTTCAAAACACTGAAAAACCGAAGATTGGTCATTATAGCAAGTCCCAAACAGAACAAAAGTGGAGCTAGACATGGGAGAGCATTGATGCATTTGCTACCTTCCATCTGTGTGTCTGACCGTGAGCTTGATTGGTCCTTGGGGCGCTCTGATGTTACCAAAATGGTGTATTTGGACAAGAAAAATTCTGTACAATCGGGTCCAGTGCTCGGATGCCAGAAATCTCGAAAGATGGCAGCTATGGGTGACAAATGTATGCATTTGATTGGACAAAGCAAAACTGAAAAACCGTAGGCCCCCAGGCCCTTCCTGCCGCTTGTAGTGCTGCTTCGGCCATTGGAAAGGCTTGTAGTGCGTGTGATGGCACTTGCAAGCGGTTCAGGATGGTTACTATGCAAAACTTGCAGGCATGCCCAAGCTGGGTGGTACTGACTATGACTTCGCATGACTGATAGCCACTCCAAGGTTCGGCTCCTGAGATGTACAACCCAGCACATAGCAAAGCGGGCCAAAACAGCAAGAAACCCCATGATTCGATGGGTCCATGGCAAAAACTTGGCTCTAAGCATGTAGTACGGCTGTGGCTGGCAAAACTGGAATGAATTACATGCACGTTTTGCTGACCTGAGTCAGTCTTCCATCTCTGATTCCTCGGCTGGGGCAGGTCGTTTGTTATTCAGGAACAAACTTTTGATCTCCTGGAATTTTTCATCCATCGATGATTGATATTGGTGCATGGATTTTTGCATGGCATTGTCAACAGTCATCTCAATGTGCTTGAGCGCTTGATCCATCTTGTTGAGATTGTCTTGTTCTCTCTGTGCCGCTTGCTTGAATTGGCTGTCAACCTGCTTTGCATGGAGCTTTTGGTTCTGTGCCAATTCATCAAGGCTTGCTTGAATTGTGGCAATCTTAGCATCTTGTTCCAGAAAACGTTTTTCTGTGGGTCCTTGTTGAGGTGGCATAGCAGCTGCAGGCATGGCGATAGGTGGCTTTGACGCACCATAGTTGGCCCAGGGGTCTTGGCCTTGGTGCCATGGATCTCCAACTTGTCCTGGCTGTGGCTTTGGTCTGGGCCCCAACAAGATTTTTTCTGATCCATGTTGTTCTCTTGGCGGCAATAGCCTGGCTAAAATTGGACTTGCATTGAACATGGGAATCCCTGGTGGTATTTCACTGGCTGATCGAACAATCCATGTTTGTGGTCCCAATGCTCTGATCGGGCATGCATCCCATTTCATGGCTTCAATCCAATTCTGCAACATCAGCTTTGTGCAACCAAAGGGAAGGTTCTGGAGCTTGTATACCTTGTCACCCGGGTTGCTTTGCGGTGGTGATGTCCCTGGCAAAAGCACTGACCATGCTGCATCATATCTGTCCGTGTGGAATCTGAGTCCATACCCTTTTCCTTGTCTTCCCCGGACTAACCCAAGGCATGAAGAGCATTTGGTGGAAAGTGATGTCAGTTTTGGTATGTCCCCTGGGATCCAAATGACTTTGTATGTCGGGTTCAGTCTGCCCACCTGGGTTTTGGGTGTCAGGAAAAGTCGGTTAAACCCTGATCTAGTCAGCATTCTTTCCAAGGTAGCATCTTCCACTGTCATGTGAATTTGCACCGTCAATGCCTGAGCTGGGGTGGCTGGTGATCGTTGGTGACGAAGTGATTTTCCCCAGATGGCTTGAATGCCCGAGGAAAGTCCTTCTGTTTCAAGCTGCTTCCTAACCACTGTGGTCGGGTTGGTGGTAATGGACCTCCAATCATCGTCTTGCCAATCTTCTCGATACAAGGTGACCGCTACAAGACTGCATGTTTCGGAAGGAACTTGTTTAGGATCTCCCTGCTTGTGTTGAATGGTCTTTGCTCCCAGTTGGATCAATGTTGCCGTGATGAGAACCATTTGATTGTCATTGTTGAAGCATGGGAAGGTAATCTCTTCTGATGTGAGTCCAGCAGGTACTTGGATAGGGCCTAAAACCAGAAGTCCAAGCTCATCTGCACTGAGCTTTTGTCCTTCCCGTACCCATACCTCTGCCTGTGACACTGTCTGAAGGCAAATGCCGCATGATTGCGGGGCAAGCTGACTCATCTGTGGCATCTGTGATCCATCTTCCTTTGTGAAAAATCCTTCCACCAGTGTGTAATCTGCAGGATTAAGTTTGAAGTCTGAGGCCCTCTTCTTACGTCGTTGGGTCAAGGAGCCTGGGATGTCATTGCCTGACTTGGGTTTCGCAGGTTCTGGTATGGCAATCCCTGCATCTTTGCAAAGGGCAAAAATTGCTTGAATTTTTGCATTGCCCATGGGTTGTGAGTTCACCGATTGGAGCTTTCCAAGTCCAAATTTGTCCATGATGGTCTCTACAGCTTTCGTGGTCCAAGTCAAGTTGAAGCCATGGTCCAACAAGGTACTGGCCAAAGCATTTTGTTGGACAGCTCTTTGTTGCATTTTGGTGCCTTGTCCACCTCCACGTATGGCCATGACTGCATGAATCAAAGTGGCCTGGCGTCTGGCATTCATGGGAAGTTGGTCCACGGATGTGTCCAAAGGGACCTGAGTTCCCTCGCAGATCAGTCGGAAAGCAGGTGTTGGTCCCCATGGTTGAAAACATTTTCTGAGGATATATTCAATTGTACCCAACGTGGTTTCTGAATGAAGGCGTCCCGTCCAAATTGGTCTACCTGCCCATTTGATGGTGGTGTCTTTGCCCGTCAGATCATCCGTCTCTGTCTCTATGCAATCCAGCAAAGTTTTGGAGGCTGCAATTGAGATGGCAATCAAGAAAGGGTTGGCCGGGATAACACCTGAGTGTCTTCTGGGTTTGAAAACTAAATCCCCATTTTGGTTGATTTCTGCTTTTCTCCCCATCAAGTCCATGGAGTGTGAGGAGATGGCATTCATGAAAAACTTCTGCAGAAATTTGACCGCTAGTTCCTCTCCCTCAAAGCTTGCAGTGATAGTATTGGACAACTTGCAAACATGCCAGTTCATCTTTGTTGGTGCAAAAGCAGCAAAAACATATACCAGGTCATGTGCATTGACTCCATGTAGGATTGGTTCCGTAAACAAAATGGTTCCAAAGTCAGTCGTTTGTCCATCCGTTACCTGTCCAAACTGATCATACAAGGTCTGAGCCAGCGATGTGATGTGCTGTTGTTGTAACAGCGGTACCTGGGGTTCCACTTTCAGAATGGACAAATCATTGTCCATGAGGATTTGCACGCAGGATCTCGGGATGTCATCTTCTTCCTCTTCTGTGTGGATCACTCTCATGGGAGACAACCATGCAGCTGTTTGTTCTTTCAGATCCGTGTAGCTGCAACATGTTCCAAGTTCCCAAACTCTCTCCAGATGGCTGGCTGGGATGTCGGCTGCAAACCAAAAGGTCTCATCAAAGTCTTTCCATTGAATCGAACCTTTCAGAACTGGCTGGAATTGCACTGTGTCTGACATGGTAGGGGTGTCCGATCGCACTGTGATGGGCGAATGGTCTTCATTGCCTTTGTCCTTCACTCTGACTCCAGACTCATGCGCCTGTTGGTGGTGTGATCTGTCATGTGGCTGTGTTCGGTCAAGGTGTACATGTCTCCATGTGACTGATTCATCTCCTTTTTCAAGGTGGTTGCTGGTGCATTGTCTTTTCCTTGAGCTTTCATGGTATTCATACATAGATGGGTCAATTGAGGTGAACATCGGTGCCTCAGTTTGATCCTCTTTTCCCTTTACAGAGTCATCCATGTTCAACTGGGAGGGGCCCCCACACCCTAAGCGTGGAAGGGGCATGGCATGAAAGCGGGTGGGAGGGACATGGGTACTCGATGATTCAGCATGTCTCTTTGGCTGTTCATGTCGGTACACTGCTAGCCGCAGGGCATTTGATTCCTCTTCTGCTTTTTCTGTCATCAATTGGGAGGGGCCCCCACACCCTAAGCGTGGAAGGGGCTTGGCATGAACGGAGGTGGGAGGGACATGGGTGTCTGATGCTGTTTCAGATCGCGTTGATGGTTCAGGTCGGCACACTGCTGGCTGCAGGGCTTTCGGGTCTTTTGCTGCTTGGCCTGTCATCATGTGAGTTGAGCCCCCCCACCCTGGTCGTGTAGGGGGCATGGCCTGAAAGCTGGTGTGTGCAGCATGTGTGTCTTTTGACGCATCATTTGCCAGTGGCACTGCCTGAGAGGTACACATTGGACGGCTCATGTCGGACTTCTCTACCTGGTTGTTCAGGGCAGTAGCTGGACCAAATGTGTCCTGTGCATGCTCATATGGAGTCACTGCCATTGGCAGGGCATTGGACTGTACTGGTCGCTTGGATACCGTGTGCAGGCAGTCATGTGGGATGACTGTGTGCTTGTGCATACCGTCATGATTCAATTCATGTTGGTGGTTAATCAGATTATGTTCCCCTGGTTCCCAGTGATTCACGGTGTCCATGCAGGAACTGGCATGTGCTGTGCTGGACTTGGCATGGTCATGTCGGTACTCTGCTTGGCGCAGGGCATCAGGCAATGGATTCGGAGGTGGACGGGTGTTCTCCGGATGCATTTCAGTGGCACTACTGGCAGCACTATACACTGTTGCGGTCTGCATGTCGAATCCTGTGTGTGACCTTGGCTGAAGGACGAAACTCTTGGTGATTGTCTGCGCCTTGGTATGCAAAAATTCTTCATGATCCTGGAAAGTGCCATGTACAGGTGACCAAATCTGCCACTGTTCTTTGTGCAGGGAATTCTCAAGAGACATTGCATTGCGCAGGAAATCATTGGTCAATAAATGATCCTTCTTCAAAACAAAACCACCTTTACCGATCTTGCGATAGCAACAGTTGGCTGTGGTGAGTTTCGATTCATGAAAGACTTGAAAGATTTCATCGATTGAAGCCCCAGTAAGTCCCATACCCTTTACAAGGTTTCCCAAAACTAGAAGAGCATGGGGAATGGCAATCATGTTTCCCAATTGATGCCAAGCATGTTTGTGATCTCCCTCTAGGTAAACCTTGTTGTGGGATCCATGCAAAATCGCAACTTCCGCTGGGTGCAAGAACCTGCAATGATGTGGCATGTCCCAGTCACCTACAAAGTGTCCTAGGTACCCATGTTTCTGGAGAAACTCTCGCCTGACATGGCGTTGTTGTCCATACAAGGCCATGAATGTCGGAAAGACATCGGTAGGTTGGAAAACTCGTTTGGAAAAGATCACATCTGGACTCGGTAGATTGCTGAGCGTTGTCTTCAGGAAATTTGCACTGCTGGCTAGCTCAACAATTTCTGCATTGATGGCCAAGGATTTCTTGATTTCACTGGAAAAAGGCATCACTACAGGTGGCCATTTGTGCTCAATCTGGGGCCACATCGTGAACTCAATGGGTGGCACCTGGGCTGAAATCCGTTCTGCAAGACCTAACCATCGCAATCTGTGTGTCTGTGCCTGGGAACTGAGATTGCAAACCTTCTGCCAAATCACTCGGTATCCTACAGCATGGAGTGCCTTCAAGATCCAGTGCTTGTGTTCATGATGGTGAAAATTGTTGACTTGCTCCAATGCTATATACATCGGTCTGATCCATCTGCAGGCCAGAACTGTCTGAAACAAGAGCTTTGCTCCAGGCTTCAGAAGACCTTTCGCGAGTCCAGCTGATGACCAATCCGGACATGGTGATGATATGGTGACCACATGAGGTTCCCAAAAAGTCAAAGGTTTCAGAATCCGTTCACTCAACACATCCTGTTGCCAAATCCAGTTTTCTTGATTGCGACAAAGCCAGTCATCGGTGATTTCAACATTCGGTCCTAACCAGTTGGCAAAATGAGAAAGTACATATGCTTTGGAGGCTCGTTCATCAATCTCAATACCAACGGTTTGCGATCTTACTTGGAAAATGTTCAAAACTTCCAATGCCCCTTTCCATCCTCCATAGGCTCCGGCAAAGAGCTCTAAACAGCGCAGTGGTGTCTGTTGCAAAGATGGCTGAGGTGCGTTCATCCACGATGACTTGGAATCGAATCTGTATGCAAGGTCCCACTTACCCCTGATCATGTTTTCTTCAAGCAAGTTCAACATCCACAACTGAGTTCCCCTGGGAGGAAGTGCCAAATTGACATTCCAAAGCAACTGGTCAGTTTCACAAATGATTTCTTCCTTCGGGATTTCCATGACATCCAGCATGAAAAGATCTATGCCAAAACCATCCGGTCTGTATGTTTGGATTTCCAGGAGTAAATCATCTTCACTAAGCCATCGATTGTTGATTTCCAATAGGAGATGACAACGTGGGGGTGCAAACCGGCTGCCCTTTGACCCCAAAATGTCAATCTTTAGGAGATCCTCCAGCAAATTGTCACTGATGAACTTGGATGCCATGGCTCTTCCGTTCCCCTGCCCGAGTGGGGAAACAAGGTTGCCTCACGAAGGCAGAGCCAAAACCTTCGTTATAATTTACCCAGAACAATGACTTACCTTTTTGCTTATCACCACACGCCCCGGCCCCGCCTGGATCGGAGGGTGGCTGTTTCCAGAGATAGCGTGCGTGTGCCCGGCACGGTACCACAAGTCACCAATGGCGCACCAACTGGGCCAGGGCGCACCAACCAGGGCACTGTGGAGGTCAGAATTCTTAATAGTTTAACATAAGTATGGAACATGGCCCATGTATACACATATATATATATATACATATATATATATATATGTATATATACTTGTATTTATACATATAATCTATCGAGTGAAATTCGGCTTTTACCATTACAGGGTAAATCATGTAGGATAAACCACTTACATCTGGCATTGTTTTCCCTGTGTTCTTCGGCGCAGGCTCTGGGGCTCTTGCCCTTGGGAATCGATGGATGAGACGGATGGTAGTTCATAGTATGGTAAGATTGGTAGCACGGGTACTATTCGATAGCATTCCAATAGTGCTAATATTGTGGCAATAGATATATAACTCATGTATATATATGTATATAATTCATATATATATATATAATTCATATATATATACATAAATCATATATATATATATATAATTCATATTCGTATATATATATATATAGATCATTATATATCCAATCACATGAGTAGCATGAGCAATCTTAACTAGGCAAAACACATTTAGTCGTCCTCGCTAACACATCTGACACCTAAAAAAAACAGGAATGACCCAGTGTCCAAGCCAAAAACTAGGAGAACCGTTGGATTTTTGTTATTCCCACATGACGTTACTCATACAAAGTGAAGGAGGACCCCCTCAGATACAACTGGATTTATAAACACCCTTAACTATAGTTATACTCCCCATAAACCATAGTTTGGCTAATTACAAGTCAACTTAGCTGTTTCGGGGGCCTCACACTGTAACACCCCAGATACAAGGAGATAAAATCGCTTTATACAGAGGTAAAATTACCAACCTTGCCACCAAGAGTCGCTATACTATCACCATGGGCTGGAGCAACACTGATAGTAATTCACCATCATAGGTTGATTTCCCCTTCCTTACCATCTGTAGTGCTGTCACCCAGTGAGGTCCTAGAAAACAGGAGACACCAGCTGATTCTCCAAGACACGTGCAGAAAGTGAAGCAACAACCTGGACAGTGTCCCCTGGACAGTCCCCGAAAAATCGGACCAAGGACTTGGGAAAACCATGGAAAACCGCTCGACCAACGATTTGCTCGTTTTTTTCCATCCCAAACTATGGAGAAGTGCCTAAAAATCACTTGGTTTTCTTCTCGGAACCGGATGAGGATCATCCACAACAGCCCGTAAGTCCCCAATATTTGTGGATCTCACCGGGAGGGAATAGCATTTATGCCTGGGGTTCAACACATAAATCCAAACATAATCCATTTCATATAATTATAGCACACCATCCATACATGATACTGATAAAATTGATAAATGATGGGTATGTATATATATATCAAAAAATACCTTGATACAATTCGTGATCAATCATTATTGCTGGGTATATATATATATATCAAACAATATCAGTATCATGAAACAGTACTAGTTTGCTGCTGTGGCCCTCTTTAACATGTATAATCATACACACGAAAGTTTCTTTCATTGCTTTCAACCCCATCACAGGTGGTTGGACAACTCAAAAAAACTTCGGTTCATAAACCCACTACATTCATTGGATAATCATATGAAATCTTAAAATTATGGATAGCTCAATCATGCTCAATCCATTCAAACTGTGCAACCATCTAGTACTTACAGGACCCTCTCATGTTGAATCTGATTGAATCTGTTGCAACTCCTGGTTTTATCGGTGTGACCCGTGTGACCCTGCTGAAAACCCGAGCGGCATGCTCCACAAGCACCGGAAAAATCGCAGAGATCATACTTGAAGCGGCCCCTCCTCAAGAACGGTCGAGTCCCAGGGCGTCTGGAAGACGGCTTTCCACGGTTTGACGGGATATGAATGGAATTGATCCATCAATCATAGGGATTCTATGGGGTTTTAACATTGTTTTAAAATTGTTTTAAGTATCAAAGATATTGGGATATGATTGATGGTTGATTTTTTGATGGCACAAAACCCGTGTGGCACTTCATTGTTTGCGGTTCTGCAATTTTACGAAGCACCATGAAACACCAGCGAAAGGGTCAAGTCATTTTGTAACTATCTGTGCCAATAGGTGAGGAGTAAAAGAGAGGATGCACATTGATACAAGGCGGTGCCCCATTGTCCCACAGTTGGCTAAGTTGGTATATAACTCCAATAGCCTAATAGTCAATCTATGGAATTCTATACTTAATTGGGGCATATACCACTTATAACTGGGGGCACCACACCGTACAGTAGCTACCAATGCACATCTCAAATGTTGACCAAACAAACCAGCGTGCACTTGTTCTGTAACCACAATCTAAATCATAGTCACAGGGTCTATCGCAGGGTAGTTACCCTCTGGTAAACTAACATAACAATGGAAAATCACCATGTGTTTATGGGTAAATCCACTATAAATGGGCCATTTTCCAGTTCGCTATGTTAGTCATAACCAGAGGGTAAATCCATGAAAACAACAGAAATGATGCGACTCAAAGCGACTTAATGTTTACCAGAGGGCATGTCAATTGCATTCAATTGTGTCACACTATTCACCAAACTGTTCCATGACAACTCCTGGAAATCATAGGGGAGACCGGCGAGGCATGGCTAGCTCTGGCGAGCAAAATTTCCCTGTGGTAGTTGAACATGACCACAAAAATGCCTCATTTGCATATTACAAATGATGATTTTCTATAGCTACATTAGTTTACTGGAGGGTGAGTCCCACTAAATCACATTAAAATATCATTAAGTCCCATTAAACCTCTATTCTTGCTGGCAAATCTATCCCACTAAAATATCATTAAGTCCCATTAAACCTCTATTATTGCTGGTAAATCTATCCCATTAAAATATCATTAAGTCCCATTAAACCTCTATCATTGCTGGTAAATCTATCCCATCAAAATATCATTAAGTCCCATTAAAGCTCTATTATTGCTGGTAAATCTATCCCATTAAAATATCATTAAGTCCCATTAAACCTCTGTATTATTGCTGGTAAATCTATCCCATTAAAATAATATCATTAAATCCCATTAAACCTCTATTACTGCTGGTAAATCTATCCCATCAAAATATCATTAAGTCCCATTAAACCTCTATTATTGCTGGTAAATCTATCCCACTAAAATATCATTAAGTCCCATTAAACCTCTATTATTGCTGGTAAATCTATCCCGTTAAAATATCATTAAGTTATTAAACCTCTATATTATTGGGAAAATCTATCCCATAAAATAATATCATTAAATCCCATTAAACCTCTATTACTGCTGGTAAATCTATCCCATCAAAATATCATTAAGTCCCATTAAACCTCTATTATTGCTGGTAAATCTATCCCACTAAAATATCATTAAGTCCCATTAAACCTCTATTATTGCTGGTAAATCTATCCCATCAAAATATCATTAAGCCCCATTAAACCTCTATTATTGCTGGTAAACCTATCCCATTAAAATATCATTAAGTCCCATTAAACCTCTATTGTTGCTGGAAAATCTATCCCATTAAAATATCATTAAGTCCCATTAAACCTCTATTATTGCTGGTAAATCTATCCCATTAAAATATCATTAAGTCCCATTAAACCTCTATATTATTGCTGGTAAATCTATCCCATTGAAATATCATTAAGTCCCATTAAACCTCTATTATTGCTGGTAAATCTATCCCACTAAAATATCATTAAGTCCCATTAAACCTCTACTATTGCTGGTAAATCTATCCCATTGAAATATCATTAAGTCCCATTAAACCTCTTTCATTGCTGGTAAATCTATCCCATGAAAATATAATTAAGTCCCATTAAACCTCTATTATTGCTGGTAAATCTATCCCATTAAAATATCATTAAGTCCCATTAAACCTCTATATTATTGCTGGTAAATCTATCCCATCAAAATATCATTAAGTCCCATTAAACCTCTATATTATTGCTGGTAAATCTATCCCATTAAAATATCATTAAGTCCCATTAAACCTCTATTATTGCTGGTAAATCTATCCCATTAAAATATCATTAAGTCCCATTAAAATATTAAAACCTCTATCAGTGCGGGAAATCTCCATGCAAAATATCATAAGTCCCAGTTAAACCTCGATTATTGCTGGTAAATCTATCCCATTAAAATATCATTAAGTCCCATTAAACCTCCATTATTGTGGTAAATCTATCCCATGAAAAAATTTTATTAAAGTCCCAGTAAACTATTATTTGGGGTAAATCTATCCCGTAAAAATACATCCCATTAAGCTGGTAATCTATCCATTTAAAATATCATTAAGTCCCATTAAACCTATGTGCTGGTAAATCTATCATTAAGTCCCATTAAACCTCTGATAATTATTGCTGGTCCCATTAAAATAATATCATTAAATCCCATTAAACCTCTATATTACTGCTGGTAAATCTATCCCATCAAAATATCATTAAGTCCCATTAAACCTCTATTATTGCTGGTAAATCTATCCCATTAAAATATCATTAAGTCCCATTAAACCTCTATTATTGCTGGTAAATCTATCCCATCAAAATATCATTAAGTCCCATTAAACCTCTATTGTTGCTGGTAAATCTATCCCATTAAAATATCATTAAGTCCCATTAAACCTCTATCGTTGCTGGTAAATCTATCCCATCAAAATATCATGAAGTCCCATTAAAGCTCTATTATTGCTGGTAAATCTATCCCATTGAAATATCATTAAGTCCCATTAAACCTCTATTATTGCTGGTAAATCTATCCCATTAAAATATCATTAAGTCCCATTAAACCTCTATATTATTGCTGGTAAATCTATCCCGTTAAAATATCATTAAGTCCCATTAAACCTCTATATTATTGCTGGTAAATCTATCCCATTAAAATATCATTAAGTCCCATTAAACCTCTATTATTGCTGGTAAATCTATCCCATTAAAATATCATTAAGTCCCATTAAACCTCTATATCCGCCGACCCCGGCCTTCGCCAAGGCAGGGGCGGCGCCTGGGACCACCGCAGGTGTGGAACTTGTCTTTCTTAGCAACAGGCCATCCCTATCCATGGCTTTTTATGGGCGTCCAAGCTTGCCGTTTGCCTGCCTTAAAACGCTCCAAACCGCTACAACCCCTCCAAGTCCACTTCCATGGCTTCTTATGGGCTTCCAGCGCAGGCAAAAGCTACCCCAAGGCCAGATCCATTGCTGTTTCTGGGCGGTCCAGCGTGCCGTTCGCCAGGCATTCGCAGCCAACGGGCATCCGAAGGCCACTTCAATGGCTTCTTCTGGGCTTCCAGCGGCTTCCAAGCTTGCCGTTTGCCAAGCCTAAAACCCTCCAAACCCCTAAAACCCCTAAAAGGCCACTTCCATGGCTTCTTATAGGCTTCCAGCGCCCACATCCATGGCTTTTTATGGGCGTCCAAGCTTGCCGTTTGCCAGGCCTAAAACGCTCCAAACCCTCCAGACCCTCCAAACCCCTAAAACCCCTAAAAGGCCACTTCAATGGCCTCTTATAGGCTTCCAGCGCCCACATCCATGGCTTTTTATGGGCGTCCAAGATTGCCGTTTGCCAGGCCTAAAACGCTCCAAACCCTCCAAACCCCTAAAACCCCAATACATGTAGATAGATAAATGTGACAACATCTGGGAACACTGCGATTTAGCCTGGAAGCATTGGGGATTTGACGCGTGTTTTTGGAAAGCTAAATTTCATGGTGGTTTGTTTTTTCGCCAGAACAAACCGTCAGCTTTTTACTGAGAAACATGGCAAGTTGGAAGGGCCAGGCAATCTCTTTCAACAAATGCCGATGCTTCTGGGGATGGGAACAGTGGGAATATTTTTCTGTGTTTCCAACATTTGCAAGTCTGGCTGAATTTCGTGAGACAGCCTAGTTATCCCTAGGTTTGCAACCCACCTGGCAATCCCAAATGTTGATCTTACCACATGGTGGCTCAAGTTACCTATGAACTTGTCAACTGGCAATGAACTTGCCATATGACTGGCAGAATAAACATCCATTCACCAGCGATTTTCGGCCATGAGCAATGCGCACCTTCTCCTCTTTCTTGCCCCAGTATGCCCTGAGCAACGAGTCTTGGCAGCAAATCATAGCTTTGCCTCAGAATGGGGACCCAAATGATCCAACATTTCTCTGGTTGGTGGTATACCTACCCCTCTGAAAAATATGAAAGTCAACGGGAAGGATTATCCCATATATCCGCCGACCCCGGCCTTCGCCAAGGCAGGGGCGGCGCCTGGGACCACCGCAGGTGTGGAACTTGTCTTTCTTAGCAACAGGCATCCCAAGGCCACATCCATGGCTTTTTATGGGCGTCCAAGCTTGCCGTTTTCCAGCCCTAAAACGCTCCAAACCGCTACAACCCCTCCAAGTCCACTTCCATGGCTTCGGTGGAAGGCAAAAGCTACCCCAAGGCCAGATCCATTGCTGTTTCTGGGCGGCCCAGCGTGCCGTTCGCCAGGCATTCGACCCCGGCCTTCGCCAAGGCAGGGGCAGCGCCTGGGACCACCGCAGGTGTGGAACTTGTCTTTCTTAGCAACAGGCCATCCCTATCCATGGCTTTTTATGGGCGTCCAAGCTTGCCGTTTGCCAGCCTTAAAACGCTCCAAACTGCTACAACCCCTCCAAGTCCACTTCCATGGCTTCTTATGGGCTTCCAGCGCAGGCAAAAGCTACCCCAAGGCCAGATCCATTGCTGTTTCTGGGCGGTCCAGCGTGCCGTTCGCCAGGCATTCGCAGCCAACGGGCATCCGAAGGCCACTTCAATGGCTTCTTCTGGGCTTCCAGCGGCTTCCAAGCTTGCCGTTTGCCAAGCCTAAAACCCTCCAAACCCCTAAAACCCCTAAAAGGCCACTTCCATGGCTTCTTATAGGCTTCCAGCGCCCACATCCATGGCTTTTTATGGGCGTCCAAGCTTGCCGTTTGCCA